>OU343218.1:47206601-47337144 GCA_910596185.1 Chrysanthemum makinoi | reverse complement strand
AGCGTTGAGTTGTCTTAGTAAGCATTCGTATCCCTAGTTAGCTGTGCATTTTTGTCCTTTAATTGCTTGCAAATTTCCAGTCGAGATTCTTGGTCTTTAATTAAGGTCATGAGCTCCACTTCTAAAATTAGACGAAGGTTCATCTTGTTCAGCGTGAGTCTCAACATGATCATTATCAGATCTCAAGTATAACCACGTAGTCAACTTGATCATCAATGGTAACCATAAGGTCATCTTGATCATCAAATAACTACGAGGTCTATGATGATCATCGAATGAATGTAGGCTCATGTTGAACATTCTGACCTTATTAGGATGTAAATGTTGGTTGAATATCGGATCATTAATGAGTATAGTTTGATCCGGTACAGAGACAAGCCATCGGTCATACGGGCTTTGTGTCACTCATGTGGAGAGCTTGCATATGTGCCATCAACATCACTGCTGCTACATTAGTACAGCAGTCCTCCATATCATCATTAGAATGCGCATCTGCCATGAAGCTCTGTTCCTTGTTGAAGAGTTCCACCGCCTTCCTCCTTGAGCCAAGAGCAAAGCCTCTTTGTGACATGCCTCTTGTTCTCTGCTTAGGCATGCATTAGCCAATGACCCTTCTCATTACAGTTATAACACGAAGACCATTAACCCATTCTGAGCATTACCTGTTCAACCACTTGAGCCCTATGTTGTTGCGAGCACCCATATTCCTCCCCATAGCATTAAACCCTTAACCATCTAACGAACATTACCGATTATGAACTTCAACACGTCCATTGTTAACAACACATCGATTCCTTGTGTTAGATGAGGTTGAATGCGATTGTTGGATTTGTTAGAGTATCGTGAAAGGCTCTAGCAATCATGACAACCCTTGTTGCAATGCATCAAAAGCTTCGCATCTTCATTGGATTCTAGCAAGTGCTTGATCATTTTTGTTGTTGTATGGAACCAATTGAGTTTCTTGAGATTGTTGCTTTGATGGATCATATGGTGTGATTTTTGCAGTTGGTTGAACGATTGGGTTGTGGAGGATTTATGAATAGGGTTTGTAAGGTCGGGAATTGAGGATAACAAGCTTGAGCCACAAAGCTAATTGTTGATTATCCGGAAGTGAAGGTGAAACAGTTTGTCCACGGATAACCCTTTCTTTGTCCTTCTTTTTTGATGAGGCTTCAAATAGTCGTACAACAATCCGTATATAAGTATGAAGATTCCTTGAGGATGAAGATGACATACTATTCCCAATCAGGACCAAGACTACTCAGGAACTTAGTGTTGACTGCAATTCTTGACATAATTATGTTGTGTTTGTCCAAGTCATTGATGATGTCTAAAAATCAATGATGATATGACTCTAATGTCTCCCGGGTTCAATCATGAAGTGTTCATAAGCCAGTAGATTTTTGATTCCATGTCTTCTTGAGTTATGTGCCTTCCATGAGAAGATGATATGCTCCCACATTGCTTTAGCAGGTCTTTTGAGCATCAACACCGAAGGATCGAATGGGTAATCCCAAAAGGATGTATTGCATTGTTAGCTCATCGGCTTCAAATGTAGAAGTTCATCCAGCGGTGAGTTCGAGAGAGTTGCAATGTTGGTGACATCACCTCTTGGTGGAGTAACATTTGGATCTCGGGTGTAAGCGATAGTAGGCATCACGCGGACCTTCGGATGACCTTCTTTAAGAAATTTCCATGTGGCTTCTTTAGATCACAAAACCTAAAGAACGATCACCCGTTGATCGTAGTTTCCGGAGTGAGAATGGAGTCTATCAAGTGATCCACCCTCATGAATGGATTGTTGTTACTTAAAGCTTCACACATTTTGCCAAACCATGATGGTTCCTTCATAGTATTCCTTGATGGATGTTGATTGTAAAGTTTGTGTAAGGTTGTACTTGAAGACTAGGTGGTGGTTGAACCATTTGTGGTGGAATTGCTCCTTGTTGTGGAAAATGTTGTTGTTGAAATTGTTGTTGATAAACTTGTTGTTGTAGATTGAATTGTTGTTGTTGATGGTGAGTTGTTGTTGTGGTTGTTGAGGATACACATGAGGAAAGTAGTTAGAGTATGGTGGTTGAGACATCTTGAAACTTGTGTTGATGATGGATCTTTGTAGTCGAATGAAACTTTGTTGATGAAGAGTCCTTAGGCGTAGAAACCAGCGTAGCAAAGAAATCCTTAAGTAAAACACCAAACGTCGTAAAATTAATATTTGGCGTAGGGATTAGCTTCATATGAATGGAGAAACACTAAGGTTAGGCGATAACTGAAAATTAGCGTAGAAAGCTTATGTAAGATTAGCATCGTGGAACGGGAACTTAAGTAAGAAAATGCTTAGGCGTAAAGAGTTCTACGCGTAAGTTTAAGTTTATGCGTAAAATTAGGGTTTGCCAAAATCCTTTACACTTATACCAGTGTAAAAGATATCCAAAGTCGAAGTGTTTTCAGGCTTATCAAAGCAAGCGATAAACCAAGAAAGCGAAGATCAAAGCGGATAACTGGCGTAAGATTAGGGTTTTACTGCAGCGTAGATTTTCCAAACTGAGTTTTACGCCCAAAGATGTTCCTAAACCAGATTTTTGTGATGAAACAGCTTCAATATCATAAAAATAACACAAAAGTGTGAAACTTGATAATCCAAACTTTAAACGCGTTCGCAGAAATATCCACACGTTGAAAACCAAATTTGAAAAACAATGATCTACCCGTAAAGTTTGAAACTTTTTTGCCAAAAACTTAAACTTTAACACCTAATAACCTTGAAAGTACAAGAATCTTGGATTTGAAAGTGTAAAAATGAGTTTTATGCGTATGAAAGTTTAAACCGAGAAGATGCATAAAACACAAAACTTCAAAAACAAAACCGTTCACCCAACTATTTGCGATTGATACCATGTTGAGTTCCCGTATTTCTAACACAAGCATCAATATGTAAGAAAGATAGATGAGATGATAGGTTGAACAATTAACACACACACATCATTATGAATGAGACAAGTTATGCGTAGGAGTGAAATGATAAAATGAACAACCAACCTTCTAAGGAAAGTTTACAAGATTATTTATAGGGCAAAGAGCTAGGGCAACAATACTAGCATCCTTCCCTTCTTATGGGCTTAGGCCAAGGCTTATGGGCCTTCTACATAAGCCTTAGCATAATAACAAACATAAAGGCCATAATTAAGCTAACTATTATGTTGGTCCAAATAATTGAGTAAATCTTGATAAAAATAAATATGAATTTCATTAATAATGAAGAACAATTTGTTACAAGATTACTCAATACCAACTAGACTACATGATAACATCCTCAACTTTTACGGGGATAATCTCGGTATATTATCCCCATTGAATGACAAATAAACTCTAATTGATCCAAGCTATGCGTGTTTTGAATGAGAGGATGATCCTATCTACTAATACTAAGTATTTTGTGTTTGAGGATGCACCTATCTCTACAATTACTGAGGCATATATATGCTAATAATACAAGACATGTGATGATGGACATGTGGTCCCCATGTGGTCCATCTTCATCTTCCTCTCTTGGAAACACCACCATCCTTTTGATGTGTCATCCCAATATTCTCACTCTTATGGTAAAGTCATCTTTGTTTGACTTCTTCTCTTGGAAGTTCTCACCCATATTTTTTAGCCTGTATGTAGAGATAACGTCTTTAGGATCACTGAGACATTTGTCAAAATCTCGTGTCGCGGTGTTGTTTGTAGCTTATATATTTTACCATTGACAGTATCGATGAAAAAGAGCACTAAACAACACTCAATGATTTCTTTATCATGAGAGTCACTCACTATTTTTTTAGTGAGTTAGGCTATTTTATTTTCAAATCTTGTTCAGGGTGATTGGGTCAATTTATTGGACCCCATATATTATATATTAATTACTAACACTTGAATTCTAGTTTGGAGTGATTCCAACATAGCCCTTTTACCTAAAAAAAATAAGTTCACAAAAATTAGAAAGGTCCATACAAATTTCTAGTTTAGGTTTCTAGGTCGAACTTGTTGCTGAAATATTTGGAACAAAAACTGTTTTAAGTAACCTAACTTTTACAAGTGCTAATATGATCATAGATTGTAATGTAAATGTAAATATGATTATGTAAAAGAGTTTATGAAACTTACAAAGTGTTGTGGATGATTTGTGCAAAAGAAACCCAAGAAAACACTATAAAAACCCAAAATAAGAACTTCCAAAACCCTACTATTGTGTTAACCTAACCAATTGTTACCGCCGATGCGGTTGACTGGAATATTAAAAAATGCGAAAATGTTTGACTTTACCAGACTCACTTGAACCTTTCGTTTAATGACAAGATTCATAACATTACAACACTTTAAATACGTTACAAGAATAGATACTTAATTTCCTTTAAAGAATTTCGCCAATTACCATAACACAACCAAACAACCCTTCTATGACCCCAATATGCCGTATCCATATAATGGGATACTGCCGTGTTGAATCACGAGGTCCATCGCCATATCACCCCGGTGATAAGCCATATCACCATAACCACTTAATGCCGCGTATCCATAATGGATCGCGCCATATCATGACATCGAGATAGAACATCACGAGGAAAACATAAACTCATCACACAACAAAATCCACTTTGACACCATTACCATGCTATAATCTTCATAAAACGTTATATTTTTATCATATAACCCATAACCATTAACTTACCGCCACTTGCCTTTTTAACCCAAAATGAGTATAAATAAGCATTTATCCAAACATCCCTTTAACAATAACCATAACCACGCTAAACCATTTTAATAACAACCCATTTGACATTCAAATCACTTTGACAACCATAACATACATTATGACACTTAACGACACATTACAACCTTTAAAAAGACATCGGGTAACTTTGTCATAGAGCTCGGTATTCTACCTAGCTCTATAAACTGCACCTTCTAATGTTTAACATATCCCCTTAAGCATTAGTCCAGCCAAGGCATTATCACAAGAACCTACAAACATTCTAACCATTTCTAGCTTCCGTTCTACCTCCTTCACCTTACTCATGCCATGTCGAGGGCATAAGCTTACTCATTTACACTTCCTTATTTACATGGAAGGCGTCAATCGATGTAAGTCAAGAAACACAAATTTATGGTTGATTCATAATTTCTAAATGAAAAGGCGTCCCCAATCCATTTAGATAAGGAAATCATAACCGTACTTATACACTTCAAACATATACACTATCTATCCATCACATTTTTAGCTTTTAAATCTTTTTGTTCTTTCACATTCATCGTTTATAAATTAAACATTTCATTTTTATCTTTTATCTTTGAAGCTTTGGATCCATCTTTTCACATCGTTCACATTTGGCTATTCGGAGGATACCATCTTTTTAACATTCATCCCGAAGTATCTTTAGCATTTATTCCGAAGGATCATTAGCATTTATCCCAAAGGATCATTATCATTTATCCTGAAGGATCATTAACATTTCACACCCTTATACTTTCACAATGGATCCAAGCTATTTACCTTTTAACACACTTTTTACATCCAATTTTATTTTAGTTAAAGCAAGTGTCATAAATCAAATGAAGCCATTTATCATATTACACATCTTCAATGTGTTTACACTCTCCTTACTTCTTCTTTCCGCATTAACCATTTCCAATACCATTACCCATTTAGTCTACCCGACTCTTTCCCTACCTTTAAACCTTTCATAGGTTATCAATTATAACATGCTCATTACTCCCTTTATTCTTAGTTCACACACGCATCTTTTGTTTCTCTTACACACTTTAAACATTAACACATGTTCGTCACGTCATACTATGCACCAAATCATCATATTTTTACTCATGTATTTAACTCATTTCGCTTTTATTCATTATCTTTAACTATACAATTACATCTTATCATTACATACCAACATACCTTATTCTCATTTATATGTTGTTATTAGATACTTAGGACTAAATGTGTCCGCTTCAATCCTTTCCGCTTTATACAATAACTCACTTACCATTACTTTATTAGGTGAAAGGATTTTCTGGTAAAATGCATTACCCAAAAACATTGAAGTACAAAGGTTGAGGGTGAGTTCCTGTTTCATCTCTTAGGACACTTACAAGCACCAGTAAGAATGTGACAGCCATTCTTAAGCCGACATGCACAACATGTGCAACTAACAAATAGCTAAACTTTATAACTAACAATTACATTTAAAGAAACAAACTAAATGTAAATTGTTGGAATCACTCCTAAACTAGAATTAAGTGTTAGTAATTAATATGTAATAGTTAGCTTAATTATGGCTTTTATGTTATAATCAAGTTAGGCTCATGTAGAAAGCCCATGAGCTATCCAACTAAGGAAAGGATGGGAACTTGGTGTGTTGCCCTGTTCCCTCTATAAATACCTCATGTAAACCATCCTGATGGTTGGTTGTTCATTCATTTTTTACATTTCACTTATGCTTAACTTTTCTCTCATCTCACGCAGAGTGTGGTGTGTTCAACCGATTACTCTCTTATCTCTCATTTCTTACATAGATCTTGTGTTACAAATATGGGAACCTATGATGGTATCAATCGCTAAATTGTTGGGTGAAACGATTTTGTTTTTACGTTATTGTGTTTAGCGTAACTCTCGGTATACAAACTTTCATCACGCAAAAGCTTTTGTTTTTCACTTTAAAACTCAAGATTCTTGTACTTTTAAGGTTATTTGGTGATAAAGTTTTAGTTTTGGCAAAAAGTTTCAAACTTTACGTGTATTTCATTGTTTTTAAGCTTGATTTTAGTCGTTAACTGTCTGTTCTAGGTGTATCAAAGTTTTGAATCATCAAGTTTCACACTTTTGTGTTATTTTGGTGATATTGAAGTTGTTTCATCACAAAATCTGGTTTAGAAACACTTTGGGCGAAAATCAGTTTTGGTTAATTTTACGCATAAGTAAACCCTAAATTGCGTAAAGTTCTTCAGGTTTGATCTTCAAGTGTTCTTGGTTTACTCAATGTTTTTCTTGCTTGGATAAGCCTGAAAACACTTCGACTTTGGATATCTTTACCTCGGAATAAGTAAAGGATTTTTGGCAAAACCTAATTTTACGCATAAGCTAAAACTACGTGGAACTCTTCGCCTAAGCATTTTATTACGCTAAGCCTTGCATATTAAGCAAAGCTAGTCTTCGCATAAGCATTCTACGTCTAACTTTAGGTTCGCTAACCTTAGTGTTACTCAATTCTTAAGAAAATCCTAAAATACTTTAATTTCGCGTAGTTTGGTAATTTTAGGCCTAATGTTTTCTTTGCCTACACTTGGTTTCCTTTAGGACTCTTGACAACAACAAGTTTCATTCAAATACAAAGATCCATTTTACAACACAAGTTATCAAGATGTCTCAACCACCATACTCTAACTACTTTCCTCGTGTTATCCTCAACAACAACAACAACAACTTCGATCAACAACACTTCAGGTCAACAACAACAACAATTCATCTACAACAACAGTTTATCAACAACAATTTCCTCAAGGAGCAATTCAACCACAAATGATTCAACCACTAGTCTTCGTACAACCTTACACAAACTTTAACAATCAACATCCGTCCGGAATACTATGACCGTCTTGGTTTGCAAAGATGTGTGAAGCTTTTAGTAGCCAACAATCCATTCATGGTGTGATGATACCTCCATGCTCACTCAGGAAACTACTGATCAATGGGTGATTTGATTCTTTAGGTTTTGTGATCTAAAGAAGCCACATGGAAAGTTCTTAAAGAAGGTCATCACGGAAGGTCCATTTCGGATCCCAATGGTGGGAATCAAATGCCAATCCACCAAGAGGTGGCGTCACCAACATTGCAAGTCTTCCGACCTCACTACTTGATGAACTTCTACATTTTTGAAGCCGATGAACTAGCAATGCAATACATCCTTTTGGGATTACCCACTCGATCCTAAGTGTTGATGCTCAAAAAGACTAAAGCTTCAATGTGGGAACATATTCATCTTCTCATGGAAGGCACTGCACTTCATCGAGGACATGGAATCCAAAATCTACTTGGCTTTATGAACATTTCATGATTGAACCGGGAGAACATTAGAGTCTTATCATCATCAATGACTTAGACAAACACAACAACATTATGCCAATAATTGCGTCAACACTAAGTTCCTAAGTAGTCTTGGTCGATTGGGAAAAGTATGTCATTTTCGTCAGCGAAGAATCTTCATCATCTACTACGGACGATTGTTGTACGACTATTTGAAGCCTCATCAAAAGGAAGTTGACAAAGAAAGGGTTATCCATGGACAAAAGCTGTTTCACCTCACTTCGGATAATCAACAATTGGCTTTGTGGGCTCAAGCTTGTTATCCTCAATTCCCGACCTTACAAACTGTATTCACAAATCCTACACAACCCGTTGCTCAACCATCACTCGATAACACCTTATGATCCGTCCACGACATCAATCTCATAAAACTTAATTGGTTCCATACAACAAAACAATGATCAAGCACTTTACGATTGAATCTAATGAGGATCTGAAGCTTTCAATGCATTGCGACAAGGGTTTGTCATGATTGCTAGAGAGCCTTCTTGCTTAAACAAATCCACAGCATTCGTACCTCATCCAACACAAGGAATCAGTTGTTAACAATGGGCGTGTTGAAGTCGAATCGAAATGTTAGTGGATGGAAGCGGTGGTCAAGGGTTTAAGCCAATGGGAAGGAATAACATGGGTGCTCCACAACAACAAAGGGCTCAAGTGGTTGAACAGTGTAATGCTTAGAATGGGGTTATTGGTCTTCATTGTTATAACCTTGTAATGAGAGGGTCATCTGGATAATGCATGCCCAAAGCCGAGGACAAGAGGCGTTCTTATCAAGGAGCTTTACTCTTGGCTCTTAGGATGAAGCTGGTGGAACTCTTACCAACTAGGAATAGAGCTGGCAAATCTGCAGATCCGATGATGATGATATGGAGGACTTGCGCGGCTAATCAGCAATTATGTTGATGGCAAACATGCACGAACTCCACATGACACAGGCACCCGGTGTATCGACTGACTTGTCTCTCGTCTGCAGTTCAAACCATATTCATCATTAATCTAATAACATGAATCAGAAAAGATCGAAAGGCTCGAATGTTCAACATGAGTCCGCATCTCATCGATGATACTCAACTAGATCCGTAGTTACATTTGGCGATCAAGATGCCCTCTAGTTACTCTTGATAATCAAGTTGACTCAGTGGTTATACTTAGGATATGAATAATGATCATGTTGAGAATCACATTGAACCTTTGAACTATTGACTAATCGGATATTGACCTCTTACTTGACCAATGATCCCGTGGAACAATGTTGTAAACTCAATCTGCAATTAAAAAAAATATGCTGTTAACGAGGGATATTGAATGCTTAAAAGGCAACTCAGATTTTAAAACTCGAAAAGCGTGAACAAGGTTTTGAAGTCGCTTTTGCTAAATCTTACAAATGAAAAAATCATTAGAACGACAGATAACTGATCTATTCATCCAAGAATGCCTTGTTGTCTCAAATAGAACAACTGAAATATGATCATAAATAACAACTTAACACTTGAGGAAATTGTCGACTTGTCAAAAACAGGTTCTCGAGTACAAAAAGCATTCAACAAAATGAATAGATGCCTATCTTGAGGAAATTGTCGACTTACAAAACAAAATCAAAGAGTTTAGAAATGTTGTTTATAAACATGGTGAATCAATCACAACGATTCAAAAGTTTACTTTCAAACCAAATCCAAATGGATATGGACCCGAATCTTTGATTACAACCTAAGTTTTCAAATAGAGCATTCAAACCAAGTTCTGGTCAAAACATAGAATTGATGATTCCATTATGAGTGTTGTTGAATATAGCCTCAGAATTAGATGCGAGAAGATGAGATTCGATCAAAATTAAAAATGTTGTTTATATAAACCATTTAACTATTCAAAAGCCATCACTTTCATCGCACAAAGGATACTCTAACACACCTTGGGTTATCACACATATGCGAGTCTTCTAATGTTGGTCCCCAACCCAATTACTGAATTAATGGTCCTTCCTGGTGAGTAAAATCAATACCGAGGAAAGTCGTCAAATTCTTAGATACTTTGACACTTTCCTATCGACATCAAAATTTTAGAACGAAGATTGAATTTCATTCTAAAATAAGCGTTGAACATTTTCAATGCTTTCGGGCGAGAACAAAGAGATATTTTTAGAAGAATTTTACCCCATTTTCAAAACTTGAAAATGCATTTATGGAAAGGCAATTTCATGAGGAACTTGGGTGATGAAAATAGTTTTGAGAAAGCGAAACATCTATTTCAAATACTAAACGTAAAAGAAAATGTTGAGAAAGATGTTGATACTCTTGGAAGATGTTATCTATGCGATATCCATAATGTTGTGTTACTTCATTACATTGCATATGCATTTGATTATATCTCTACGTTGTTGGTTCTTTGAAAATGTTGAGAATCGATATTGGGTCACAAATCCGGTCTTTAAAGTTGAAAATGAACGAGTGTGTCAACGAGCTTTCAAATGCAAAACGTCGTCTTCGATGGTGTCAAAAGATTGTCACTGGTCAAAACTTCGCTTTCAAAACAAACTCAACCAGTTGCATACCAAAACTCTTAATCCAAAACTTGAGCAACTGAATGATGAAAACGTGTCTTTGAAGTGTCAAATTTCAAAATATGAACAAGAGATTTCAAAAGTTAAAAAGGAATATGGTGTCATATTTGATTTACTCAAAATCATGATAAGCATCAAAAGACCTTGATGATCATCTTGCATACACCAAAGATGTTTCTGACGATATGGACTCACTCGCAATGAAAATCTAGATTTGTTACACAAAATCCATGATCTAAAAGGCGAGTTGGTAAAACTTAAGCAAGATAGGAATAGTAACCTTGTAGTAGCGCACCTACTGATTCAAATGACTCTACAACATCGAATGACAAACTAATGTGCTTCTCTGAAAGCAGGAATAGTTGCCGTTTTCCCAAGCATGCACTTCACAGCCTAGGAGCAATACAAGGAAGAATAGGAAGTTGCGACGTAAGAAAAGAACAATAAAGCATCCGAGTAGAAGAACACCCTAGGACTTTGAATAAAACTCAAGTTGCACCCACTTTAGATATGCCGACAAATGTAATGAACAAAGTGATGTAACGAATCTTTGAATCTTTAAGTACTCTTAAATTTTGTTTGAAGCTCTTGTGTTGGTTGTCATAAAAGCATGTTTTAAGTTGTCATGATAAATGTGTTGCTAAGACTATCTTGATTCGTAAGAATCATAGAAAACGAATACCTCTAGGCCTACTAATGCTTAAGTGCATGCTAGGTAGCCTTCTTCGTGCTCATGCTTTAATCATTGATGTACCCTTATAACCCACCTCACCTCCTAGGAAGAACTTATCACCTAGTGCATTCACTAAGACCAAAGCTAAGAATAGTTGGAGATGGCAGAAATGGTTACATAATACACTTGGATTTACATGGATATCTAAAATCATAAACATATGTGTTTCACCTATAACTGTTGGAACCCTCAACTCTTCGAGTTCCACATCTACTTCTATTCCATATGTGTCATCATTGAATGCAGGTGATATAGATCATCCTGGGTTGTTGATAGCGGATGTTCCCGACACATGGCAGAAATCTCAAATTGTTATCCAACTTTGTATCAAAGTTCATTGGCACTGTCAGATTCGGGAATGATCACTTGGCGGCTATCATGGGCTTCGTAGATTACATCAATAGTAACATCGAAATTAGCAGGGTTTATTATGTGGAAGGCCTCGGTCACAATCTCTTCTTGGTGGATTACGTGATGGAGATTTGGAAGTTGCTTTTCGGGAGAAAACTTGTTTCATTCGTGATCTACAGGAAGCGATCTTATGTCGGCACCCGCATTCAAGTCTTTATATAAACTCAATGCAAGACATGATTGCTTCATCTCCCATCTGTCTACTTTCAAAGGCAACATCAACAAAATCTTGGCTATGGCACCGTCATCTCTCATATATAAACTTTCAAACCATAACCAATCTTGCACGATACAAACTTGTTGAAGGTCTCCCAAGATTCCGATATTCTAAAGATCACCTCTGGCCTTTGTGAACAAGGGAAAAGCACTGCGTACACTTTCCTTCAAAAGTGGAACACAGCTCGGCATGTTATCTTCTTCACATGGATTTATGTGGCTGATAATGCGTCTTGAGCAATTAATGGCAAACACTACATCTTGGTAATTGTAGATGACTACTCAAGATGGACTTGGGTTTATTTTCTTAGAAGTAAAGATCAACCTCCACAGATGATCATCACCTTTCTCACAAAAATTCAAGTTCACTCGAACACCGATCAGACAATCGAACAGACAAAGGAATTGAATTTGTGAATCAAACTCTTCGTGAATTTTATGAGAAAGTAGGAATTGAGCATCAAACATCTATTGCACGTACACCAGAACAAAACAGAGTTGTTGAAAGATGAAACCGTGCGTTAGTGGAAGCACAAGAACAATGTTAATTAATGCTAAACTTCCAATTACTTGTGGTCGAAGCCGTGTCAACTACATGCTACACTTTCGGAATCGCTCAATGATCACCAAGCACCACAAAAAAACACCTTATAAGCTTATCCACAACCGTGGCGAATCTCAAACACTTTCATGTATTTTGATCCTTTTGTTATCCGAATAATGATCGTGATGACTTTGGTAAGCTCAAAGCCAAAGCGGACATTGGAGTCTTTGTTGGATATTGTGAAAACTCCAAGTTCAGGATCGGAATCGTCGTACAAAGGAGATTATGGAAACGATTCATGCCAATTCGATGAGCTTACAGTAACTTCGAGCATAAACTTGGAACGGTCATAACCGTTGAAACTTCCTCAAACCCCATCATGGTGAACCTAGTTTACAACTAACGACGTCAAATGGAACAACTATTTGCTCCCTTGTTTAGTGATGATATTGATGAACGTGCACGGTGTATCAATGTTTCCGCTGCTCAACGATCAAAATCCATACGATACACTGCTACAACAACTACTTGTTTAGGAAGCACCACTAGTTGATTCTACAACAACGGTTGAACAAACCGCATCCAACGACGAACCAGTGATGATCTTCTGAACAACGAAGTACCCCTGCAATTATGATCCAAATGCTTTCTTCAATTTGTTGCTAATGAAACGCCACACACGATGTTGAGAATCATCTACAAGCCATTTGAATCCTCCAATCTGCGAGAATGTATATCAACACCAACCTTCCACACATCGTTGGACGAAAGACCATCCTCTTGAAAACATTATTGGTAACCCAAATCAACCAGGTCGTAGAAAGCGTCTTCACACGAGACGGTGAACATTGCATTTATGTACTTACATGCACTTGATAGAACTAAAAACATTAAAATTCAATTACTAAAGACAACCGGATTGAATCTATGCAAAATCAAGTTTAAGCGTCTTGAAGTATGGGAATTGGTTGAAAGACCAACAAGGGGTCTTCGTCATTGGTCTCAAATGGATTTGGAAAAACAAATTGGATCTTGAAGGAACCGTAATAAAGGAATAAGTCACGTCGGTGGCTAAGGGTTATAGACATGAAGGGTATTGACTTTGAAGAATCATTCGCTCGGTTTTCGTCTTGAGTTGTGCGGATTTTTCTAGCGTTTGCGGCTCATATGAACATCACGGTCTTTCAGATGGATGTCAAAACTGCTTTTCTCAATGGACAACTGAAAGAAACGGTATATGTTAATAACCGAAGGATTAGTTGATCGAGTTCCCTAATTAAGTCTACAAACCCAAGAAGGCTCTCGGTCTCAAACAAGCCCCTCGGGCATGGTATGATAAGTTATCATCCTTTCGATCGCTAATAATTTCGGTCAAAGGTTAGATTCGACCCTACACTTTTCATACAATATCACGGGCACACATTTTAATCGTTCAAATTTATGTGGATGACATCATTTTTGGGTCAACACATCTAAAATGCTCAAACGCTTTTTCAAAACTCATGAAAAACATTTTGAAATGTCCATGATGGGTGAACTTACGTTCTTTCTAGGACTTCAAGTTCATCAATCACCCCGTGGTATTTTTGAGTCGGTCCAAATATGCCCAATATGCCCTTGAAATTTTAAACAAACATGGAATGCAAACATGTGACACCTATGCCACACCAATGGCACACACTAAGCGGATCTTGATTTGCATGGGAAATTGATTGACCCTACCAAATACCAAAGTATTATTGGGTCTCTCATGTATCTAACGGCCATGTAGGCCGACATTGTCGTTGTTGTATATCTTTGCTCCGTTATCGGTCGAACTGAAACTCACCTCTTTAAGCTAAAAGAATCCTCTGATACATCAAGGGAACCATTAACTTGGGTATCGGTATCACGAAGGATTATGGTTTTGAACTAATAGCTTTTTGACGCGACGATCCGCAGGTTGCTAGATTCTCGAAAAGTACTTTGGAGCCTTCAATTTCTTGGTGATAAAGCGGTGTCATGGCAATCGAAGAAGCGGGTTGTATCGCTGTCCTCAACCGAGCGAGAATATGTAGCCATGCTCAAGTCATTTGGATGAGAACACAACTCAAAGACTATGGTTACATATTTGTAAATCCCAATGTAACTGCGACAATCGAAGTGCCATTGCTTCTGCAACTCGTTCAACATTCAAAATCAAAGCACATCGATCTTCGATATCATTTCATCAAGGAACACGTGGAAAAGGGTACCGTTGAATTATACTTTGTGGGTGCTTGAATACTGGCGAATCTTCTCAGCATTAGCTCTGCTAGTTTAATGAGTTGATCCACCGATTGGTATGTGGTGTTTGACTCTAGAGGAACTGGATGAAGTTTTAAAACATTCTTAAAACCAGTCAAACACCAAAACCTCTTTTGTAAATATTTTCAAAAACAAAACACAAAATTATAAAATCAGATAAAACAACAAAAATATTCTTCTATCTATATTTCTTTAACATGGCAAGTGCATTTCTTCCGTCAACACTTTACTCTTTCAAAAGTCAATATTTTTCTTGGTCAAGTGTTGAGGGGGAGAAAGTAAATATTTGGTTTACCTTGTACTTACATGTTACCGTTGTTTCTTTGATAATGGTGGTCACATTTACGGTTTCTTGACACTCCGGACTCAAATGTATAAAATTTCGTTCTTAGTGAGGAGTGTCATCAAGTTTCTTTACAAATATCATTCTTTACGTAACCAAAATGGAAGTTATGGGCGTTGGATGAAAATGGTTAAGGTGGAGAGGTGAAATTGTCAAAAGCTTAAACTAATTTTTAGTAAAACTCTCCACCTTATTTCAAAACACATTTACTTCAACATTTATTATCCAACCACAAATCGACTAAGCTTTGATTCTCAAATCCGTGCTTTGTAATCCTTCTTTGTAATGTTTTTTATAATCTTTGTGGTGTTACAAACTTTGGTTTTTAATTTCACAAACATGCAACGGCTTGAATTCAAGCTATGAGTGATTTTGTGTTCTATCGTATGCGTATCGTATGAACACAAGATCATCATGTGGGTGTGATTAAATGGTGTCAAAATGTTCAAAATAAAGTGCCATAACCTTTTCTATTAACCAAATCCACCCAGAAACATAAATTAATCACTTTTCAAATTAGGGTTCATACAGGTAAATTTGGGTGTTTTCATTTGGGAGAGTTTCTGGTTAAAAATATGGTTTTGTTATGTTTCTTACATGTTTAATTGCAAAAACCTTGCTTGATACATACCCAGAAACATCAATTTTGTGAAAATTAAAATTTAGGGTTTATGTTCATACAATTAGGTACTTTAATTCAGGGGTTTTGTGTTAAAACATGTTTAGGACAACTCACTAGGCCTCAAGATAACCGAGAAAAGATTTGGTGCAAATTCTATGGTTAAATCTCTTATTCGTAAAAATTGAATCCTAGGGTTTAAGGTTTTTCTACGTAAGAATCTCCAGCATGCTTGTTTGGATTAATACTTCATGTTAAATGAAAGGGATTGAATGTGGTGTTAATGAATGTGTTATGATTCATTTATTTCAGGTTATTACGCATGAAATATTCAATTTCAAGGTTAACTAAGCTTCTACGCATATGGATCACCTTAGAGATGTTCCTAAGGAAATCACGGCGTAACCTTCGTGGGTTCAACAAAGGGGACTACATTATCGTGAAGGATATCGTAATGATAGCTTTACATAAGGTTCACTCTTTACGAGTAAGCCTTACGCGTAAGCTCCCATATACGCTTCAGCGTAAGCTCTATGCTTAAGGCCCTCTTTCTAGCGTAACATTTCTTACGGTATGTCAGATCCTAGAAAGCTTATCTGGCGTATGGTTCATTGTTTACGCATAAACTTTCAAAATGCCTTTAAGCCTAATTTTTAACCAAAATTGTGAATGTTACAGTGCAACTTGTATATGAATAAATCATAACGTCACGAAACCAAAATGTCACTAATAAGCTTAAATGTTTAATAAGTTGTGAAAATAAGTGAAAACTTGGTCTTTAAAACTCAAAATTAATGTTCATAAACCTCATGACGTCTTTGGACTATTGGACTAACAAGTTGATAGGTCACAAGGTTTACCACACAAGCTTATAAGAAAGATAGAGAGGCTATTGAACAAGTATCACACACACACACACACCTAGATAATAAACACGTTATGCGAGAGTATGTAGTGAAAGAATAACTTGAACAACCAACCTTCAAATGAAGGTTTACATAAGGTATTTATAGGCAAGGAGCTAGGGCAACACTCCTACTCCTTCCCTTTCACCTATGGCTTGGGCCTAAGCTCATGGGCCTTCTACATAAGCTTAAGGCTAATAACAAACATAAAGGCCATAATAAGCTAACTATTACATATGAGTAACTAACACTTGAATAAGGTTTAGGAATGATTCCAACAATCTCCCCCTCAAGTGTTATTACATATGAGTAACAAACACTCAAGTGTTGGTGATGAAAACGGTGAAGGCGTTGATGTAATAGTAGCTTTGACGCCTTTCCCGACATTCTTCTTCTTGTGAGAAGAATTGCCTTGATTTGAACAATCCCCAAAGGTAGAGAGATAGTTTACTTTGAACAGTTATGCTTTGACGCCATCTTTAACTTTGTTCTTTGATCATTGTTCTTTGTGATGAAAGTGATAGTATGTTGTTGTTCCGCGATCAAGTTCCGCCAGTTCGCTTCGCCGCTACAAGGGTTCCACGCCATTCTTCAACATGCTCACACGCTTTGACGTTGGAATTCAAGATCATGAAGTTCTTTAAGTCTTTGACTTTGTAGATTCTTTGATTGATGAAGAATCATTCTGACCGTTGTGTTGCTTTTGGATAGAACTTCCATTAGTGATGATGTTGGCGTGAGCATGAGAAGAATCAGACGATCATTCCGGCCTGAGCTTCCATAAGAAGAAAACATTTAAACGGTTAGTAATAAGCGGATTCCGCTCTACAAGTTTGAACTTCGAGTGTTAACAAAGATAGTGTGAAAACACAACTCTAATTTACAAAGGCCGCTCTAATCGAGTCCCACAAGTGAGATAACACGATGTACCGGTACACCTACGATTCGTGATGAGTCACGAGGTACACCAAGCATCACTCACGATCGTAGACCGCTTGAGACCACTGCGCAATCCACGGGAGTTGCCGGTTTACCTCACCGTCAGGTCGTTTGATGTTGACCCGGCAGAGTTTCCATTCAATCACCGAGGATCACAAATGTGAACCTCTCATAAATGTTCTCATGCATTGCTAAGATCCTGAAGGACTCGATAATGCACCACCGAAATTCTTATTGTTGAATATCAAGTGATGAAATGTCAAGTGTACCTAAGAGATCTTTTGATGAATCTCGTGGCTCTAGACTCAATAGTGCGCTTGGTTTTCCCGAAAGGAGACTAGGGAGAGGGTCTCCTTCTTCAATACCAAAGAATCTAAGAGAAAGCCAATAGTTTACGTAGGGTTCCCGTGAGAATGAAACAAGCTCGTTAAGAGAAACTTGAGTGGATAAGAAGGTTTAGTGCATGCGCCACCGGGTCCATGACTCGACTTTAATCTTCAATACCGGCCACTAAGTGACAACCAAGAGCATATGAATTGAACCCTGTCCGCCTCTAAGTTGAATAATCTGAGGGCTATTTCTTTTCACCCTTTCTTTGCATTTCTTTTAATTCTTCAACTCCTTTTCTCCCGATTCTCATTTTCTCCTTTTTACAATCATACCTAAGGACTTCTAAATACTAACTATTTGTGGTGTCCTCGGGTAGATCCATCCGCTCAAGGATCATAGGACGGTTTTTCCTAACCTTAGTCACCTTATAACTCCATGACTAACCTATGTTGCCATAAAACCACTGATAGAAAAATCTCTCAAGTGTTTATGAATGAAAACATTTTAGTACCAATCGCTGAGATAAGATTTTTGCAAATACTCCCCTCCACATGTGCTTAAGAGTTTTAACGGTTAAAATGCACAAGTGAGGAAAGAGCTGCACTTTTGAATTGATTAACTCAAGATAGACATTCCCTCATGGAGACACTACGCGGGCATAGTTAAAGAGTTGCATTGTCAGCTTTTAGGTGACAATTGGCTCTAATAACTACCTTGAAGGTGTAGACAATCCTCGAAAGGTTGTCAAACCCGTCCGAGTTCATGTCTACCAAGAGTTTCTCGAATGGTACATTCTACCTACAGACAAGTCCTTTGAGACACGCTTACATCACTAGCTTAACTAGCTTGAAATTATTACCCGTCCCCGACAAGTCTTTTCGAAGTTACTAACAAGCTTAAGATCTCGCCAATTCATGGGTTAAGTCTTATAGCACAAAGAATCATTTGTATTGACATAACATATTTCTTATCACGATTTTCCCCTCAAAATGGCATATGTGATGTTATTTTTGAAAAGTTGAGAATAAATATGACCATTTCGAAAGTGTTGCGGAAGAATGACCATCGTGGAACAATTTTTGAACAAAGTTTTAAGTCAGTACCCCTCAACGAAAGTGATATAAACGGTATAGGTTTTGAAAATCATAAGGGAAAGTACTTGTTCTTTTGAGCAAAACCTTGAAAAAGAGAAAGGTTTGATAGGTTTTACTCAAAAGTAAGAAGCTTTCGCTCCTTTTATAAGGATTGTGGCAATCGGGCGCACTAATGTGGTCCTTTATTTACAAGTACGGGTTGTACAATGTAATGTGTGCACAAGCCATTTACATAATCAATCAAACATCCAAAATTATGAAGGAAGCAACTTGGGTACTGAAGTGCAAAGGATGTTCCCTGAGTGTGCACATGTTGAAAGCCGGTTATGTTAATCTCGGGTCGACCACCGACATAACTCTCCAATCGTCAATCGATCCCTTCAAACAACCGCTCATCAATCATTGTGATGATCCGCCTCACATCCCTCCTTTCCCGAGAATTCCAGCTAGAGACCCAATTTTCTCGGCGATATCCTTCAACTGTATGCCAATCCATCCTAACCGCCTTCAAAGTATGATCCTCGAACTTGTGGAGTTCGCTACACGCCATTAAGGGCAGCTTTGAAGTTCACTACGTAAACAACGCCAAAGGTTTGCCGATGAGTGTATATTGAGAGATGGTTGATATCGGAAGATCAAGCTTTGGAGGAGAAGTTGACACGCCGCCCGATAAGATTCAATGTACCACTGAGATCTTCTACACGCTCCTTGATGACAATCCGTCTTATGAAGATGAGAAGTGACTTGATAAATTCAAGTTAACGCTAGCTTGAGAATTGTCTCATGCACGCATACTTTGGCAAGGTACATGTCGATGTCATTGAGAGACAAATTCTCAAAGTCAGCTTCAGAGAAAGCATAGTCCCGTTCATCTTGTCGCTTGACTACGATCTTCTTTAGGAATGTGTAGTCCCACTTAGACGAAAGGTCAACGTATATGATGGCAACGATATCTTTAGAACTATGCACGACGATGTTGAGACTTCGAACCGGCGACACCAGTAGTAGATTCGCCGGCTTCTTCGCCGCTGATGAATCCCATACAATGCATCTCGGTCAGTATGCTTCCAATCGTGTTGGAGAACAAGTGATTGGCATGTTCTCAATGGCTATGCAGCTTTGAGTAGTAGACAAATTGGGAATGGAAGTGTCAACGATGTAGCGTATTTTCTTGAATCATCGCCACCGTAGAAGAAAATCCAAGTCTTTGTTGAAGAAATATCCGAAAGGAATCCTTGGTTCAGCTGGTTGGCCAATTGTTGGTAGAGGTTTGGTCCAATCGATGTAGTATGGAGGGTTGTCCCTTTGTGTGAAGTCAATGTTTGCTTCCGGGTTGAGCCAATCCATGTTGTTAGACATAGCTCGAGCAATGTTTTCAAGGTGATATTCGACCAGGGCACTTTTCGAGTCGCTTTTAGAAGTTGAAATGCTTCATTCTTTATTATTCGCTTCAACTCGATTTCGCCATTTTCTTTACATGGAACTTTTCTTGCGTAATTTTAGCATGCTCCAATGTAGAACCGTCTACCAAATTCGACCTTCTTCGTAGGGAGTGTTGTTCACAAGAGTAGCAAACCATTCAAATTCCTCTGTTTTATCGTCATCTAGCCATGATACGACGTCAGGCCTGAAGCGCCTTCTTCTTCTTCTTTTTCGAAGGCCTAGATGATGATTCTCGTTTCTGAACTTGTTTGGGAGAGGTGGGTTGTTGTAGGGGCTCAAGGACCTCTTCATCGCCACCACCCGTATACTCAAAGTGATCATCGGTTTTCGAGTCGGGGTGGTAACCTGGAATCGCCCCGAGGTTTTTCAGTAGAAGAACGAGGAGGAGATTTTTGTTGAACAGAGGCCGTCAGAGGAGGTTGCATCATAGAAGATTCACCGGACCTTCCGGACGCTTAGGTGCGAGTCTTTATCCTTATCCTTGTCTTCATCGTCTCTAGGACGCTTAGACTTTTCACCTTCAATCTACAAGCTTCTTGAAGTTGGTAGTCCAAAGAATGCTTGAAACAACTTTCCTTCATCGAAGTAAATGTCCCTGATCGTGCGCACATTTGTGTAACAAGCTTAGCCACCAATTCATTATCCGAGAAAACTACCGGATCGGTTGGATTGATTGTGACGGTTAAGGGCGCTGATCGAATAGTTTGCTTGGCGATCTGCATAAGATTTGGATAAAGTTGTTTGGTGAACAACTCCTTAGTGACTTTAGGAACGTATTCTAGAAGGTACTTTTTCGTGTATCCTTCAATCATTTCGCTCATTCCTCTTGACGGTGATTTTTCATGAATTCTCCGAACAAACTTCCTTTCTCCTTTCATCTTTTCATTCTCGCCATACATATGTTGTATGTGATCGCGAAAGAAATTCAACTTCTTGTTGAGCACGCTTTCTTTCTCGACTTGTTTGACGAGCTTTCACAATTCTTTTATGAGTTGAGAAATCCAAGATCGAGGTGGCTTCTTCAATCGATTTGGATGATGATTTTGTTGATTTTTTGATGGTGGTGGTGAAGAGTGAGAAGACGAATCTGATGATGAAGAGATATGAGGAGACTCGATCCTTCGAGAGGTTCGAGGTTTCTTCCTTTGATCATGCAGGACTATCTAGAAGAAACGTATCATAATCAACATCTTTATCTTTTTCGACTTCTCGCCCGTTCCTCAAACTCATAATCAATAGTATCCTCCACAAGCTTTTGTTGTTGCACAAGAGTGGTGGCACCAGCTCCCTTATCGGGTTGATTAACCGCATCAGGGGATGGTTCAGAGTGGGCAAGACCACTTGATCCTCCTGACCACCCATTTGGTCTTTAGCAAATTCTTCCTTTTGTTGGTGTCTAAGGAATTTGATCGTCTTCTTGTATACATTTTCCGGTGGCTTTCATCACTCTCCGAGCTTTCATCATAAGGTACAAGTACGTGAGTCTTCCTTTTTCTTTGTCGCCTTGAGGACTTGGAGGTTTTGGTAATGAAGAATTGTCATCCTTGCGCTTCGTGAGTAGGTAATCTCTTCATTTGTGTCCGCGACTTCAGAGCTGTCCCAAGCTTTCTTTTATGCGTTCGTGTGGAATAGGTTCAGCTTCCTTTACGGAACAATCCTTTACTTAGGAGGATTCCTTTGGGAAGCTTCCTATAAATATTCAGACTTGTGACACTTCCAAAGACGCCTTCTTCGGTCCTCCGAGTAGGTGTACCGTAAGATTTTTCATCAAGATGACCAACTTTGCCTTCTTTACGCTAACCGATACCTTTTGTATGTTTCAAGCTTTTTGATTTGTAGTCAAGGTGATCGTAATACCGCACTGTTTCTTTGTTGACGATTCTTTGATTCTAACGCATAATATGGGTTCACCAATATGTCGTGATTATCCGGGTCATTGAGCCTCATGGGATGTCGGATGAAGTCCAAGTGCTCTCTCGATCAACAGCTTTGGTGTATCGACATAGGGAATCTTGGAGCCAAGCTTCTTGTGAAATAGCATCATGTCCTCCCATATCGTTGCCGATTTCAATGTCCTTCTTGTTGATCAACGACCGTAAAATTTGCAATTCCATGAGCTTGGGATGCTCATAGCCACCGTCCACCAAGAGACCGATGGTGATGATCATGTAGAGTGTTCTCCATGGTTGAGGAATATTCTTCAACTCCACGTGAGAGTGCTTAGTAATGATTCCTGAAGCTTCATCATAACCAATATCTATCAAGAATTTCGTGAATCGCTCTTCAAGAGGGGTAGCAAAGAAATCGGTTGGAGCGATGTCAGGAATGATGAGGACAGCCCGTAAGTCAGCAGGAGTGATAGTGACTTGTTTGTGATTAAGTGTCACATTCACTACACTTTGACCAAGCTGATCCTCTGCATAGAATCCCGAATTGTTGAATGTAGACCTCGAACGGTGCGTGGCAGTGTGAGAGCATGTTCTGGTAGGGATGATTCCCGAGAATATCCACTGCAATGAGACAAGAAGATTCTGAGCATGTGAGGGTGTCAAAGTCAACCCTAAGGTTGTTCTTTCCAATCTTTCTCGGATAGCCATTTTGGAAGATATCGCCAATTAGTGAGAACCTCGTGTGCATCCACATTCATTAGCCAAAAGAAACAACATATCGAAAGACATAATGTTAGTCAACAGAAGGTCTTATTGTCTAGTTATTGAATGTACGGTGTCAATGATTGTTACGAGTCCTAAGTCACTTGTTTGTCCAATAGTCCAATGACGTCGTGAAATGTTTCGTGAGTTAGTTAACTTTAAGTTTTAAAGTTTATGTTATCACTTATTGTTCACAACATATCAAACGCTTAAGTTTATTAGTGACATTATTGGATTCGTGACGTTATGATAAGTTTATTAACAAGTTTGTACACGTAACAATTCATAATGAAGGTCAATCAAGGCATAGGCGTAGAATTGGCAAAGTTAAGCGAAAAGAATTGCATACGCCGAGGCGAAAGCTTGTGCGTAGGATCCTAACTTACGCTGTAAGAAATGTTACGCAGTAGGAAAAGGGACCTTATGCGTAGAGCTTACGCAGTAGGTATTTATACCTTACGCGTAAGGCTTACTCGTAAGAGTAGACCTTATGCGAGAGGTCACATTTACGCATATCCTTCACAGGATACGCCGTAGTCCCATTGTAGAACCTTACGTGCATAGTTATGCGTAGGATTATTCTTACGCATAACTTGACTACGTAGGGTAATCCTTATCGTGAGATTCAAATGACCTTGATTCTGAATATTAAGCGTAGCAAAGCCTGAAATAAATTCATCAAATCATCAATATTAACACAAAAATTCATTTTAACAACAAATCATGGCATGAATCATTCGTTAATAGTTACGCGCAGAAAGTCATACGCGTAGGTCAAAACCCTAAGGGTTAAGAATTACGAGTATGATTTTTAACCATAGGATTTGCACCATATTAATTCTGGTAGGTCTAGAGTGTTGTTAGAGTCTTTAGGCCAAGTATTAACATCTAATTCGTTGAGAATCAAAATTACCCAAAGTCATGAACATTAAACCCTAATTCCAAATTGTTAAACAATTAGTGTTTCAGGGTGGTTAACAACCATGGAAATCATCAATTCAACAACATATGACCATAACCCAACAATCTTTTAGACCAAAACACTTCACATTTGAAAACCCAAATCAACTCATAAACCCTAATCATTAATACGTGTTTCGGTGGTTTTGATGGTTAAAATGATATCCTTGATGTATTTGAAATGTATTGACACTATCCATTTAACCAAAAACACACACACAATGATTGTGTGTTCATACGCTTATGCGTTAGAACACATAATCACTCGAAAAACACCTTTTAGCCGTTGGATTTACATGAAATTAAAACCTTATCTTAAAAACATGTTTTAAATCACAAAACACTTACAAAATGATGATCAAACAACGGATTTCTTGATTAAATATTAGTCGTAGGATGGTTAGGTTGTGTGTATTAAATGTGAAGTAAAAAGTTGGTGGGAGGTGTTTTTATTAAAATAACTTTAACATTTTGACAGTTTTGGTCCCTCCACCTTTTCCTTTTTCATACAAAGCCATTTAACTTCCATTTTGGTTACCAAACAAAGATTTTAAGAAAGAAACTTTGACGACACTCCCCTCAACTTAATAAATAATGAAAGGTTATAAATTTTAGTCCGAGGAGTGTCATTAACCAAAAAGTTTACCACCAATGATAAAAGAAACAACCGGGATATGATAACATGCAAGTACACGGATGATTTTGAAACGGTTATATTAATTTTTCTCTCCCTCAACACTAGATCGAAAAAATATTGAATTTTGAAAGATTATAGTGTTGACGGAAGAAACGTACTTGCAATGTTGAAAGAAAATAGATAGAAGAATATTTTTGTTGTTTTATCGGGTTTTATATTTTTGTATTTTGTTTTTGAAAAAAAATATTTACAAAAGAGATTTTGGTGTTTGACAGGTGTTTAAGACTGCTTTAGGAGGTCATCCAATTCCTCTTGAGTCAAACACCTCATACCAATCCGTTGGACCAACTCATTAAACCTAGCGGAGGCAAGGCTTTGGTGAGAAGATCTGCCAATTGGTATTCTGTACCCACAAAATATAATTCAACAGTACTGTTCCACGGATCCTTGATGAAATGATATCGAAGATCGATGTGCTTTGATTTTGAGTGTGAATCTGAAGTTGCACGAGATCGCAATGGCACTCCGATTGTCGCAAAGACATCGGATTGTCACAAATACGTAACCATAGTCTTTGAGTTGCGTTCTCATCCAAATGACTTGAGCACAACACGCGACATGGCTACATATTCGCTTCGTTGATGACAATGTACAATCTCGCTTCTTTGATTGCCATGAAACCAGTTTATCACCAAGAAATTGTAAAGCTCCGGAAGTACTTTTCCGTGAATCTAAGCATCCTGCGTGGTCGCATCTCAAAAAGCGATTAGTTCAAAACCGTAATCCTTCGGATACCAAGATCCCCAAGTTAATGGTTCCCTTGATGTATCGGAGGATTCTTTTAGCCTCGAGAGGTGGGTTTCAGCTTGGTCGCGATCGATAATGGGAGCATAGATAAACGGCAAAGACAATGTCAGTCCGCTAGTCTGTTAGATACATGAGAGACCCAATAATACTACGGTATTTTGTAGGGTCCACTAATTTCCCATGTAAATCAGCATCTAGCTTCTTGGTATGAGCCATTGGTGTGGCATAAGTGTCACTGGTTTTCATTCCAAATTTGTTTAACAATTCAAGGGCATATTTGGACTGACTCAAGAAAATACCACGGGTGATTGATGAACTTGTAGTCCTAGAAAGAACGTGAGTTCACCCATCATGGACATTTCAAAATTTTTCTTCATTAGTTTTGCAAAAGCGATTGAAAACTTTTTATGTGTAGACCAAAAAATGATGTAATCCACGTAAATTTGAACAATTAAGATATGTGCCCCGTGATATTGTATAAAAAGAGTTGGGTCAACCGAACCTTTGGTGAAATTATTAGCAATGAGGAAGGATGATAGCTTATCGTACCATGCCCGGGAGCTTGTTTGAGACCATACGAGCTTTGTTCAGTTTGTAGACGGATTCGAAACTCGTGATCAACGAATCCATCGGTTGGTGACATAAACCGTTTCTTTAAGTTGTCCATTGAGAAACGCAGTTTTGACATCCATCCGATAGACCGTCATATTCATATGAGCCGCGAACGCTAGAAATATCCGAATGCCTCAAGACGCAGCAACCGGAGCAAAAGATTCTTCAAAGTCTATTCCTCTTCCCGACGATAACCCTTAGCCACCGACGTGACTTATTTCGGATAACATTTCCTTCAAAGATCCAATTTGTTTTTCAAAATCCATTTTAGACCAATGACGTAGACTCCTGTTGGTCTTTCAACCGGTTCCCATACTTCAAGACGTTTGAATTGGTTGAGTTCTTCTTGCATGGATTCAATCCAGCTGTCTTTTGTCATTGCGTCTTTGATGTTTTTAGGTTCAGATTGGCATGCTGAGTGCATAAATGCAATGTTCACCATCTGCGTGAAGACGTTGTCTTGTAACGACTGGTTGATTCGGGTTGCCAATAATGTTTTCTAGAGGATGGTCTTTCGTCCATCTATGTGTGGAGGGTTGATGTTGATATACATTGTGCATATTCTGAGGATTCAAATGGTTTGTTGAAGATTCCGCGACATCCGGTGCGCAGCCTCATTAGCAAACGGGCTGAAGAACGCATTTGGATCAAAATCTGCAGGTGGGGGTACTACATTCGAATATCATCGCCAGCTTCATCATTGTTGGAAGCGGTTTGTTCAACTTTTGTGGTGGAGTCAACCGGTGTAGGTGCATCTTCAATGCAGAGTTGTTGTAGCAGTGTATCGGTATAAGAGTATTATCGTTGAGCAAATGAAAGCGGATACACCCGAGCACGCTCATCAATATCGCCACCGAACAATGCGGAGCAAATAACCTTTCCATTTGTTGACGAGTAAGGGGGGCTTTGTTCACCGATGATGGGGTTTGGGGAAGTTTAAGCGGTTGTGTCCGGTTCCAAGTGTTATACTCGAAGCCATTCCGTAAGTTCATCAAAATGAGCATGAATCGCTTCCATCACCTGTTTTGTACGACGATTCCGATTCGAAACCTTTGAATTATCACATATCCGATAAAGACTCCAATGTCACCTTTGGCTTTGAGCTTTCCAAAGTCATCACGATCATTATTCGGATAGCAAAGAGATCCAAATACATGAAAGTGTTTTGAGATTCGGTTTTTTCATTGTGGACAAGCTCAAAAGGTGTTTTGTTGTGGCGTTTTGTAATCATAGAACGGTTTTGAGTATAGCATGCAAGAGATACAGCTTACGCCCATAAGTAATCTGTAAGTTTAGCATTGATTAACATTGTTCTTGCAGCTTCCACTAACGTTCGGTTTCGTTTCGACAACTCGCTTTGTTCTGGTGTACGTGCAATAGATGTTTGATGCTCAATTCCCACTTTCTCATAGAATTCACGAAGGGTTTGATTAACAAATTCGCCTCTATCTGCTCGATTATGCGAACGGTGTTACATAGCTGAACTTGTATTTTCGTGAGAAAGGTGATGATCATCTGTGGAGCTTGATCTTTGCTTCAAAGAAAGTAGACCCAAGTCCAGCGTGAATAGTCATCAACAATTACTAAGATGTAGCGCTTGCCATTGATCGTTTGCACACGCATCGGGCCACACAAATCCATGTGAAGAAGATGAAGCACATGCCGAGAGTCGTGGTTCCACCTTTGAAGGAAATTGAGCACGAGTGCTTTTGCCTTGTTCACAAGCTGAGCAAAGGTGATCTTTAGAATACCGAAACCGTGGGAGTCCTTCAACTAGTTTGTGTCGAGCAAGGTTGGTGATGGTTTGAAAGTTTAGATGTGAGAGACGACGTGCCATAGCCATGATTTTGTTGATGTTGCCTTTGAAAGTAAACAAATGGGAGATGAAGCAACCATGTCTTTCATAGAGATAGTGTAGAGACTAGAATTACGCGATCCGACATATAAGGTCATTTCCTTGTAAATCACTAATGAAACAAGTTTTCTCCCTGAAAGCAACCTCCAAATCTCCATCACAAACCGACCTACGGAAAACAGATTATGACCGAGGCCTTCCACATAGTAACCCCTGCTGATTTCGATGTTCCCATTGACATAGTCTCCGTAGCCCATGATAGCCGCGAAGTGATCATTCCCGAACCTCGACAGGCCAATGAACTTTGCAACAAAGTTTGATAATAGTTTAAGATTGCCTGTCATGTGTCGGGAACATCCGCTATCAACAATCCAGAGAATGATCTCTATCACCTGCATTACACAATGCATCTACATACGTGATGGAATAGAAGTAGATGTGGAACCCGAAATGTTAGAGGGTTCCGTAGAAGGTATAGTAGATATACACACATCAATAGCTTTAGGTATCCACTTAAATCCTAGTGTGTTATATATCCATTTCTCCCATCTCCAACTAGTGTTTGCTTTAGTCTTAGTGAATGCACTAGGTGGTACTACATTCCTAGGAGGTGAAACCGGAGCTACAGGACAACAATGCGTTTATGAGAATCTAAAGATGGCGGTCTACCAAGCACAGACTTAGAAAGATTAGTGGGCCTAGAGGTATTTCGGTTCTTAGGATTCCTTAAACGAGAGATGATAGCTTTAGCAACACATTTATCATGACAATCAATTCATACTTTTACCACAAATAACACAAGGTGCATCGATCAATATCAAAAGTACTTAACGGTTTAGCATTCGTTACATCACTATTTCTATTACATTTGCCGAACGCAATATCTATAGTGGAGGCAACGTGAGTCTTATTCATAGTCCTAGGGTGTTCTTCTACTTTAGCATTCCTGATTGATCTTTTCTTAGGTCGCAACTTCCTATTCTTCGATTTAGTGCTTCTAGGCCGTGAAGTGCGACATTTGGAAAAGAGGCAACTATTCCTGTTTAAGTAGAAGGAAGCACGTTAGCAACTTGTGATTTGGCAGTAGGGATTCTAGGTTCATGAGTACTAAGTGTTACCGGGGCTAATCTCTTAATGATGGTTGGCGGAAGTTGTTCATACTTTCCTAACATTTCTCTTAACTTGAAGATAGTGTGAATCGATCTTGATTTTCGAATCCGAACATTTCCAAAGCAAAATGCATAAATAACTTCTTTAGTGTGTGCAAGATAATGATCAAGTTCATTTGATGCTTCATCACGAAGTCTTTTTGAGTAAATCAAATATGACACCATATTCCGTTTTAACTTTTAAAAGTTCTTGTTCATATTTTGAGATTTGACACTTAAAAGACACGTTTTGATCATCCAATTGCTCAATTTTAGGATCGAAGTTTTGCACGAATCGGGCGATTTTGTGTTGAAAAACAAGTTGTTTATCGTGAATATCTTTTTGACACCAATTAAGACTACGTATTGCATTTGAAAGTTCGCTTGACAATCGCTTGTTTTCAACTTCTAAGGACTCGACCGAAGCACATTATCGTGTTCTCAACATTTATCCACGTAATCAACAAAGATCACAGAGATATAATCAAATGCATATGACAAAGAATTCAATAGCACAACATTATGGACATCAGAACAGATGACATCTTCCAAGAGTCGATCAACATCTTTTCTCAACAGTTTCTTTTTACGTTTAGTGTTAGAAATAGATGTTTCGCTTTTCTCAAAACGACCTTCATTAACCCAAGTTCCTTATGAAAGTCCTTTTCCCAAGACAATGCACAACTTTTCAAATTTTAAACATTTGGTAAAAGATTTTTCTGAAAAATGTCTCTTTGTTCTCGCGCCAGAGGCGATTGAAAGTGTTGAACTTTGATTTCAGAATGATATTCTATCTCATGTTGTAAAGTTTTGAGGTCACCCATGAAAATGTCAAAATATCTAAGAATTTTTCGATTTTCGTGTTTTGAGTTTACTTCACTGATGGAAGGTAAAGGACCATAAGTTTGTGCATAATCTGGTTGGGATTAACATTAGAAGACTCGTGTGTTTTTATGATTACCCTTGGTGTGTTAGAAGAATCCGTTGGTGTGACGAAAGTGACCGCTTTTGAATAGTTAAAAGGTTTGTTGTAAACAACTTTTACTAATTTTTATCGACTCTCATCTTTTGCATCTAATTCCTCTTGACGATGATATTCAACAACACTCATAACAGAATTATCAACTTTATATTATGCACTGGAAATTTCAGGATTTGGTTTGAATGCTTTGGTTGAAAGCTTAGGTTTGTAATCAGCAAGATTCGGTCCATATCCATTTGGATTGGGTTTTAAAGTAAACTTTTCAATGGCTGTGACCGACTCGCCATGTTTGTAAACAACAGCTTTAAACTCTTTAAGTTTGTTTTGCAAGCCGATGATTTCTTCAAGATGATCATCTATTCGCTTTCGTTGAATGCTTTTTTTATGCAGAGAACTGTTTTTGACAAGTTAACAACTCAACCTTAGCTTTTTGATTTTCCAAGGTGAGAGCGTTAATTTGCTTTTTATGTTCATGTTTCAGTTGTTCTATTTCGGACAACAAAGCATTCTTTGAAGTGGCTAGATCACGATCTGCCTTTCTAAATATTTTTCGCTTTGATAAGATTTGGCAAAGGCCGCTTCAAAACCGTTTTCACGTTTTTCTTGAGTTTTGAAAAAGTTGAGTTGCTTTTGTAAACATTCAAAATCCTTGGTTAACAAAGGCATTTTTGCATTTCAAGTCCCGATTAATGGCATGACATTTTTCCACTATGGTTTGTTGGTCTTGTATTAAACGAGCAAAAACTGGATGAGGCAAAAGTTCGGCGTGTTCAACGTGAGTCTCAACATGATCATTACTGAGATCCTCAAGTATAACCACGGAGTCAATTTGATTATCAAGGGAAACCGCTTGGTCATCTTGATCGTCAAATATAACTACGGGGTCTAGTTGAAAATCGCCGGAATGAGATGTGGATGGCTCATTTTGAACATTCCGAGCCTTGCCGGATTCGGATGTTGGCGGAGATAGTAGATCGAGATGAAATATGGTTTGTTCGGTACCGAGACAAGCCATCGCTGTCATACACTGGCTGTGTCACTCATGTGTAACTCATGCATATTAGCCATCAACATAACAGCTGCATTGGCCCGCAAGTCCTCCATATCATCATCGAGTCGCATTTGCCATAAAACTCGTTCTTTGTCGTGAGAGATTCCACCCCTTCATCCTTAAGAGCCAAAAGAAGAGCCTCTTTGAAATAAGCACTGCCTCTAGTCCTTGGCTTTGGGCATGCATTAGCCAGGTGTCCCTTCTCATTGCAGCTGTAGCATCGAAGACCATTCAACCCATTCTGAGCATTTCCATGTTCCACCACTGGAGCTCGATTGTTATTCCTACCCACAAAATTAAACCCTTGACCACCGCCCATCTGACGACCATAACCACGATTCTGAACTTCAACTCGCCCATTGTTCACAACAGCTTGATTCCTTGTATTAGATGAGGAACGAATACGGTTGTTGGATTTGTTGGTATAACGGCTAAAGGCATTAGCAATCATAGCAAATCCTTGTTGCAATGCTTCGAACGGATCGATGTCCTCATTAGCTTCAGTTTGAGCATTGTTGTTGTTGTATGGAACCAATTGAGTTTGTTGAGATGGAGGTTGTGAAGGATCATGTGGTGTGATTGTAGCATTTGGTTGAGTTGCTGGTTGAGGAGAATAATTTTGAGCATATAAGGCAAGTTGTTGATTTTCCGGATGTGTTGGTGGAGCAATTTGAGCACGGAGAATCCTTTCCCTATCAACTTCCTTTTCATGAGGCTTCAAGTAATCGTATAATAATCCATATGTAGATTGATGCATGTTTTTCGCTTGACGGAGAAAAATGACATACTTCTCCCATTCAGAACCAAGACTACTCAGGAACTTAGTATTCACTGCAATTCTTGGCATGATGATGTTGTGTTTATCCAAATCATTGATGATGTCCGAAAAACGGTGATGATAGGACTCTAGTGTCTCTCCAGGTTCAATCATGAAGTGTTCATAAGCCAAGTAAATTTTGGATTCCAAATCTTCTTGATTGAGTACAGATCCTTCCATAAGAAGACGAATATGATCCCACATTTTCTTTGCGGTCTTTTGAGCATCAACACTACGAAGAATTGGGTTTGGTAATCCTAAGAGGATATATTCCATTGCAAGCTCATCTTCTTCATAGTGTAGAAGTTCTTGAGGATTCAAGTCTGCAACAATAGCAATGTTCGTTTGTTCATCTCTTGGTGGAATGGCATTTGGATCTCCGGTACAATAAAGTAGGCATCTGAAATGGACCTTCCAAGATAACCTTCTTTAAGAACTTTGCATGTGGCTTCTTTAGATCACAAAACCTAAAGAACCTTATCACCCATTGATCATAGTTTCCTGGAGTGAGCATTGGAGGTCTATCAAGTGATCCACCCTCATGAATTGATTGTTGGCCGCTTAAAGCTTCAAACATCTTTGCAAACCAAGTGGGTTCCTTCATAATGGTCCTTGATGGATGTTGATTGAAGTCATTTGTGTACGGTTGAACTTGAAGACTTGGTGGTGGTTGAACCATTTGAGGTTGTGGATTTGCAGCAAGTTGTGGAGTATGTTGTTGGTTAAATTGTTGTTGATAAATTGCTTGTTGTTGATTCCATTGTTGATGTTGTGGAGTTAGTTGTTGTTGACGTTGAGGATGAGGATAAGTGTAAGGGAAATAGTTAGAGTATGGTGGTTGTGACATGTTGATAAACTTGTGTTGATAAAAATGGATCTTTGTAGTCGAATGAACCTTTGTTGATGAAGTGTCCTTAGCCGTAGAAAAGACAAGAACCAAGTAGCACTTATGCGTAAAAACACCAAAGTTACGCGTAACAATAAGGAGTTACGCGTAGGATTTAGCTTACGCGTAAGTGGGAAAAAAACACTAAAGTTAGGCGTAGACAAAAGTTAGGCGTAGGATTTTCTTATGCGTAAGACTAGGCTTAGGCGTAGGAAAAATCTTAGGCGTAGGATTTCTACGCGTAAGCTTATGCTTATGCGTAATTTTAGGGTTTTGCCCAAATGATCGTTTACACTATCACAGAGCAAAAGATATCCAAAGTCGACGTATTTTCAGACTTATCCAAGTAAGAAAACACGGAATAAACCACGAAAATGAAGATCAAACCAAGGAAGCACTTACGCGTTGTTTTAGGGTTTTACTACGCGTAGAAATGCTCGAAATTTTGATTCTGTCCAAAAGTGTTTCTAAACCAGTTTTTGTGTGATAAAATAGCTTCAATAACACCAAAATACACAAAAGTGTGAAACTTGATGAACCAAAGCCTCTAAAACAGTTACGAGTAGGAAGAATCCTCGTTCAAAAACTCGATCAAAAAACAACTATCCACGCATAAAGTTTGAAACTTTTTGCCAAAAACAAGTATTTTAACACCTTAAAATATTTAAAGTACAATAATCTTGGATTAAATAGTGTAAAAAACAAGTTTTAAAGCGAACCAAAGTATCAAATGTGCATTTTAGGCGTAGGACCGAAACCCACTTAAAAAACAAACACGATTCACCCAACTAGTTGGCGATTGATACCACTGATAGGTCACAAGGTTTACCACACAAGCTTATAAGAAAGATAGAGAGGCGATTGAACAAGTATCACACACACACACACACGAGATAATAAACACGGTTATGCGTAGAGTATGTAGTGAAAGAAAAGATTGAACAACCAACCTTCAAATGAAGGTTTACATAAGGTATTTATAGGCAAGGAGCTAGGGCATCACTCCTACTCCTTCCCTTTCACCTATGGGCTTGGGCCTAAGCTCATGGGCCTTCTACATAAGCTTAAGGCTAATAACAAACATAAAGGCCATAATAAGCTAACTATTACATATGAGTAACTAACACTTGAATAAGGTTTAGGAGTGATTCCAACACAAGTGACATTGGACACGTAACATTCGTTAACATATCATATTCAATAAATAGACAATAAAATCAACTTTTGACTAACATAATGTCTTTCGATATGTTGGTTCGTTTGGCTAAATTTCTTTCAGATCACGATATGGACGTTCAAATGGAAAATGTGGATGCACCAAATGTTCTCACTGTTGAAGACATTTTCCCCAATGGTTACCCAATGAAGATCGTAAAGAACAACCTCAGAGTCGACATTGATAACTTTACATGTTCCGAGTCTTCCTGTCTGATTGTCGTGGATATTCTGAAGACTCACCCTTTCCAGAATATGCTCACGAATTCTGCTACTGTGCCGGAGATCTACATTCATCAATTCTGGCACACAATTCAAAAGGTCAAAGGTCAAAGTGCTGTGACGGTAACATTGAACAACAAACAAGTCACACTCACTCCTGCATATTTGAGGGTTGTTCTTCTTCTACCAACTGTCGAGCCTACTGACTTCTCTGCTACTCATACAGAAGAGGTCGTTCTCCAATTCATGGTCGACATCGGCTATGATGAGGCTGCTGGGGTTATCACAAAGCACTCCTCAGTAGATCTCAAGAACATCCCTCAACCATGGAGAACACTGTGCATCATGATTGCTAAATCAGTGTTCGGACGTGACAGTGGATATGAGCACCCAAAGCTCATGGAACTTCAAATCTTTTGGGGAATGGTCAACATGAAACACATTGAATATGCTGCTTTGATCTGGGATGACAGGATGACGTACCTAAAAAAGCCTGGCACCAAGATTCCATATATCAGATATACAAAATTGTTGATCAATAGGATTATTGAAACCAATCTTGATATTCCCCAAAGACTTGAAGATCCCAACCATCACTCCATACTACTTGAACCCACACTCAACGTGGTAAGATTCAAAGAATCAACTACGAAGAAACAAGGTGTAGTGTTGCCAGATATTCTTCTCACTGATGTTATCAAAGGACTTTACTCGTACAAACGATATTTGGTAGCAGTGGACGCATGCAAAGTGGGACTTATTGATGAAAACTCTTCTGGGACACCTGTTAGGAAAACCAGAAGAGGCAGTACAGTAAGTATAGCAAGCACTGAGAGTACTAGAAGGTATCCGAAGAGGAGTCCTTCCAGTAAAAGGAAAGTTCCATTAAAGGAGGCAATCCCTATTCCCAAACCTGAACCGCAACAAAAGCTAATGGACGTGGACTCAGAGGACACTGAAACGGACGAAGAGGTCATCTACTCTGAAACTCCAATCGATGATACTTTGACCGTAGCAAAACCTCTAAGTCCAAAAGCTGATAAAGGTAAAACCCCAGTTGCTGAGCCAGAGGAAGAGGAGAGCTCGGATGAAGAACCACTGGACAAAGACTATAGAAAAAAGCTGAAGAATCTAAGACTCCAACACGTTGCCAAAGAGTTCGTACAGCAACAAACTCGTGGCCCCAGAGGGTCAAGTGGTGGTGCACTTTCTACACCAGTTTCCGATGCGGTTAATCAACCCGATAAGGGAACTAGTACCACCACCCACAAACAACAACAAAGGCAACTGGAGGATTCTATCAAATATGACTTTGAGGAACCAGAAATGGAGAAGTCTGAGAAAATTCCTGATGAAGATGCTGAGGTTGCAGCTAAAAAAAAGCAGAAAAAGAAGCTCAAGCTCAAGCATATGAAGAAGCCAGGATTAAGGCTGAAGAAATGGCTAAATCTGGAAAAGATGACGAAGTTGATTATGATCATTTTCTTCTAGATAATCCAGCATACTCTATGGAACTAACTTCTGAGCCATCAGAGGACCCTGAGCCTCCTCATGTCTCATCTTCATCAGACTCATCTTCTAACTCTTCACCTCCACCATCCAAAGGCACAACCAGATCCGCATCCAAGTCTGTAAAGAAACCAACCGACACTTGGATATCCCGAGCTAAAACAAAGATTTTCAAAGCTGTCAAGCAAGTCAGGAAGAAAGACGTGACCAACAAAAAGGTGAATCAACTCGCTGACAGAATCAACCTTCTTCAAGATGGGATAAACGAGATGTTGAAAGAAAGGGAGCATATCTAGAAGCTTCTCAAAGTAGATTTCCAAAGGGAAATGGAGAAGACGGCTAGAGAATATACTCACAAGTTTCTTCTCGACGTCGTCCCAGGAGTGACAAAAGAGATGTTCACCAGACAACTCTATCCGAATCTCATGCAGTTGGCCAAACAAACAATCAGATCAACGCCCTTAACTGTTACAATCAACCCAACTGAGCCTACACTTTCTCTCGATGCGTTGGTTTCCAAGCTTGTACTTCAAATGTCAAAACGATCTGGAACGTTTACTTCTGACGAAGGTAAACTGTTTGAAGCATTGCTGGATTACCAACTAAAAACGGGATGCAAAGCGGCAGCTGAAACGGCTAAGCGTCCTAGAGACGATGACGATGCGGATAAAGACAAAGAGCCTAAACGCCCAAAGAATACTGGTGAATCCTCCTCTATGCCACCACCACTCCAAAGGACTCTAACCGACAGAAGATCTCCTCCACGTTCTACCGCTACTGAAAAACCTCAGGACTCTGAGTTACCACCACACACAGAGAAAACCGGTGATCATTTCGAATACACTGGTGGTGACGATGAAGAGATCCCAGAGCCCCAACAACAACCCACCTCTCCCGCCTCAACAAAGAAACCAGAGTCCTCCTTAAGGCCAAAGAAGAAGAAGACAAAGACCAATGCTGTCTCATGGCTAGACGAAGATGACACCGCAGAATATGACTGGTTTTCTACACTTCTTGATGCTACTCCGTCACTACCAGAAGGTCAAGAAATGGTAGATGGCCGTACTATGGAGCACGTGAAGCTGATTCAAGAACGCCATTTAGAGTGAAGAAGATGACTAAGGTTGAGCTAAGGCGAATTAAGAATGAATCCTTCCAACTGCTTAAAGACGTAAAAGTGCAATTGAAGTTGAATACCATCTCGAAAACATTGCACGAGCCATGTCGAACAATATCGATTGGCTCAATCCCAAAGCTAACATCGACTTCACAAGAAAAGACAAAGCTCCATACTACACAGACTGGACCAGACTGCTACCAACAATTGGCCGACCTGATCAACCTCAAATTCCATACCGTTACTTCTTCAACAATGACCTCGAGTTTCTTCTACATGGTAGCTATGTTACAAGGAAGTATGCTACGTCACTCACATTTCCTTTCCCAGCAGCAATCTATTCTAACAATCCAGCCATCGAAGAAGAAGCCATACGCATGTTTGCTAAACAAGTGGAAAAGTATGACCTTGATGCGATGTATGGGATTCATCATTGGCCTGAACACCGAAGAATCTTCTACAAAAGCTGCCAGGTTCAAAAATCGAAGAAGGAAGTGTTTAGTGATAAACGGATCGTTGCTATTAAGCATGTTACTCTTTCGTCAAAGTGGGACTACACATTCCTCAAGAACATTGTGGTCAAACGACAAGACGAAGAGGACTATGACTTCTGTGAAGCGGATTTTCCGAGACTGTTGCTAAATGACATTGAAGATATGTATCTCGCTAAGGTGCAAGGATGAATGCGACATTTCTCTACAACTATCCAACGCGAATACATCAAGTCATTACTCATCTACATCAGAAGCATAGTGATCCAAGAACGTGTAGAAGACATACAGCTTGCAGTGGAATCGTATCAGACGCGTGTTAACCTCACTAAACCACAGCTAGACCTTCCCGACATTAACCACCTGGCTCAGTATACCCTCATCAGCAAACCATTTGGAGTAGTCTACCGTAGTGAACTACACCGCAATTGCTTAATGGCGTGCAAAGAGCTTCATAAGTTTGGGGATCACACATTGAAGAAAGTCAGGGACGGGTTAGCTTATCGGTTAAAGGCGATACAATAAGGCATTGGGTCACCTAAGAGATGGAATTCGAGGGAGAGAAGGGATGTGAAGAAGATCATCACTCGCATCGATGAAAGGTTGTTCAGAAGGGATCAGTTCAGAACTTTGGAGAGTTTTGTAGGTGGTCGTCCCAGCATATCTCTCACAGGCTATCAACGTCCAGAACACATTCCTGGAGTTATTGCTGGACTACCTGATTCTCCTGGTAACACTTGATTTGTTTCCTTCAATATTATTTGGATGTGTGATTTTTTAATGACTATGGCTTGTGCACACATAACAGTGTACAACCCGTACTTGTAATGAAAGTACCTTGTGGTACGCTTCAGTGCCACAATCCTATAAAAGGAGCGAAAGCTTCTTACTTTTGAGTAAAACTTATCAAAACTTTCATTTTTCAAAGTTTTGCTCAAAAGAACAAGTACTTCCCCTTATGATTTTCAAAACCTCAAAAGTTAATATCACTTGTTGAGGGGGAGTATTTGCTTAAAAACTTTGTTCACAAAATTGTTCTTCGTGGTAATCTTCCCGCAAAACTTGAAATAGACATATTCGATATCAAAATTTCATCAAAAATAACATTTATATGCCATTTTTTAGGGGGAGAAAAATTATGTGATAAGAAATATGTTGTGAATTGCCTATGAATTGGTGTGCCAAAGACTTAACCAATGAATTGACGAGATCTTAAATGTTAGTAACTCTAAAGGACTTGTCCGGGACGGGTAATAATTTCAAGCTAGTTCGATAGTGATGTAAATGTGTCTCGCAAAGGACTTGTCTTAGTAGAATGTACAATTCGAGAAACTCTTGGTAGACATGAACTTTGACGGGTTTGACAACCTTTCGAGGTTTGTCCACACCTTCAAGGTAGTTATTAGAGCTAGTTGTCACCTGAAAACTGACAATGTAACTCTTTAACTATGCAACGTAACCGTGTCTCACGGGGGATTGTCTATATTGAGTTGATCAATTCAAAAAGTGCGCGCTCTTCTCTCACCGTGCAGATTTCTGTCAAAACACTTAAGCACGTGTGGAGGGGGAGTATTTCTGCAAAAGCTTAAACTCTCAACAGTGGTATTAAACGTTTTTACTCATAACCACTTTAAGAGATTTTCATGAAAATGGTTTTATGGCAACATAGGTTAGTCATGGAGTTATAAGGTGACTAAGGTTAGGAATAACCGTCCTATGATCCGCCAGAGCCGGAGGGATCTACCCAAGGACACCACCAATAGTTAGAATTAGAAGTCCTTAGGTATGATTATAAAAAGGAGAAAAAGAGAATTGGAGAAAGAAGGAGTTGAAGAATTAAAAAGAAAAGTAAAGAAAAGGGTGAAAAGAAATAGCCCTCCAGATTATTCAACTTAGGGCAGACACCGGGTTCAATTCATATGCTACTGGTTATCACTTGATGACACCGGTATTAAAGATCAAAGTCGTCATGGACCCAGTGACGCATGCACTAAACCTTCTTAGCCACTCAAGTTTCTTTCAACAGAAGCTTGTTTTATTCTCACATGGAACCCTACGTAAACTACCGGCTTTCTCTTAGAGATTGCTGGTATTGAAGAAGGAGACCCTCTCCCTAGTCACCGCTCAGGAAAACCAAAGCGCACTATTGAGTCTAGAGCCACGAGATTCATCAAAAGATCTCTTAGGTACACTTGACATAGCATCACTTGTTGTTCAACATTAAGGACGCAAGTGATACATTATCGAGTCCTTCTCAGATCTTAGCAATCTGTCAAGAACATTTATGAGAGGTTCACAAATGTGATCCTCAGTGATTGAATGGAAACTTCTGCCAGGGTCAACATCAAACAGCCTTAACAGCAGGTCACTTCGGTAACTCCTTTTGGGTTACGCTTAGTGTGTCTCAAACGGTCTACAGTCGTGGGGTGATGCTTCGGTGTACCTCAGCGACTCATCTAAACTGTAGGTATACTTCGGTACATCGCGTTATCTCACTTGTGGGACTCCAGTTCAGGAACAGCCTTTGTGAGAATTAGAGTTGTGTTTTCACACTATGCTGTTAACACTCTCGAAGTTCAAACTTGTAAGTGCTGGATTATTTCTAACCCATGTTTTATGTTTTCTTCTTATGGATGTTTGCGGGTGGAAAAGATCGTGCAGATTCTCCACATGCTCATACCTACAACAACACTAATTGAAGTTCTCTCAAAAGGCAACACAAAGTCAGAATGATTCTTCGTCAAAGTCAAAGAATCTACAAAGTTTAAAGACTAAGAGAACCACATCAGTACTAAAATCCAACGTTAATGAAGGTGTGAGCATGTTGGAGAAAGACGTGGAGAAACTGGAGCAACGAAGCGGACCTGATGCAGACAACCATAACATACTATCACTTCCATCACAAAGAACAAAGATCAAAGAACAATGATAATGATGACGTCAAAGCAGAATACTTCAAAGGAAACAATTTCCCTACACTGGGGAGATTGTTCGAATCAAGGCACTTCTTCTCACAAGAAAGAAGAATGTCAGAAGACGTCAAAGCTACTATTACATCAGCACCTACAACGTTTAAAGATCAAATCATCAATCACTAACACTTAGGGGGAGATTGTTGGAATCACTCCTAAACTAGAATTCAAGTGTTAGTAATTAATATGTAATAGTTAGCTTAATTATGGCTTTTATGTTAGTAATCAAGGCTAGGCTCATGTAGAAAGCCCATGAGCCTATCCAAAGCCCAATAAGGAAAGGATGGGAACTTGGTGTGTTGCCCTAGTTCCCTCCTATAAATACCTCATGTAAACCATCCTTAGATGGTTGGTTGTTCACATTTACATTTCACTTACGCTTAACTTTTCTCTCATATCCTACGCGTAGAGTGTGTGTGTGTTCAACTGATCACTCTCTTATCTCAGTTCTTATATAGATGCTTGTGTTACAAATATGGGAACCTAACATAAATAAACACAGGTTCAAAAAACCTCATCCATATTGAGCAACTCTATTCTTCAAAAATCTGCATATCCTAGACCTTGAGCGCACCGCCAACTTCCACGACCACGAATATCGGTAAACAACGTAAACACTAAGTCACCGGAAGAGACCCCGCTACACTGTATACCAAACTTACACATGGTTGTAGTGTCGTCAAAGACACCACCCACCACAACATCCAATACAGCCCCAAACTGTGACAATCCGTACTTTCAGGTCATTTCTCGACACGATTCATGTTTCATTATTTCAACATTTATAGTAAACTTGGTTTACTTGTTTCAAATTCGAGTAACCTTGGAGGTTTAGCGGCGAATTCATGATCATGACATCACGTACATTTCATATGGACTATGATTAGTCTACATTTCATTGTCATCATGTGCATCTCATTAGTTCATTCACGACATTTCATTTCATATTTTACGCGTAATTTTTATATTTTATAATCTTTATCGCGTGAGTTATTATTTTGAATATTTAACCCGTTACTTTCAAAAATGATCCCGATGTATTTTTAAACTTACATTTAGTTTATAAAAACTATATTTTTAGTTTTCCTAGTGTTTCAAATTTATTTGGTACATAAATCGTAAAAGTTAAATTATTACGTCGTTTTTCTTAAAAATTGTACGATAATTATTTTATCACTCAATTTTCACAAGGAAAGTATTTTTACAATTTTTATCATCTCAATACAATCTATTTTGACTTATTAAAAACTTACTTGCACCAAAAATTCTCATTTACCTTTACTTGTACAATTTATACACAATTACTTATACTTTTGTCAAAGTTTATACAAAATTATATACAAGTATAGTTTTAAAAAAAAAAAAAAAATACAAATATCTACATCCCTCCCCCCTTGGCCGACAAGGGGGAGAGTGTAGTTATTGATTGGCATGGTAAGTTGATTGGTAATAAATACTTGCTTATACATAAAGTCTACCTCAAATTATTACATTCACTTCATTTCTCATTCACAAAGTGTTAGAACAAAACATTTCTCTCTTCTTTTTGCTCCATAAAACCGGCCACACTCAAGACACAAAAGGGATCAAAAGTTTTGCAAGATCAAGTGTTTAACAACCTAGTTATATCCTTTATATGGTTTTGAAATAAAAACCAAGGATATTTAAGTTAATCCTTGTTACTTTCACCTCTTCATTATCACTAGTAAGCATATTCTTATCATTTTCAAGTTTCCTTTTCATTTTCATATGTTTCTTTTCATTTTTGGAGCTTATATGCATGATATGTGATTTATACCATTTATTTCATGATTTTAGAGTTAACTATATATATATGGTCATCCTATAATTATCCCCTTGGTATTGGTTGGTCTTGATGGTGATTAGGAACCCATGACACCCTAAGAAGGTGTATGGTAGGATTAGATTAGTTTTGGAGTTGATTTGAAGGGATTAGAATAGGTTTTGTCCGAGAAAAACTATTTTCGATAACTATATTTTGTGTTCTGTCCTTAATTCGAATTTCTGGAAAAACCTACAGTAGGCACGACTTTTTGGCCTTGATATTTAGAAAATATACTTTAAAACGAATCCGTGGCCGCTTGAACGGAATAAAACGGAGTTATAACGAGAAAGTTATGGATTTTACAAGTTTGACGACGAAAAATATAATTTTCAGAATTTTCAGCAACATGTTTTTATCTTATACGGGTCAAAAACGAGCCTTAAGCTTCACAAATTATTTCGACTTGTCAAAAATATATTAGTTTACTTCGATACGAAGCTAAGGACATATAAAACGTAGAAAACGGATTTGAAACGACAAAGATATGCACTTTTTCATAAACTTGCCGTAACTAATTTTCTGCACACAATTAGCCAAAACCACCATCTTTAACCCTTAATATCTTTATGTTCGAGACCTTTTGGACGAAAACTCCTGAACTGAAACTTTTAGATATCGATACAAACTTTCCAAAACAGTCGAGTTCGTTCTCTAACGACCGACGTACGCTGTTTTACGACTAGTTTTCCAAAGCCATTTTTGGTAATTTCATGATTTTTGCGACGACATTGTTTTGCGACGAAATGTGGTAATTTCTCTAAAAATCATTATAAAACCATTGTAGGATGACATTTTGACGTAAAAACATGTAAAGTGATTTTTGTTTGGTCAAGGCGTCAAAAGAGTATTTTTCGACGTCGAGTAATATTTTCAAAACTCGTAAATGGTATAAATAACATATCAAGTGCATGCATAACATTACATTGCAACTCATGACATATCATATCATTGATAATAGGTCCCTGTTGACGCATCACATTAAACCTCAGTGTACTCACTTTTGCCATTATTCCAGTTTATCCAAGTGAGTTTTCATAGCCCCGTTTTACATGCTTTCGATTATTTTCAAACCCACGGGGGAGAATACATTGCACTACATTTTTCTTTGTACGATACCAAGTATGTTAAATTCATTACATTGCTTAAGTTACCGCATTTGCCAATTTGAAAGTCCCCATTACTTGAACATGAACCGTTAATCTTTGGAGCGAGGATGAGTGGATAGATCTATCGAGGGTGACGCCTCCATCCGGGTTGGTGAATCCCAACCGTAAACGGATGCATTTCATTTGATAACATTACGGAGTTGTCTTGCAAACACTCTGCAGGGGCATACATGATTGAACAGTCTAGTTTCGGGTCATGGGCTTAGAGCAATTGTAACATTATTTTTACGTGACTTGATGGTCATGCATGATAGATACTTGTGTAGTCGTATAAAACATTTACATAAACCTATGATTTCTCACCAACATTATTGTTGACCGTTTTTAGCAATGTATTTTCAGTAATGAGGCATTATCATCATGACATGGTTTAGGGACCTACATTTTGAGTCGCGGCGTCAACTTACATTATGTACATTATGGCACTTTATTTCAAAACATCGTTTGGATTTGTAACATATTTGTATTTCCGCAAACTTTGTAAACCTTTTGGGACCGATGTTGTACTCTGAATGTTTTTATGAAATATCCAACGATGTGTTTTTAAAACGGCACTTTAGGTCGTTCAATATAACTGTGATGTGGTGCTATGACAATAATCCCCAGAATTCCATTCCGCAAAACAAAATTGGGGTGTGACACAAACCGAATAGAAATCATGATGTCTCCTATTAAGCTTAAAACAATAATAGCAGAAGAACATATAATGCTATGCTATTTGGATCGTATACCAAAACATAGGGATTACAAAGCCTAACTTCCAATGAACGTACCAAATTGACCCACTAGAAAACAAATTCTGCCCCAGAGAAAAGGATCAAAGGTACTAGATCAATCCAACCATCCCAACATGACATAATCAGAAAAAAATGCAGTGTAAACAAACTACAACTTACACCCAAGAATAGGATTTACAAATCCAAACTTCCAATTCCAAGCATCCCAAGATACACCGGGCCTGTGACAAGATCATGATGATCACAAACAGGCTGAACACACTCCAACCCATAACACATAGGTCACATAACTAGCAGCAAGGTGTTGCACGATCGACATCAACCCATAACACCAACAGAAACGCCATGATATACCAATCAGCAGCAGGATTGAATCAACCCCCATAACACATAAATATAACGTGTCGCATAGAAACACGACTTGCAATAATGAACCATAAGGCTACCGAAACCCTAACCACCAACAGCAAAACATACGACTCTCCAAAGAAACCCACGTATCAAAACATATATCTGATATAGAACTTCCAAACACCAAAACAAACCCTAAAAAGGGTCAACGTTCAGACACATGATCAGATATCAATCACAAACCAACGAATTAACTCAAAAACGAAACCCTATAATTAGGGTTCCATTTGACCGTTGATGCACCAGATAACCACCAACACCAAGCAGACCCAAGTAATAATATACAATCAAATATCAGGTCAACAGCGAACCAATAGATAAGAACCCTATAATTAGGGTTTCGTTGCTAAAGCACCACAGAACCAAAAAACGATCAAGGAGAAAGATAGCCACAACAATAACCAACCCTAGAAGAATTTAGGGTTTACCTTGATCGAATTAATAAAAATATGATATCACAAGAACGATAAATCAAAGAAAATCACACCTCCTATACGAATATGCCCCCAAGAATCGATTGCATACCTACAAAGAGGTAGAGAGGCGATTGGAATGGAGGATTTGGCCGGAAAACATAGGTATAGGAGGCGGCCTGATATCACCCAAAGGAGTTTATTTATATGCACTTGCTCTGTTTCTCTCCAAACACGATTAATACTAAGCAAGTTTGTGAGTGTATCACTTACTATTACTTTACGTTCATACTTAAATCTCAAATACTTTAACTCACCCTTAACCCATCTTTATACACATTAACGTCAATCTTGTGTCACTCAATACATTAATACCATATACTGGTCATCAATACCATACGAATCATATATCATTACATTACCCATCTTTAAATCCTTACCATAACAGTTATCTAATCATGCTTCACTATAAGCAATCAAACCTATTACCATTCCCATTCACATTCCATTAGCATTACTATAATACATATTCATATAATCACATAACACCCATCGACAGTATCCAAGTGCACTGTGTTCTTATCACTTAAATACATAACTATTCTGCCATGAACTTACACTACATACTTCTCATTATCATAAAACACATTCAACACTTATCATCATTAAGCTTACATAGCAATCACTTAATCTGATTCATAACTTAACAATTACTTTTCCACATTACTTACACATACATTTTTTGGGGTAAAAGGGATTCACCCTAGTAAAATATATTAAAATTCAACCAAATAAGTACAATGGAATGTGGCTGACGTGCCACATTAACCTCACGCTAAGCTTGAACAACCAATGGAAATCGCTAGTCACATGCCACTAAGCGTTATAAAAGCTATAGAATACAAAAGCTAAAACACCAACTGGGAACATCCATCTAAGAACACATGTATGACTCCACCTATCTCCCCACCTCTTCGATGGAGATTGATGAATCAGATGAGCCTGCCTCCTTAAAAACCCTTTCCAAGTAAAAACCCAATGGGAAAACCTTGGAGTAGGGAAAAAGAGTACAACACTCACCTGGATCTCCAACGAAAAACCACGACCTCCAATAGCATAAGCAAATGAAACACCTTTATCTGCCAACCACCAGCGCCAAGAATCTTCAACATAACTAGAACCCACCATCAGGAATGTAAAAGAGAAAGAGGCAGCTGCCAAACCCGCAACAGGTCTCTAGTATTAGACGTCTTCTTGTATTTGCATGTTAGAAGCTTAAGCCGAACCGTAGACTTGATAATATCAATAACTTGAACTTTTGATCTTCTTTGTTGCTTGAAAATCCTGTTGTTTCTTTCTTGCCAAATGAAATAGGAAGAAGCCGCAAAAAGAAGCTTGGAGACAACACTTTTAACCGACCGAGACTTCGAAATAGGAATGAGAAAGCGAATCACATCATCCAACGAATCCGGAATATCCTGAAAACCTGCAAACATCTTCAAAGAAAACCAAACCTGAAAAGAGAACACACAATCAAAGAAGAGATGATCGTGAGAATCAGGTTGAGTCCTGCAAAGAGGGCACACCAACATATCACTATTTGGATCATGATGGCCATCATGATATTTCAACATGCGTTGAGTCCGTAGTCTTCTTTTCAAGACTAGCCATAGATGGAAAGCATGCCTCGGAATACGATGAGAAAACCAAACAAGATGATCCCAATCCACATTAAGACCCCTAGGGCGAATACAATCCCACGCAAGAGATACCGAAAAGGGCTTTATGGAATCACCATAACGCCAAAATAACTTATCCTCCAAATTATCTATCAAATTAGGGACCGTAATAGAAATAATGCCTGGATACCGATCACCCCAATTACTAGGCCAAGACCATGAATTCCCATTAATCACATCACGAACAGTAGAACTAGGAGAAAAGCCCGCACGATGAATGTCTCTAGATGAAACAACAAGCGACAAAGGACCCTCCGGGCACCACTAATCAAACCAAGCAGAAGCCGACCTCCCATTACCAAGCTTATACCAAAAGAAACTACGAACAAGCCATCTAAGCTAAAGGATCTTCCACCAACTCCATGTCATATTACCCCGACAAGGAGTATCCCAAAAGTTACGCCTCCTTAACCTATACATATGAATCCACTTAACCCATAGGGAATCCTTACATGTAAACAAGCGCCAAATATGAGAAGCAATGACAGCATTATTAAATGAAACAATCCTACGAATACCAAGACTGCCCTCATGCTTGGGTAAACAAACGACTTCCCACGCAATCTTAGACTTACCTCTCGAACCATCACCGTAACACCATAAAAATCCTCTCATAAGCAGCTCAAGGTCATGAACAATAAATACTAGATGGAAGAATAAATATAGATGCCCAATAAATATGCATAGATGACAAAACCGACTGAATAAGCTGTAAACGACCTGCGAAGGACAATGATTTATTGCGCCAATCCTTGATGCGATTAGATAACCTCTCCACTAATTCCTTGCAATCCCTAACAATCAACCGCATTGTAATCAAAGGAACCCCAAGGTAGTTAACAGGAAAAACCCCTTCTGGAAAGGGAAGAATCAGAAGAATAGCAATTTTAACATGATTAAGAACATTACAAAAATAGGTCGTGCTTTTGGGCAGACTAGGAGTAAGACCAGAAGCATGCTTAAATTCTTCCAACGCCTCCATAATAACCCCGGCCGAATTCGCATCTCCATGAGCGAACAAAAACAAATCATCTACAAAGCAAAGATTAATAATACGTAATTGAGAGCATTTATGATGATAATTAAATAACCCAGAATCCCTAACCCTCCGCTTGAGCATAAGCGTTAATACCTACATAACCAGCGTAAACAAATAGGGAGATAACGGATCCCCTTGCCTAAGCCCACGCTTACCCTTAAAATGACCGAGCAGAATACCATTTACACTAATCGAAAAAGAGGTGGTAGACACACATTCCATAATCCAATGCACCATACACGAATGAAACCCAAAACTGATCAGAGTATTACGCAAAAAATTTCAATCAACAGTATCATACGCTTTCTGAATGTCCACTTTGAAAGCACACCTAGCTGGACCACGATCAAGGTGATAATTATGCATGAGCTCCTGAGTAAGCAAAATATTATCCGAAATCCGTCTACCAGGAACAAAAGCAGATTGGTTCGACCCTACCAAAGTAGTAAGACTATCCTTGATACGGTTGGCAATTATCTTACTAATACACTTAAACAACACATCGCAAGAAGATATAGGCCTAAAATCAGTAATCCGAGTAGGAGAATTAACTTTAGGCAAGAGGGCAATGATAGTATGGTTAACCTCTTTCAAAAGCTTACCATTAACGAAGAATTCCTAAACCGCCCTAATAATATCATCAACAATAATATCCCACGCCCCCTTAAAGAACGCCGCAGAAAAACCATCAAGACCAGGAGATTTATCATCACCCATGGAAAAAATAGCATCTCTAACCTCTTTTGGAGTAACATCACGAACCATATCCAACGCAACATGAGGATTGAGAGTGGAAGAGAAAAGATTACTAGCATTAAACAGAACAGATAACCCCTCTTGACCAAGAAACGAAGTAAAGTGACTAACAAAAGCATTAGGAAATTGATCATCCACGAAAATAACTCCATTAACATCACAAATAGAATCAATCCGACTCCTCGCCTTCCTACTTTTAACCACCTTATGGAAATATGCAGAATTTGAATCCCCCACCCGAAGCCAATCGACTTTAGCCTTTTGCTTAAGAAAACTTTCCTCAGTAAGAATAGCTTCATTATAAGCATTAATATAACAAGCTTCTTCCTTACGAATATCAGTATTGAACGGGTCCAAGTCAAGAGCATGTTGAATCGTATCCAATTCATGGCGAAGTTTCACGACTTTTTCATGAATATTACCCTCAGTAAAAATCAATCTCCGAAGCGGCTTCTTTAGAGATTTCAGCTTACTCATCACTTGAAACATGTGAACGCCATTAAAAGGCTTACACCAATATTCATGAACATGTAATTTAAACCAAGAATTTTGCACAAGGATGTTAGAAAACTTAAAAGGCATAGGTTTAAACTTAAAAGAAGTAGGAATATTAAGAATAACAGGAGAGTGATCAGAAATACGGTATGGCTGAAATATAGCATGAGCACCAACAAAAGAATCCATAAAACCAAGATTGGCCATAATGCGATCAATCTTCTTCAATGTACCATCCAAACCTTTAGGTTTCTAATTCCATGTAAATTGCAGCCCGGTCCGATTAATATCAGGCACCTCGATCTCATCAACGCACTCCTTAAACTCTCTCATAGCTATATCAATAACCGAGGACCCCTCAACCTTATCTTCCAAATTTAAAGCCGAGTTGAAATCTCTAAGGATACACCAGGGGCGAATATGAACAACCTGCTTGTGAGCACAACGATTATCCCACAGGGGTCTCCTATGCGTGTACATGTTATGAGCATAAACAAAAGACCAAAAAAGCTCCTTTTTATCCTCCTTAAACAGAACAAAGGTGTGAATAACTTGGTCCGTCATGCTAATTACATTCAGGTCAACTTCATCCGTATTCCAACCTGAAATGATACGAGACCCTTTATCACAAAAATGACCATTAGAAGTCCAATCTGTGACAACCCGTACTTTCAGGTCATTTCTCGACACGATTCATGTCTCATTATTTCAACATTTATAGTAACCTTGTTTCAAATTGCCGTAAATTGAGGTTTAGCGGCGAATTCATGATCATGACATCACGTGCATTTCATATGGACTATGATTAGTCTACATTTCATTGACATCAATGAATATTGTTTACATTCACGACATTTCATTTCACGTCAACGCGTATTTTTATATTTAATAAACTTTATCGCGTGAATTATTATTTTAACATTTGACCCATTACTTTCAAAAATGATCCCGAGGTATTTTTAAACTTACATTTAGTTCATAAAAACTATATTTTTAGTTTTCCTAGTGTTTCAAATTTATTTGGTAATTAAATCGTTAAAGTTAAATTATTACTTACGTGTTTCTTAAAAATTATACGATAATTATTTTATCACTCAATTTTCACAAGGTATGTATTTTTACAATTTTATGACCTCAATATATCTTTACTTTGATCTATTAAAAATTACTTTTAGCTAAAACTACTTTTAAATAACTAATGTATACAATTCTACAAGTACCTTTACTCAAGATATTTAACCTACACTTTTTACATTACATAATACATTTGAAAAAAAAAAAAAAATATAAATGGAGACACAGTCCCCCCATATTGGATAATGATAGTATCAATTTCTCATTTATAAGCATTTCAATCATTCATTCTCTTCATTATTTTCAAGTCGCAAAAACTTTCTTTCTCTTTTTCTCACTTCCAAACCGCCACATTCAAGATCACAAAGGGATCAAAAGATTTTCTCAAGTCAAGTGTTTACAATCTAGTTTTATATTTTTATGGTTTTGAAATAAAAACCAAGAGTATTTAGGATTAATCCTTCTTACTAGCACCTCATCATATTCTCATTAAGGATAACGCATCACATTATACCCTCACTTTAATCATTTCGTCAGTTTACCAAGTGAGTTCGTAGCCCCTACTTTTACTTGTTTTCATAACTGTTTTGGGGGAGATACATGCTCGACTATTTTTATTACATTCATGACTATTTGCAAATCATATGTTTAACCGAACCTAATGTTGTCATGCTAAGTAACATTATTGCCACTTAGTAATTCCATATTATATTCAATGGAGCTAATATCTTGGTATAATTGAGCTAACGGATTTGGTATATTCATTGGTCTAACGGTCTTGGTATATTCATTGGTCTAACGGTCTTGGTATACGATTATGGACTAACGGTCTTGGAACGATTTGAACATTAACTCTCTACATATTCCTGCTGTTGCAGCAATGTGCCAAGTTTTGTACGGGCTGACTTGAACCGAGTGATTCACAATGCTCTTGCATAAACGATTTCGATACATTGAGTCATGCACTATTATGTGAATTCATTTGACATCATGCACTTGAACATTAACTCTACATATTCCGCAAAGTTGGGTTGTGAAACACACAAGCTGCAAGTTTTGTATGGGCTGACTTGGAACTGAGTGGATTTACAATGTTTCTACATAATCGATTTTGAAAGTCTTTACATTTCAACGATTTACAATGCCTCACCGATAATCGATTTTGAAAGGCTTTACATTTCAACTCAAACTCTATGAACTCACTCAACCTGTGTTGACATTTAGCATGTTTTATTCGTGTATCTAAGGCATTCACTTCATGCATGCATTTGGACATCATATGGAGTCGTGGTGACCATCGCCTCACTTGGGTTTTACATATTTAAAACATCGTTTGAATTGTAAATAAACTTATTTCCAAGTTGATTTTCATTTGGGACCTACTTTGTAAACTTCATTATTTTTATTAAATCAATCGATGTATTTTCCAAACGACACTTTAGGTCGTTCAATATAACTGTGATTGTGATGCTATGACATCAATCCCCGTGAATTCCATTCACGCAAAAATGTAATTTGGGTGGACAGATTACATCGAGCTCAGATTATAGAGAACTAGGTTGCATCATTGACCCTAGACTATAACTACATTATCATAGCATCTCATCATTTCATCACAAGTACATGTTCACTTCACATGCGGTCATTATGTACATTTTTCAGTTATTCACTTCATTTCACATCGATTGTCACATGGATGCCCTTAAATGCCCATCCCATTATCTTTCCCCATACCTAACGTGGAGAATTTTGTCATTCCCTATCATACTTTATATCGCCTGATTCATCATCAATAACACTTAATGCCGAGATAAACGTTAATAGGATCTAAGTCGCTTCACCTCTGCTTTCACCACTAACATATCGAGTTACACTTTATTCACACACTAAGTCTCTAAACCATCATACATTGAAGCACTTACAACACCTCATAACCCATCTATTCTAACCTCATTGATCATTTTTGAAACATAACCTTAACTTATCCATCTTATCACATTGGAACGCTTATTATTAACATCGATTTGCTACTCCCACATTTTCTCTTGTTTTGAAGAAGATGTGGCAATCAAGAGCGCTATTGAAATGACCTAAGCGGCTATTCGAAAGAAGGAATGATAGCATTACTAATGCTCTAAGAGTCGGTGCGGAAACGGTGGTCGTCAGCCGCTGTCGAGCTACCGTCACGAAGTCAAGAACCGAGCCATAAAGAAATGTGCGGTAACGGGGTTAAAAAGTCGTCAGATAAGGGGATTTCAAGAGTGGAGATCCCACCAAGTTTAAAGGACCCAAGGAGCCACCGCCATGGTTGATGGTTCGAGAAATTGTGGTTTTTGTTATGTAATTGCCCTATGATAGTAAGGTCAAGTTTGTACAAGTGATTTCGATGGAGCATTGTCGTGGTGGAACTCATATGCTCAACCGATAAGAGAATGCCAAGCCAGCTTCTGGAATTCAAGGGTTTGGTAACTAAGTTTTGTCCTCGCATTTAAGTGAAAAAGTTGGAGGAAATTCTATGAGTTGGTAACTATTGGGTATGACATTGACACTTACATTCGAAGATTTCAAGAATTGGCCGTGTTATGCCCATCTATGGTTTCTTTGGAGCAACGAGAAGTTACTAGAGGCTTATCGGGGACTTCCGAGGTTATTCAAGGAGATGTGACTTTCCCACCCGCGAACGTGACGGAGGCTATTCATTGACTCAAAAGCTCATGGACCGTGTAAGAGGCAAGTACACCAACACCAATCAAACAAATTAACCACGCAACCATCGAGATAACCAAATTAACCACAAATAAAAAGAAAATGGGCATCAAGGAGATTTATAAACAACAACAACTACCAACCAACACTACATCATCAACAGCGAAAAGAGGGCAAGAAAACCATGGTATATTAATGCACCAATAAGGCGGTTATTTCCGAACCTACCCACCTATGTAATCGATGTAAGTATCATCACACGGTCTTTGTCCCTAGTCACAATAACCGGGACACCTTGCCAGAATTGTGTAGGCAAGGCCATGGTTACATGTTATGATGCGGGAGTAAGGACACTATCTGGATCAATGTCCTCAAACCAAGCACAATAAGTCAAGGTGCTCATGGGATTGATGTATGTATAGAAGGAGTCTTTGCCATATCAACGATGGAAGACCTTGGAGTTGGAAACTAATACCTTCTCCTTAAGTGTTGTACTAATTTATGTCTTCCATCGTGACCAAACCTTATAACTTAACGATGTACTTTTGCTAAACTACTCGTTGTAATATTCTCATCCCTATCACTTTATTTCTTTCGATTCGATATCATTTAATGTAGGATTTTAATTCCTTTTATTTAACTATTATTTTAACGAACTTCTCCATGTCTTTCTCCTGTTCATCACAATTTTAACATCAGCCGACTTAACACCAAACATCATAATGAAATGATTAGTCCAGCATTGCATAGTTACTCTAAATTATACATAGCCTCATCACTATGTCTAATTGCAGAAGAATCATGCAATGAAGGGAGTAGAATATGCGTGCAAGCAATTCGTAATCGAGCCAAATTTTCAAAAGATTTTCTTCAAACCACTTGTTTCCAGCTTTGATCCAAGGTGATGGTTGATGATCGAAGCTAGAAACAAGATGTTGTTACCTAAACCGATGAAGCCTAATCGCATGACAGTTTTGTTTGATGAGTCAGGATTAAGTAAAAATCGGTTACCAAAAGTCTTTGAGGGTTTTGCCTGAATGGGAGTTTGCCACATCCAACCCTAAACCCGATAGACTAACAAACAACCAATCCGGAGCTGTCACCTTTTAGATGGGCTTAATGTGACAACCCGTGACTTTCGTGTCATTTCTCTAATACCCATTCATGTCTCATTATTTCAACATTTATAGTAAACTTGGTTTATTTTGTTTCAAATTCACGAACCTTGGAGGTTTAGCACGCATCATGATCATGACATCACATACTCATGGACTATGATTAGTCTAGCCATCATTGACATCATGGAATCTCATTAGTACATTCACGACATTTCATTAACGCTCAACGCTGTAATTTTATATTTAATAAACTTTATCATGGTGAATTATTATTTTAACATTTGACCCATTACTTTCAAAAATGATCCCGAGGTATTTTTAAACTTACATTTAGTTCATAAAAACATATTTTTTAGTTTTTCCTAGTGTTTCAAATTTATTTGGTACATAAATCGTTAAAGTTAAATTATTATCGTGTTTCTTAAAATTATACCATATTATTTTATCACCAATTTTCACAAGGTATGTATTTTTACAATTTTTATGATCTCAATATACTTTACTTTGATCTATTAAAAAATTACTTTTAGCTAAAACTAGAATACCATGCAATTCTACAAGTACCTTACTCAAGATATTTAACCTACACTTTTTTACATTACATAATACATTTGAAAAAAAATATAAATGAAAGACACAATCCTCCCATATCCAACAGGCTGGGAGGGGACATCCTAGTTGATGATTTTTTTTCTCTTGATATAGACTTGTACTAACTTAAAGTCTTCATTTATACATTTCAATCATTCATTCTCTTCATTATTTTCAAGTCAAGCAAAACTTTCTTTCTCTTGGTCTCACTTCCAAAACCGCCACATTCAAGATCATTAAATAAAGATTTTCTCAAGTCCAAGTGTTTTACAATTCATTTATACTCTTTTTATGGTTTTGAAATAAAAACCAAGAGTATTTAGGATAATCCTTGTTACTAGCACCTCATCATATTCATTTGTACCGGATAACGCATCACATTATACCTCAGCAGTACTCACTTTGTCATTTTCGCCGCTTTACCAAGTGAGTTCAGAGTCTCCCTACTTTACTTGTTTTCATAACTGTTTGGGGGATACATGCTCACTATTTTAATACATTCATGACTATTTGCAAATCATATGTTTAACCAATCAATGCTTAGTCATGGGTAACATATTATACTTAGTAATTCCATATTATATTCATTGAGCTAATGGTCTGGTCTATTGAGCTAACGACTTGGTATATTCATTGGTCCAACGGCCTTGGTTATTCATTGGTCTAACGGTCTTGGTATACCATTATGGACCAACTGGTCTTGGAACGATTTGGAACATTAACTCTACATATTCTCGCGTTGGTTGTGAACACACGTGTTGCAAGTTTTGATGGGCTGACTTGGAACTGAGTGGATTCACAATGCCTTTTGTCACATAAACGCATTTCGATACATTGAGACATGCACTATTATGTGAATTCATTTGACATCATGCACTTGAACATTAACTCTACATATTCGGCAGTTGGTGTGCAACACACAAAGCAAAAGCCGTAAGTGATTTGGGAACTGAAAGTGGATTTACATAATGCTCTTTGCTAACATAATCGATTTTGAAAGTCTTTACATTTCAACATTTACAATGCCTTTGCGTGATAATCGATTTTGAAAGGCTTTACATTTCAACTCAAACTCTATGAACTCACTCAACCTTGTGTTGACACTTTTAGCATGTTTTATCTCGCCAGTATCTAAGGCATCACTTCATGGCATGCATTTGGACACATCATGGAGTCGGTGACTAACGCCTCACTTGGGTTTTACATACTTTAAACATCACGAATTGTAACAAACTATTTTATCGCTGATTTTCATTTGGGCACTTTGTAAACTCGATTATTTTATTAAATCTAACGATGTATTTTCCAAACGAATAACTTTAGGTCCCAATATAACCGTCATGCTAATTACATTCAGGTCAACTTCATCCGTATTCCAACCTGAAATGATACGAGACCCTTTATCACAAAAATGACCATTAGAAGTCCAATCCCACCTACGAAAAACCTTAGCACATAAAACCTGAAGACGAGAGTTAGAAACATGAGATTCGAATATAGCACAAATAGAAAGATTATTCTCACCAAGAACTTGACGAACCTCCTTTTGTTTAGGGGATTGGTTCATTCCCCTTATATTCCATGAGGCAATACTATACCTGAGGAACTTCTCCAGAGGAAGTGCTTTCTTCCTTAAGATTAATCGTCTTAGTGCTCGACTTATCAGACATATCCATGACCTCATCAACTTCACTATCACTATCCAAAGTATAAGTACCCGCTTCCTTTAACGTACTATAAGCAATGTCACCAGTCTCAAACGGATCCTCGCCACTAAGAGCCACAAAAGAATTTTTCAACGAGACCAAGTTTGAATTTTTACTAGTTGAATGGGTAGAAGGCTGATACGGACCCGAACCAAAATTAACATGAGAAGCAGCATTACCTTTACTAGTAGACGCATATGGAGATGCACTAGGAATTCCACTCGAACCATTTTTACTTTCATTGACCAGACCACTAAGGGATATACCCTTATTACTTCCATTGCCCAACTCGTTAGGAGAAACATTAGGATTATTCAAATTTGTACCAACAACAGGTTGTGAGTCCACCTTTCTCCCACTCGAAGTAGATCCTCCATCTTTCACCGTCTGTTTAGGCTCCCATCTATAATGGAATGCAACCTTCGGTTTAGTAAGCCGAAGACCATCAATATGCTTTTCCTTTGTAACTTGCTTACCTTTACCCTTACGCTTGTTGACTTCCACAAAACCATCATCATCAACAACTTGTTTAACATTAGTCATGATTTTTTTAGGACAAGCGTCATCCGTATGATCAAAACTCTTACAAGTATCACATCTTGGGGGCTTCCATTTTTACTCAACATCAATTCACTCCAAAGAATGGCCTTTCCCGTTAGGAAACGAGATTCCCACCACCAATGAATCTAATAACTCATGAAGAGAAGATACTTCCACTAGAGCGCGAGCATATGAGTTTCTACCCCACGACTTAATGCTCCTAGTGCTTGTGTATGAATCCAACATTATTGGACGTCCAATTTGTGTCATAATCAAACTCAATCCTATCTTCGAATAAACCGCAATAGGAACATTATGTAGCTTTACCCATACTGGAACATAAGTTATTTCATCTTTTTTAAGCTTGGAATTCGGAGTCCAAATGTCCAAAATAATAGGCACAGGACGAATTAACCACGGGCCAGATTCAAGAACTCGATCCATACCTTCCTTAGTAGCGAATTGAAATAGGAAAAAACCATTGTTCAACATAACCCGTTCCAAACCAAATTTCGCCCAACTATTCTTAACGTAATTCTCTACTATAGGGAAAGCAAGACGTTTACCTATAAAATACCCATAGAGCGTATGTGTAATTCTCTACTTACACTTACGTTCAACGCATCTAATAGTGGTTTAAGTCAAAGCAACCTAAAATGGAAACCTAATTCAATTAAACCGAAGCTCAGATACCAATTTGTTACACCCTGTGCCCAATTGACCGGAATATTAAAAACCTTTGACGCGGAATCATTTGACTTTATGGACTCACTTGAACCTTTCGTTTAACGAAAATAATTCATAACATTACAACACTTTGAATACGTTACAAGAGCATCTACTTGATCTCCTTTTAAAACATTTTACGCAATTACCATAACATAACCAAACAACCCTTATGTGACCCCAATACGCCGTATCCATATAATGGGATACGCCGTATTGGATCTGAGGTCCATACGCCGTATCACCACAAGGTGATACGCCATATCACCATAACCACTTAATACGCCGTATCCATATACTGGATACGCCGTATCAGACCATGTGACACAGAACATCAGCAGGAAAACCTGCATAAACTCATCACACAACAAAACCCACTTTGACACCATTACCATGCTCTAACCTTCATAAAACGTTATCAATTTATCATATAACCCATAACCATTCACTTAGACGTCACTTGACCCGTTTTAACCCAAAATGGGTATAAATAAGCATTTATCCAAACATCCCTTTTTTGGGTAAAGGGTTCTACCTCGGTAAATATATAAACCAAAAATAATGTTAAGTACAAATGGAATGTGACAGGGGTACCACATTAACCTCAAGCAAAAAGCTTGATAAACTAGTGTTTATGACAGGCCACAAACACAATGAACCTAGCTATATTACATCACCTAACTAGGCATAAAACAAGAAAAATCATGTAACAAGCGAGCATCTCGCATTCACCCAAAGCATGAAGGGATCAAGTCGACCCAAGAAGTCTACCTCCTTAAAAACCCTTTCCAAAAAAAACCCAAAGGGAAAAACCTTGGAGTAGGGAAAAAGAGTATAACCCTTCCCTGGCACTCCCATCGTGTATAAGATAAACACTTGGAATCTTCCATTTATCAAGTATCAGACGAGCCCGCGGGGTTATCTTCTTGAATTTGAAGGTAACCAGCTTCAACCAAATGGTAGAGACAATAACTTGGACCAATTCAGCTATGGTAGACTTCTTCTGCTTGAAAATTCTTGAATTGCGTTCCATCCAAAGGTAATAAGTAGTAGCAGCGAGTAGTAACTGAATATGATGCTAATAACCGAACACCCCTTTGATAAAGGAATAAGGAACGTGAGATCATTATCCAATGAAGGTGGGACAACATCCATTCCGGATAAAACCCGAACCTGCAACCAAACCTGCACAGAAAACTGGCACTCAAAAAACAAGTGAGAGTGAGAGTCCGGAACCAAGTCACATAGCGGGCATCTAAGCAAGTTCAAATCAACATTAGGACCAACATCCAGTTGTCGCAGCCTATCTTGAGTCTTCAACTTCTGCTTTATAACAAGCCACATATGTATAGCATGCCGAGGAATACAATGAGGAAACCAAGGAATATGAAACCACTCCACCAGATCAGCCCTTAGCGGAAGAGATTCCCAAGCACCCGAAACCGAGAAACAACTTAAATTACCATCCAAATTGTGCCATAATAAACCTTCATCAGTATCGTTAAGAAGATTTGGGACCGGGAGATTAGCTAAAAGTGGAAACCTAGATAACCAATCAGAAGGCCATTGCCAAGCATCATTATCAATCACATCACAATCCAAATCCGATATACTTAACCCAGCCCGAGCAATGTCTCTATCAGTAAGCATATCACGAATAGGGCTTAAATCACACCACATATCTAACCAAATGGATGTAGCCTTTCCATTATTAATCTTATGCCAAATGAAGAACGTACCTTGGTTCTAATTGCAAGAAGCTTATGCCATGCCCAGCTAACATCACCCAAGCAAGGGACATCCCAAAAGCTTCTACCACGAAGTTTATAAGAATGAATCCATTTAACCCATAAGGACTCTTTATGTGTCAAAATACTCCAAATATGCATAGTCATAAGAGCAATATTAAAATTAGTCAATCTACGAATACCCAGACCTCCCTCTTGCTTAGGCTTACAAACAGACTCCCAAGCAACTTTGGCCTTACCCCTTTCATTTCTCCTTGACACCATAAGAAACCCCTCACACGTTTCTCTAATTCATGAATGATACGAGTAGGAAGGATAAAAACAGAAGCCCAATATAAATGCATCGAAGATAACACAGATCTGACCAATTGAAGCCTACCCGCAAGAGATAAAAACTTATTACGCCAATCATTCACACGACCTTCCAACTTTTCCACAAGAACCTTACAATCCCTATAAAGCAGTCTAGATGATATAAGAGGGACACCAAGATACCTAACATGGAGAGAACCTTCTGTAAATGGCATAGACTGGAGAATAGTAGCTTTCAGAGCATTAGGAACATTACAAAAGAAAGTTGTACTTTTAGGGATACTCGGGACAAGACCCGAGACATTCTTGAAATCCTCTAACGCTTGCATTATGACATTAGCAGAATCCGGATGGCCTCTAGAAAACAAGAAGAGGTCATCTGTAAAACAAAGGTTAATAATTCTATGTTGCTCACACAAATGATGAAACTGAAATTCCACTGCATTAGAAACATTTTTCTGCAAAACAAGAGTTAGCACCTTTATAACCAACATAAACAAGTAGGGAGATAACGGGTCACCTTGCCTAAGACCCCGCTTACCTTTAAACCAGCCATGAAGATCCCCATTAACACATATAGAATATGATGTAGATGAGACACACACCATGATCCAATCGACCATTTTGGGATGAAAACAAAACCCAATCAGAATAGATTTAAGAAATGCCCAGTCAACCGTATCATACGCCTTTTGGATATCAAATTGAAACGCACACCTAGGAGGACCTATCCCTCTATGATAATTCCGCATAAGCTCTTGGGTAAGTAATATATTATCAGAAATACGACGTCCAGGAACAAATTCTGGTTGATTAATACTAACCAACTCACCAAGGGCCTCTTTAATACGGTTAGCAATAGTTTTGCTAATGCATTTATAAAGAACATTGCAACAAGAAATCGACCTATAATCATTAATATTAGAAGGGGTAGACACTTTAGGGACCATGAATATAATAGTATGATTGATTTCCTTTAGGATCTTACCATTAGTGAAAAAATCCCGAATAGCACATGTGACATCCGTACCCACAATATCCCAAGCTTTCTTAAAGAAAGCTGCAGTGTAACCATCAGGGCCGGGAGCTTTATCATCCCTCATCAAAAAAAAAAGCATCCCTTATATCATAATCCGTAACATGACGTACCATAGAATAAGCCATTTGGTGATTAAGAACATTAGAGAATATATCATAATCACCAAAATAGCTACAATCCCCTTCAATACCAAGGAACTGCTCATCGTGAGAAACAAATGCACTTGCAACCTTATTACCTTCATACAAGACATTAGCCGAGTCTAGAACCAATTCGATTCGATTACGTGCACATTTACTTTTAACAATTTTATGAAAATAAGCCATATTAGAATCACCTGCATGAAGCCATTGAACTTTAGATTTCTGCTTTAAAAACCGCTCCTCATCTAATCTAGCCTCCTTAAACGCAAGAAGATAGTGGGCATGCTCATCACGGAAGGCTGAATTAGACGATCCCTATCAATAGCCTTTTGGACCTCATCTAACTCCTTGCGAATCCTATCAACCAGCTCATGAAGATTACCTTGATTGTGAAAAAGCTTAAGAAAAGGGGATTTCAGCCCCTTCAAACGTTTAACAACACGATACATAGCACAACCATTACCATTAAGATTCCACCCTGCAGTAACCGTATCAAGAAACCCATCTTTATGAACCAAGAAGTTAGAGAACTTGAAAGGTTAAGGATTGAGCTTGGCTACCTGAGGGATGCGAAGCAGACAAGGAGAATGATCCGAGTTATGATATGGTTGGAAGATAGCAAAAGAACCTGGGAAAGAATCACAAAACTGCAGATTACCCATAACCCTATCAATTTTCTTCAAAGTACCATTAGATCCTTTAGGTTTTTGATTCCATGTAAAATGAAGCCCTGTGCTATTAACATCCGCAACCTCCATACTCTGAACACAATCTTTAAATTCACGCATAGCAATGTCAGGAGTGTAGCCACTACATGAATGATCTTCCAAATTAAGAGCCGCATTAAAGTCACCCAACAAGACCCAAGGCCTACTATGCATAAAACCAGCATGACACACAAGATTCCTCCAAAGTGCACGATGGTTCACATAATAATTATTTGCATACACAAAGGAATAAAAAAGGGTTTTGTTTTTCGCACGAATATTAACCTGAACATGCATAATTTGGTTAGTTTGAGACATAATCATAACATCAACAATGTCATCATTCCAGCTAGGAGTGTCATATGGGTCGACCCGACCCGATAAGCCTCTATCGGGTCGGGTCTATCGGGTTTTCGAAAAATAAAAATTAACCCGCAACCCGACCCGATAAGGAATCGGGTTATCGGGTTTGGGTCTATCGGGTTATCGGGTTTATCGGGTTGGGCTTATCGGGTTATCGGGTTAGACACTTAATCAAGCTCAAAATGTTGGTAAAATGCTTACTGGTGTGGGATTTGCATGTGGTCCAAAACCAAAATTTATAAACTATGGAGTTGTTGGCATATATTGATCCTAAAAAATTCAAAGTTCGAACAATAAAGCTAAGTGATACAAATAAAATGACAATACCAAGTTGGTATAAACTATGGAACTGTTGGTATTACCAGTTGTTAAAGAACATAATAAGTTCTTATACTCTTTCAAAAAATATAGATCAATATGCTAGATAAAAAAGAACAAATTGCTATAAACATAAAAGCAAGAACAGAAAGCAATAGTTTTAGAAAACATAAACTAACAAGATCCTACAATAGTACAATGTATCCATTACAGTAGCTACTAGCTAGCAATTCTTTTTAACAAAACATGGACCATTGATCATTTTAGTACAATAGCTTGCCAATTCCATTCCAAAATATAGACATTCCAATAACTAATTTAGTCTTCAAACTACATTCTTCATTCTTAAAAGTTCATTCTTCAATGTCGTTTCGAAGTAGCACCTTCTAGCTCCATCAACTCTACATAAATTGATATAAAAAAAATATAAGCAGTGAAAAGATAAATTGTCTACATTTTATACAATATTAAAGATAAAATGAACATACCTTTTTCCATTTGTGATATTATATCCATGTCTTCACTTTTTTCGGGATTCAAGCCAATACGAAGCCAATCTTGAGTGCAAATTAGGCATTCAATCGTCTTGTCACCCAAAGAACTTCTATATGAATCCAACACTCGACCACTAGTGCTAAATACCGACTCGGAAGCCACCGTTGAGATTGGAATGGCTAACAAATATCTAGCCATTAAAGAAAGAATAGGAAATCTTGGGCTATTAACTTTCCACCATTGCAAAATATCAAAATTCACATTCTTATTAAATGGTTCAAGAGTTTCACCAACATACTTATCCAATTCACTACTTGATGAATTAGACGATGAACCATTTTTCATCCTACTTCTCAACATATCTCCATGATCGGGTTCATCGCTAATGTTGGTCGTCCTTTGCCTTTTGCCTAATGTTGAAGAAGATGAAGAAGTAGAAGATGGAGCATGAATTCGCACATATTCTTCATAAAAAAGCTTCATTTCATTTTCAATGTAAGCAACCTTTTTTGTCACAACCGATATTCCTTCCCTTCCATAGTGATCATCCAAAATAACATGCAAAAAGTCATACTTGTTCCTCGGATCAAGTATGAATGCAAAGTACACCAACATGTTCATATTCTCCACCTCATAATAGTATTTGTCAAATTTCGGTTTCATAGCCTTTGCAATATCGTAAAGATGTGAATCCGTAGGTGACTCACCATGAATATCACAATCAAGTTGTTTTCTTAATAGAGCACGGATAGTGGCTAATTCATTGACAAGTGTATGTGATGTCACATACTTTGTCCCGGAAATTCTCAAAGTAATCTCATAAAAAGTTTTCAAAAAATGACATAACTTTTTGGCTTTATTCCAATCCTCCGTTGTCGGAACCGAATTACCTTGTGTCCTAATATGATTACCAAATTCCGCGTCTTCTATATCATACCTAGCAAAAGCCTCTTCATATACATGAGCCACTTCCAACATATTGTAGGTGGAGTTCCACCTAGTTGGACAATCAAGTACCAAACTCTTAGTGCTATCGCATCTAGCACTTTGGGCACATTTAGTGAACTTTTCAATTCTAGAACCCGATTTTTTTATCCATTTAACAGCACATCTAATACCTTCAATCGACTTATCAACTTTTTTCATTCCATCTTGCACAATAAGATTGATAATATGAGCCGCACATCTAATATGTATCCATTTCCCTCTTAACAAACAATTAGGATTTTTATCGAGTATCATTTTCATAAATTCAATAGCGCCATCATTTGAACTAGCATTATCAACCGAGATAGACAAAATATTATCAAATTCCCACTCATTCAAACAACTTTCTATCCCCTTTCCAATGTCTACCCCCCTATGACCATCAAGAACACAAAAATTCAAAACTTTTTTTACAAAGTTCCATTCGTTATCTATAAAGTGAGCCGTAAGAGCCATGTAACTTTTTTTCTTAATGGATGTCCAAGAATCGGTAGTCAAACAAACCCTACCAATGTTTTTCTTAACTATTTCACGAAGCTTACATTTTTCTTCTAGGTACATTTTCAAACACTCTTGTGTTATTATACCTCTACATGGAACATCAAATAGAGGTTGGTTGATTTTTTGATAATGCCTAAAGCCTAAATTCTCAACAAAGCTAAATGGCAACTCATCTACAACAATCATGTGAGCTAAAGCTCTCTTACTCTTTTTTTGATCAAACTTCCATTCCATCATTTTATTTGCATCACCACCCCTCATAAATAATATTAGTTTGAGAGTCACTTAGTGTAGCTAGGTAAGGTTTGCACCTATCAAGATGGTCTTTGAGATTAGAAATACCATGCTTTTTTGTGTGACAAAGGTACAAACTCTCACAATGCAAACATTTAGCTTTCACGTCTTCGGACAACTCCCCTTCTAATAGATCCTGTTGCTTAAAATGTAGCCATACCGGCGATCTTTTTTTACGAGTTTTTGGTTGTTTTCCAAGTTGTTTTCCTTTGTTCTTCTTGCCACTCTTAACCTCCACTGGTGGCTCATCAGAAATTTCAATCGAACTTGAAGACATCTACCAAACAAACAAAGTAACAAGTAGCAATAATCAAAAAATAATTAATAGTACAGAACTTCTTGTTTCAAATATGTACTTATTGTTTCAAACATGCATCCATTTCATAATGAACATATGTATAATGTATGAATTTATTAATGCTACTTCTGTTTCTGTAACAGAACATATGTATCCAAAATACTACTAATTACAACACTAAAGTTCTTTAGTAACATAACATAATGTCACTTAGATACCAATTAATTACCATGTATCCATTCATTTAAATATGCATAATTATAACATACAACTATAAATGAAACAACAATTACCTTCTCTTGAATGACAATTTTGGCACTTATGAAATAAGCAACTGTGATCTAATCCATTCGTGGAAGGGTTTGCTTTGGAAATTGAGAATATGAATGGTTAGGTACTTATGTTATGCGTGAATATATGATCAGGTTTGAGTAGGGCAACTTTAAATGGGCAAGTACATATTACTTAAGTGGGTTTATAAGTTAAAAGTTGTTACTAATGGACTACTTTAAATGGGCTTTAATTGAATTGTTAAAAATGTTTAAATCTATTAATGGGTCTTATAAGGTTTATCGGGTTAACCCGATAACCCGATAGCAAATTAGCTAAAACCCTAACCCGACCCTATAAGGTTATCGGGTCTATCGGGTTGACCCGATAAACCCGATAAGGTATATTGGACCCGAATCAACCCGACCCTATAAGGCCTTATCGGGTTCGGGTCGGGTTCGGGTCGGGTCGAGTCGACCCATATGACACCCCTAATTCCAGCCAAGAATAATACAGGATCCCTTATCACAAAGATTACCATTAGACGTCCATTTCCATCTACGACACACATTACGACATGTGTCATACACCACAGAAGCATCCCACAGATGGCGCCAAATGTCGAAGCAATTTTCCGTAACCACTTCTTTAGACCTTCAACTTCAGAGGTTAGTGCTAACTCCTTCGTTTCCTGAGCTGAAATAAGACATAACATCGTTAGGTTGCCCCGAGGTGTTAATCCTAGACCAAACTCCTGTGTGAGAATAAGTACTTGCTTGGTATAGAATATAGTGAGATAACCTAGGAAGAGAGAGATAGTCTTTATCGGAGTATTATAGAGAGTGTCGTTCAACTGAGTGAATGACTCTATTTATACTACCTGGGTTAGGCTCCACGACACGAGTATTGTGGAGATGGGATTATCATCTAGGTGTAGCGAGGAAATCGATGTTGTAGTCAGGCGATGCTTTCGGGGTCTATGTTGTCAAAACATTACAGCTGGCCGTTGTGGACCACTTTCTGCTCGCTTTATACATTAGCATCTGTCGACTAGTACGATTTAAGTTCCGAAGTAGTCTTAGGCCCCATGTCATTGCTTTCGGACCTAGTGTGACCTTTGTCACCCCAACTTTTCTGGAGGGCTATTTGGACATGTGCTAGTATTTCTCTTATACTTTCCCAATCTTAATGGTTTAAGTGTGATTATCTCCTCCTAACTATCCGAAGGAGACTATAAGGGCCCGTTTGGTATTAGGGGATTGTCACTTGGATTTGGAGTTGGCTTTGTTAAAAATATTTGGTTAAGGATTTGGTTTCACGGGGGCCACCAATAAGTCAAATATTTGGTTTCTATAAAAGATATGCATAGAGGTGGGTTTTACTAAAAGGTTTGAGGAATAAACTGACGACTCACACGTGTCCGTATAATATTTGTAGCTAATGTTTTCTAGGCCCACTAAAAAGGAATTATTTATTTTTAAACTAGATTTTTATAATTTTAAATATATGTATAACTAATAAAATAATAAATAATATACTTTTTAATACATTTTCTCTATCCAAATCTTAATACTAATCCAAATCCAAATCTTAATCTTAAACCCATCTACAAACCAAACGCCCTAACTCATCAAATCATATTAAACATACAAAATGTCTTAAAAAAAATTGTTTGAAATGAATTTTAAAAAAGTGTCCGGATATGTTAAAAACCGGAGTGGGTCATTATGCTCTAAAATCTAAATTCTCAGGCGACCGGTGGTAGTGAGTGGCAGCTTCATATTTTATTATTGGGTTTGTTGTAATGAACAGCCAGAAAACCCTTATTATTGCTAACTTGAGACACCACTTGTAATTCATTCAGGTACACAACAATAACATCCTTCTATTGCTTTATTTAAACTACTACTTATATGATTTAGTATTTACAAATACCTAATTATTTTTATTAGTGCAATAGTTTGATTTTGTATTTGTTTATGATGTACTATAAAAAATCTTATTTTAATCAGCTGCTGATGTGAAGCAATCCCATATTTGGCGAATCTGATGTCGTCGAACAAGACCCCCATTTCTTCAAACCGTAAATCAGTAAGTTTACATATCAAATCCTGCAAAAAATATATATATATATATATTCTTTCCTTAACCAACTCTAACCTTGTTTGCAGGTTGTCTTGCATGAATGGTGGCTCATAAAGGTCCAAGGTGCATCCAAGTTGGGCGTTGGAGGTTTCACAAACAGAGAGTATTCTATTTTATTTTTTATTGAATACTTGTAGATTTCAGTCAGTCCATCTTTTATAGTTAATACAAAATAATGTATGTTGCTCTTATCTGAATTTGTGATACAATGATGAAATATAGAGGAAAGAAGGTATTCGGCCATCTTACGCCACAAATATATATTACTACCCAATAACAAAAATGTTCATACTAACTCATTTGGCCTATCTTTTGATCCTGAGAGAACGAGTGGTTTAGGTAGCGTTTAGTTGTAGAAAAAATTTCTTGTTTTTCTGTTTCTAGATTCCTTGAGAAGGGAATGGGTTTTCTTCTCTAGAGAAGAGTTGAGAATTTTAAAAACATGTTTAGATGGAGTTATATTTTTCCTTTTTAAAAAGATGAAAAGATTACCTCGGATTGCCACTGTGGGTGACGATGGCGAGGATGGAAGCCGGAGATGTTACCAGTGATTAAGAATTCCTTTTTTTTTTTTTTTTTTTTTTTTTTAGAGAGAGAAAAAAGTAGAGAAGGGTAGATTGGGGTTTTCATTTTTCTAGTTAAAATTTAGAAAGTTGATTTGAAAATTGTTGGAAAAAATTGCGACTAAACCGGTATTGTTTTTCCATTTTCCTATGAAAATTTTTCTGAAAAAATAGAATATTTTTCACCAACTAAACACACCCTTAAGTTTTTTGTTATATTATTTGCTTATAAACAGGTCCAGGTTTAGTAAGCCTATTAAGATTGATCCTTGGTATCTTGATTTTTACTCCATTTGAAGCTACATCATTGAACTGCCTTAGAATTTACTTTCTGCTATGCTTTGATTATTTGACTGGCACAAGGGGAAAGAGGATTTGAACTAGCAATCTCTAAAATTGTCTAAAGATATTCTATTTTCCCTAAGTGCCTGATGAACTTTGTTTATATGCATGATCTTTTAGCTTTAATATCACCATAGGATCTATATACAAGTGGCAATATTAACCCACATAATGAACGGGTCAATTTAGGGTTCTGGTTTATTCCTAACGTGTCAATTAAATATTGTTGGCTAAAAGGTGTCAAACGGGTTTAAAGTTGCCAAAAGTGTATTTTTAGTGGTTAGAGCGGGATTGCATAATTTTGATGATCCAGATTTTAAGATCAAGATCATATTAACAACCATATATTTATATCCGTTTTCACTTATTTCTGTAAGGTGATAAGGAAAAAATCGATATAGCTTGTCCATGTGACCTTTTACTTTAAGGCAAAGGCTTGTTTTCAATGACGGGTTATCTTATCAAGCAGTGAAGCAGTTTTAAGTGATGTATTTGTTGTAAAATGTTGTTTTTCTGCTATTTGTAATGAGTACAGATGGTTAAATACATAGGTCGTGCTTGTTATACTGAGATTTCTAATGCCACAGGACATTAGGACCCCAAGGAATGCGACTCTTTGGCTCTGCATCAACTGGCAAGCGGCATAACCTCAAAACTAATGAAAATGGAATTCAAGTTTTTGGTTCTGCCGAAATTTCCAAGAGGCTTGATTACAACATTCTTGAAGCACAAGATGGAATCATAATCACTATTATTGGTTGCATTAACAGATCACGCACACTATCTAATGGCTTCTCACCTGAGGTATGTTCACCCTTTGTTCTCTACCAAATAATAAAATAAAATAAAGAATTAGTCCTTCCTAACAGGAGCATCCATGTCAATTGTCATCATAGTTATAGGCGCCGAAAAAGGTTTGGTCAGGGAGACCGACCTGCCAACAGTTTTGTAAAACGTTAATGAATTAAATATGAGTTTGAAGGCTATATCATATAATTATAAGGGTAACATATTTTAAAGAGTAAACTACAACGTTCGTCCTTGTGGTTTGCGTTGACTGACAAGTTTCGTTCTTTGACCCAAAAAAATGCACCATCCGTCCTTAAATGCGAAACGTTATGTATCGTTCGTCCCTCGCTTTAACGGGACACACTAACGATCGTTAAGTCTACACATATAAGGATATTTTTGTCTTTTTACAATTTCTCTTTCTAATTCATCTTCCCTACTTATCTTCACCAACAATACCTCTAATTTTTCTATCTCCACTTCCTCTTCCCCACTTATCTTCCATCTTCATCCATCATAAAAGTCAAAACTATATTTAATCTTCAAACTAAGTTTCATCCGATGCAATTTTAAACACCTCAACTATTTATTATTTCCTCTATATACATATATTATCTTCAAGTTGCCATTATCATTCAAAAAATAACATAAGCAATTTACACTTGTATTTTATTTGTCAATAATTAAAATAAGAAGAAAAAAAAAAAGACCATGAATCCCCAACATCCCTCCACCCACGTCATCTCTTCCACCAGAAAGATCGGCGGCTTCATGGTGGCTGGTGGTTGGCGGCCTGATGGTGGGTGGGGAAGAGTGAGTGGAGAGACAGAGAAAAGAGCGTGAGGTGGTTGCGGCATAAGTGATAGGTGCGAGATGATGATGGTGGTGGCTGTGAGGAGATGGCCATGAGTTGTGGTGACAAGATGGTGATGGTGTGGTGGTATGAAACTGGGTTTCGGTTTTGTGGGGTTTTAGTGAAGATGGGGGCATTAATATATAAGTGGTAGTTGTTGGATACTATGTGGTGGAAGTATGCCCGTATCTTGGAGCCATGGAGGCGTCTGATCCATTTTATCTGGTTTCTTATTTTCGTATTTGAGCCTCGTTTTTCATATCTTAAATTGTTTGATGAAATGAATGAAATACATGGACATGGATATGAAAATGTAAACATTACTAAAATCAGTCGATGAAATGAGGCAAAATCATATGCCTATAATTTTTGTGAAAAGCAGACAACAGTTCCATATGTTATTGTTGAGGCGGTGGTTGATTTTAATGTTACATAAATATGGTCATATTTTTTTATTAAAAAAAAAAAAGAAAAAAAAAAAGAAAAAAGAAGGTGGTAGTTAATTTATAATGAAGATGGAAGATATTGGGTTATTATTTGTGGTTTGAATCTTGTGTTTGGGTTTATGAAGATGAGGTGTTGGTGTTTATATATAACGAGAATGAGATGGGTGTCGATTTTTGGGGATTTTGTAGGTGGAGTGAATAATATTTACAGCGATTGGCAGTGGTGGTGATGGTGCTAGGTGATGGTGGTGAAGATGAAAGGGAAAAAATATAGGTGGTTTGATAGGTAGTGATGAGATGAAGAAGAGGTATAAATGATTGGTGATGGGACCTAGGTGAGATGTTTTTTTTTATTCTTTTGTGTTTAAAAGGAAAAGAAAAAAAATTTAGTAAATTTACCATTATACCCTTATTTGGATATCAAGTGGAGTGATTTAACAGCTGTTAACAAAGGCCGTTAGAAGGAGGGACCAACGATACATAACATTTCACATTTAAGGACGGACGGTGCATTTTTTTCGGTCAAAGGACGAAACTTGTCGGTCAACGCAAACGACAAGGACGAACGGTGTAGTTTACTCTATTTTAAATGAGCATATTGTCAACCTTTAAGCTACTTTTGGCCTTCACTCATTTTATTTTTGGCTAAATAAATTCTGTTTAACCTGTCATAATTAAAATACGGCCTAGATTGACTCGTTAAAGATAAACGTATTAAGGTTGCAATATCTAAAGACAATGCTGCGAAGCTGCTTGTTTAAATTGCAGTCCGGTCTCATATATGAGTTTTAAACAGGTTTGTAATCATTTCACCTGTGGATTTCCACATAACTGGGAAGAGCATGACGCTAAATCTTTTAATAAGAAGTGTGACAATACTGCCAAAAGATCCTTTCCTGTGTCCTTTGATGATCTTCCAGTCACTCGGGTACATGATTTATTGATGTCAAGCACTGAAGAATCAGAAAGTTGTGCTTTAACAAGTATTATTGTTAGAGACATCCTGAAACACTGTAGTGAAGAATCTTATGATCATGGTGCTTCAGTTGATTCTCATGAGAAGGTTTCCACAATGATAACAGAAACTGAACTTTATCAGAAGCAGAGTACTGTTTCTTCCTTGAATTCAACTTCCAAGATTATCCGAGAAGCCCCTGAAATTCAATCATGTCAAGTTGAGGATGGTGGTTTTATGTCTAATGCAACACACGAGAAAAATGTAGAAGCTCAAGCCAAAGAATGCAACACAACCACAATATCAGGACATAAAAGAAGACTGACGAGATCACAAACAAAGATTTAAATGGATAACATGAAACACTTGAAAATTACGGTGGCATTTTGGAATGACAAAAGCAAAAGATGTTGGCTTTGACTATTATTAAGGTTGAGCAGCTCACTCCACAATGGATATGATACCTTTAGCTGATTTTCATTCCTGGAGCAAGGAGTGTTCTTTTCCTATTCGTCGTGCAGTGGAATTCTAAAAGGGAAAAAATCACGAAATAGTAACGAAGTTTCATTAGTGTTTCAATTTAGTCACTCGTACTTTTTTTGGTGAGGTTTAACTACTCAAGTTTTACTAGTGTTCTATTTTTATGCAATTTTTAAATTTTTGTAACCTTCTTTGATGACATGAATACTTTTGATGACATGGAGATCATATGTTGCTGACATGGATATTTGAGTTGGCAAAAATGTGTCTTTTCTTCTATTAACAGTTCGTTGTGAGGACATTTTAATATCCTAACAGATTAAAAAGACACATTTTAATAGAAGAAAAGACACATTTTTGTTTGGAGACATTCCTAACAGATTTAGTTGTGATGGAATATGGGCTTGTGCCTCTTTTATGTCTTAACCTAGAACATTAGGTTTTAGCAATTTTGTTTGGCTATAAACACAATAACTAGATGAAACAAAACAAGTACATGTGTTAGGCAAACAATATGTTACAGTTTATGAACTTAAAGATCATAGTATGTTGACAGTGACTAGTATTTAATTGGATTCCTTAAACAATATATTACAGTTTATGAACTTAAAATTATCCAACATGTGTTATAAATTGTCACACACCCAACACGGTATTGCGATGACTTCCATCCTTAGTGGTTCGCTATACATTAGTACTTGCTAGTTAGCTTAAGTAGGCATAAAATGTTGACAGTGACTATTCTAAGAGTTTGTAAGCAGGAGTGAGTAGCAACAAGCCAACACCCATACAATGTTATAGAGGTCATACAAAAATAAAAAGATTGGGAGTAAAGTAGTACTAGATAATGCTACCACTTGACAAAAAATTCTCCATAATGGTATAGAATATTAGACGAGCTGGCAAGTAGCTCTCAGTTAGTAGGAAAATGAGAACTTGATGACAGTAGCCAACTTTGATACAAAATGAGAACTTGATGACAGTATCCAACTTAGATATAGTAGCTCAACAATTACAATTGAAAATTCTAGACAAGTATTAAAAGACATTGTCAATATTCTAGGCTACAGAAAAGTAAAAAAAAAAAAAAAAATCTTAATCGAGTTATACATGTTAACCCGAAACCCAAACAAGTCATAAAATTATATCCGTAACCCGACCCCAATAAGAGACCGTGATAATCGGTCTAACACGAATAACATGATTAATATTTTTAACCCATTTAACTCAACCCAAATCAGATTACACGGGTACATGTCCGAACGAGTTACACGGGTACGGGTATTTTTGGCAGCCTTAATCTCTGCTATCTATCAGAACTTGGGCATTGCAAACTCAATCAGCCAACATTGTATCTATGTATGATTGGAGTTTTACAGCATCTGTCCTTCTTTTCATTGTAGTATATATGTGAAGCCATGGGTATCCAATACAAGAACATGAGATATTCATTAACCTGTCTTTTAGAAATTAAAATTTTATTCTCTTCTCTATTGTTTCCATTTCTTTTAGCAATGTATATCAATATCGTTATAATATATATGCAGCGTATAGGAATAATAAAATTAGACGAGTGTGAGTGTCATATTGTTCGATCTCTTGCTCAATTCGTAATCAATTTAGGGTTAGTTAATAGTTTGGAGTTATCATGCATGCCATAAGAAAATAATGAATGGATGTCGTGTCTACACTTTTTACCAAACGCTATTTCTTTTTCTTTTCTTTTTTCTTTTTAGCAAAAACCTATTTTTTTCCAAATCATATCTCCATGTCATCAAAAATATCCATGTCATCAAAAAAGATTACAAAAGTTTAAAAATTACATATGAATGGAACACTTATGAAACTTGAGTGGTTAAACCTCACCAAAAAAAATATGAGTGACTAAATTAAAACAATAATGAAACTTCATTACTATTTGATAATTTTTTCCCATTCAAAAATTATGATGCAACTTAGTTTATGTAATCTTCAATTACAAGATCTTCTATGTAATTAATAGCAAATAAAGCATATTTATGTATAAGTATAGAGGGAGGTTGAATATACATTTTTGTAAAATTGTTTCACAATTGCTTGATAAAATACGCTTTGAACTAAGGCCGAGCAAAACCGACCGAAACCGATTGTCCCGAAACCGAACCGACAGCAATCGGGTCGGTTGTCGGTTCTAGGTTTTAGGAATAGTCGGTATCGGGTCGGGACAAAAACCGAAGAACTAAGCGCAGTTTTGGGAAAAACCGACCGACAAAAACCGAACCGACCCGAGTCCCATTCGGTTCGATTTCGGGATAGGGTTTTTACCGTTTTCGGGATCGGCCTGGGTCAGGACAGGCCGGGTCGGTATTTGGCCCGATGCTCAGCCCTACTTTAGTTTGAACCATTATTTTAGAACTAAGTATACATGTAACATATATGTAACTGAGAGTAACGCCAAAAACGCAAAGAGTTGGGAGATAGACAAACACAAGATTTTATACTTGTTTTGAGATTGGGTTTCCGTACATTTACTCTCCAACACCGCGATCCGATTACTATTTCGTAGCAATGCAACTTGCTGTGGAGAAACCATACACTCACATCTTAGCTCGGCACAACGGTATCCTCTCTAAGACCAATACCAACACATGAGTTAGCCAACTCACAACACAACTACAATGATGTTCCACACTTGGAACCAACCATGACACAACCTAGATCTCTCAACTTCGCTACACAATAATTTGTTCACACGAGGACCACAACTAACACTACACAATAACTTGTCTGAACAAGGACAACAACTAACACTACACAATAAGGGTTGATGACGACGATACAGGGCTAAGGGTTAATAGTGAATGATATTTATATGAATCAATGAGTGCGATGATAACACAAAAGTGTGATGTTGTTTGGCTTGGTTGCTTAAATTGTTTTCTCATAGTTGTTAAGATCTCGATCCTGATTTTAGGATTTTAACATTTTTCGATACTTCAAAGCAAAAACGAACTGTATCCTACGTAGGATCTTAGCAAACTTAAGATCTTATAAGATCTTGATCTTTACCATAGGATCTTAAGATCTAATCTGATCCTATCTTACTTTTCTCGAACCGCAAACTAAAAAAACCTACAGAGTTACGGATTATGTTTGATAGAATTTAAACATGTTAATCTTCTTAAACCTTCTATATTCATAATTTAGGGCAACATTTTCATGAGAAAATCATATAATTTTATGTTTATTATATATAATAATTTATAGATTTAACTAATATTACAAAAATTATTAAGAAAATGATAGTGTAGTAGCATCTTAATATACAGATCCAATCTTACGATTTTGATATTGCAAAAGAAAAAATGATTCTGAGTAAAATCTCGATCTTGAAACCTTGGTTCTTCTCATGCTAGTAACTCGTTTTGAATAATGATGTGAAGATGCGATATAATTAGTTGTTAAGGGTTAAAAAGACTTTGAGAAAGTTAGTGAAATTGTTTTGCAAGAAGTGAATTGAGAGCATGCCAAAGAGGTTGGTATCTATACATTTGAAATGCAATTGATGCATGTCAAGCACTCTAAATTATGAGTGTAGAGTTTCCAGTGCAAAATTTTACGAATAAATATATATGTTGTCTTTTGCTAAACCACATGTGATCTTTGTATGGTATTGACGGTTACCCGCATAGTCTATGAAACACACACAATGGAAAATAAACAGATAAAGATCATGCAAACTAAACCCTAATGTCAAAATCTCCTAATCAGATATATAACCTACTGACACATATGAAAGGTGTTTATGATTACTTACTTGTTTATCATGTTAATGCGTAAGCTCCACAACCTTTCTTGATCAAGACAGAATCACCTTCTTGATCTTCTTTCTTTAATCGACTACTTTAGGGTTTCTTGGGGAGAATCTATAACAATTGGTATTTTTTGGGTCATTATTTAACCACTTTCTTTCACTTATTATTTAAATTTTGCGCAAATTGACTTTTACGAGTAACCGGCTAAGGTAGCTCCCGTACGTCGTTAAATATATATTTAACTAAATATATATTTAACTGGAACAGACCCTAAACTATGTCCATTCTACATGATTTAGGCATTATACATTCATTTCATGCATATTTCATAAGTCACGTTGTTATTTTTTCATTTTTACGTAAATTTTACACATTTTGCGTTTTACGCGTTTTCAGTCTATGTTTTTTTATTTTTAATTACGTTTTAACACTCCGACAAGCCCAAGTCTCCCATGAAATATTAAAATTATTCATTTTAACACTTCATAACAATTTTATAAAATTTTATAACATCTTTCTAATTTCACGTTTTTAGGAACACATATACAAACACACTAATGATCAAATTATATACAAACTAAATAATTTCTTCCTTTTTCTTGCCTTGGCCACCCATATACACTCACACATCACATGACCCACTTAAAACCCTTCTAAAATGATAATAGCCCTTACAAATCCACTCCAATACACAAGATCTTTACTTGTTGTTGGGTTAAGTGAATACCCAAACCCCTTAAGTCTAGGATTTGAATAGAAAATACCTTAAGTGTTTAGTCCCTTAAACACTAACAAGTCACTGAGCGCATAGTCGCTCAGTGAGCTGTCTTCGGGATACTCAATAAGAGACAAAGAAGAAGTCTCTCCACTCATTAAGGCGGAACTTAAGGGGTGAAGACTGAGTCAAGAAGAAGATGGTGGATTTAGTGAGTGATGACAATAACTCACTGAATCCCGAAACTCCTCACCAACTACTACCACTGAATACAAACTAAAGACGAAGACTGAAGGCTATAAAGACTGAAGAATAAGCGGGACAAGGCGGGATAAGTTTGAACAGATAAGACGAAGTCCTTATCAATCAAAGTTAAACTTTCCCTGAGTCGTTAACTATCAGGCTCAGTGTCATCACTGACAAGAAGAAAGCAGCCTTGTCACTTACCCTTAATAGCCAATGTAAACAGAGACAAAATTCATCAGTATTTTTTCTTTTGTAACCTGTCAGTTTTTCCTCTAGAATAGAGTTAAAACCATACTTGTATAAATAGCATAAGAGATGGAGTGAAAAATTTAAGCTTGTGCATTAATTGTAAAACACACACACAAGCAATCTTTCACTCCTCCAAATACAACTATGTCCATGAGATAGCTCAGTGGTTCATGTGTAGTTGTGCTTAGACTTAGCCTAAGCTCAGTGAGGAGTCACACCATACTTGTCGTTTCAATCACAAGTACTATTCCACAAGTACCTCGGTAATGTATTCTTTCTGATTCATTTCTAATAACGAATATAAACGTTGAAAATTAATCAGTGTATTTTTAACTTGCATTACTTTAGTCATTGTTCATAATTAGTTGTCTTAAATTGTTTTATACTAAGTGTGAAACAGGAACAACAAGTGGTATCAGAGCAGGCTGATTATAAAACCCTTTTTAAGCCGCTCAAAAACATTTTTAAATCAGGATCCTAATGGCTGAAAGTGATGTGCCCCAACTTGTCGATAAAAAGGGTGGAGCCTATGCTGTTGTTGCCCCTCGACTAGAAGTTGGCAAATTTAACAAATGGAAAAAGCGAATGCTTTGCTATTTGACTGGGATGGAACCTTACTACATTAGGTGTATTAATGAAGGTCCATTTATCCCAAAGACTGCTGAAGGTTTGCCTAAACCTGAAGCTCAGTGGACTCAGGACGAGAGAAGAGTGGTCAACCAGGATAAAAGACTCAAAAGCATCATCATATCTTGTCTTCCTGATGATGTCATGGAGTCTGTCATTGGCTGTAGTACCGCTAAACAAAACTGGAATGACCTTGTCCACAGCTATGAAGGTCCCTCAGATACCAAGGAAAACAAGATTATGGACCTGAAACTTGAGTATAACACCTTCGGGCTAAAGACTCGAAACTCTGTCTCAAACTTACACCCGGTATAAAACTTTGTTAAATGAACTGTCAAATGATGGTGTAAAGCTGTCCAAACATGAAATCAATGTTGGTTTTGTAAACATTCTTCCTGAGAAGTGGCTAAATTTCTCTCAGGGACTAAGGAATGCTAATCACATTCAGAATCTTGAGCTTCCTGAAATCTACGGGAAATTTGTCAATGAGGATAACCTCATAAATAGACGATACCCTGACTTAAAAAAGCCTCAGGAAGTCAAGAAGTCCCTTACAACCACTTCATCACCAGTATCAACTGCTTTTTATTCTAACAGTGTGGTTCAAGATTTTCAGGAAAATTCAGACGATGAGGCTGATGAGAAAACAAGCGGGGAGTACCTGAACGACTTAAACATTGAGTTTCAGGAAAGGGCACTCCTTGCTAACTCTATAGGGTTTATACGAAGAAACAAAAAATTTTCAAATGCTAAATCCAACGAGGACACTGAATGTTTTAAGTGTCACAAAAGAGGTCATTTTTCCAAAGATTGTTTTTCAAAAACAATTTATGAACCCTCTTACAAACCCTCAGGGTCAAACCAGTCCTTAAGCTTTAGCAAATTTCAACCAAAAGTCTATCAGTATCATCAAAATTTTCAAAACAAATCTGATCAAAATAAAACTGTTGATTTTGAAGCCAAGTATAGGAAAGCCAAAGCTAAGCTAGCACTGCTTGAGGCCACACCTTCAGAAACAACAAACAATGTTAAATCTGTACATGGTAAGAACAAGGTCCTAGTTCTTTGAAGTCTTTGACTGGGATGAAGAACCAGTCTCCTTAGACGATGAAATGGTGCAAGTCAGTGCACCGATGGCTCTCTCAGAAGAGGACAAGCTAGCTGTTGGGAAGAATCATGCCAGGAATGGAGAATGGGTCAATATCACAATGAAGAAGGTAAATATTTTACTTTCTATGGATGATGATTCAAATTGGCAGTCCTTTATGAACTATATCAATGTTGACCTTAAGTTTGTAAAGGGGCAACGATTAAATCTTTTTTCTAAATACAACAAGTTAAGTTTTGAATTAAACAAGTGTAGGGATGACTTGCTTCTTTTAAAACAAGCCAAGCTTGAGGCTGTCACACTGCAAATTCAAAGCACTGAACTAGTTAAAAGAAATCAAGCTCTTCAGGAAGAACTTAAAAAGTAAAAAGATATCATTGAAAGTTGGACTGCTAAGAATCCTAGAGTCTTTGATCTGTTGGAGCCCCCAGTAGCAAAAAGAGAATCATAGGTGAAGATCATCTCCCTGATTCTCACAATAAAGACCAAGTTCCAAAACCATTTTTATTTGCTGGCATGCTCTCTAATATGGAGTCAATTCCCAAGTCTGGTGATTGGGTTGAAAGGGTAAACCCTGAGAGTAAGCTTCCAAATTTCGATTCTCGAAGAATACTTGAGCCTGAAAGCCAAGCTCTTAAGAGCATGCTTGGACTTTCTGATGTGCCCAGTAGTACTGAACACATCTCTGAGTCTGAAGCCGAATCTCCGGCACCGCTTCCACCCCTGAAACCTCTTCAGGGTGCTGCACCTGGCTCTGAGCTTACTCCTTTGCAATTCAACCCTCACTCACCAAAAGAAAGGTCTGGACTTGGTAGAACCATCCTAAAAAGACCAACAAAACCAACCCAAGAAGACTCTGTTCCCACTGAGACTTCAACATCTTTAGTTCCTACTGAAGCATACCAAATCCAGAAATTGACTGAACTTGTGAGAAAGTTGGTGACAAAATGAACTCTATTGAGAAAGTTCCTGATAACAATCAAGGAAACTAAGTCAGCCTCCTCTAGTTCATCAAGGTCAAAATCTAAAACCAAACCCAGACGAAGTGTGATCTGCCATTATACTAGCCATACCAGCGATAATCGCTACAAAATCCTTTTTGCATGATGCGCAAAAGGAAGATCACGAACTTCGACCACTTACAAGATGTAAGTTCATTCAGTGAAGCAACTCACACCAATTCTGGTCATCAGTATGCTTCATCCTCAAAGCAGGGTTAAAGACCTAAAGCCAGACCCTTTCATCCTTGCCCTCATTGTGGCTATAATGATCATCTTCCTAATGATTGTCTTATGAACTCTTGCTGTGATATTTGTGGAAATCCAGCTCATGAGACATCTCAGCATGATAGAGTCATCCAGGCAAGGAGAAGTTCAAAACAACCCCGCATCACTGAGTCCTCCTCAGTAAGCAAATGCAAAACTTTTGGTAGCACACTTCACTCAACCACTGACCATGAATCAATTGCTAAGTTCAAATATACCATAAGACCCAAGCCCACTAGTATGTGGGTCAGCAATAGAAACTAATTCAGTTTACTATTTGTGCAGAGACACGCTAGGGAGCCTATTTGGCATCTAGATAGTGGATGTTCAAGAAGCATGACTGGTGTCAAAGAGTATCTGCACAAGTATGTAAAGGAACCAGAACCCAAGGTAGTATTTGGTGATAACTCATCATGTCCCACTGAAGGTTATGGTTCAGTAAACTGCAATGGAATAGTTTTTTCTAGAATAGCTTATGTCAATGCTCTGAAATACAATCTCATCACTGTCAGTCAGTTATGTGATGCTAAGTACATAGTACAGTTCAATGATAAACAAGGTACTATTTTCAATGCCAACAAAGAAGTTGTTTTGATTGCTCCTAGGAGAGATGATGTGTATGTGTTAGACATGTCAACATTCTCTCAAAATGGAACTTGTCTCTTTGCCAAAGCCATTGAAACTGTCAACTGGTTGAGGCACAAGAGACTCTCTCACTTGAACTTCAAAAACATCAACAACTTGGCAAAACAAAACAAAGTCCTTGGTTTACCATCACTGATTTTTGCAAAAGACAAACCATGCTCAGCCTGTGAAAAAGGCAAACACCATAGAGCATCATTCAAAACAAAACAAAATTTCTCCATCAAAAGCTGCCTTCACCTCCTGCACATGGATCTCTTTGGACCAGTCAGTCCAAGATCAATCCAGCATGAGAAGTATACACTTGTCATAGTTTATGAGTTCTTAAGATGCACTTGGGTATACTTTCTTTCTAAAAAGAGTCAGGCAACTGAAACCATAATGTCATTCATCAGGAAGATTAAAAATCAGAATGACATTACTGTTAAACAAATCAGAACTGACAATGGTACTGAGTTTAGAAATCAAGAACTTGAGAGTTTCTGTGATGAAAAGGGAATCTCCCAAAACTTTTCATCTCCATATACCCCTGAACAAAATGGGGTAGCTGAAAGGAAAAATAGAACTCTCATTGAGGCTGCCAGAACTATGTTAAATGGGTCAACACTCTCAAAGCATTTCTGGACTGAAGCTGTCAAGACAACATGTTACACTCAAAACAGGTCAATCATTGTCAAAAGACATAACAAAACCCCATATGAGATCTTCAATGGTAGACTTCCTGATGTCAGCTACTTTCATGTGTTTGGGTGTCCTGTGTTCATTCACAATCACGAAGATCACTTGGGCAAGTTTGATGCAAAAGCTGATGATGGGTATTTCATAGGTTACTCATTGATCTCTAAAGCCTTCAGGGTGTTTAACACTAGAAGACAACAAGTTGAGGAAACCTTTCATGTCACCTTTGATGAAAGTTCTGAAAGCATCAGATTTACCAATACCTCACTTGAGGAAATAGGAATTGATGACTCATGAAGATACCCTCCTGATGAGTTCAACACTGAAATCAATTCCTCATATCAAGTTAATGCTGATATCTCATACTATGTCTTACCCCATAACCTTCCTCAACCAACAATCAGTGAATTCATTGATGACCAATCAGTCCCTACTGGGATAGGTAATACTGAACCAAATGTTCAGGAACCTGTGATTCAAGAACCCCAAACTGAACAAAGCATCTCAACGATTCTGTGGCTCCAGCACCTGAACCCATTCATGAGGTTCCAATGACCTCATCAAACTCAGATCCTAAACCACAAAGTAAGTGGACAAGATCTTAAGACATTGAGCTTGTGAACATCATTGGTGAACCCACTGGCATGCTCACTAGAAGCATGGCTGCTAAGTTAACAGTAGCTTCAGCCAATGAATGTCTATATGCTAATTTTCTATCAGAAATAGAACTCAAAAGTGTCACTGAAGCTCTAAAACATCCAAGCTGGGTTCAGGATATGCAAGAAGAACCTCAACAGTTTGATAAAAACAAGGTCATGACCTTGATCAAATGTCCTCAGGATGTCATTGTCATAGGAATGAAGTGGGTTTTTAGAAACAAAACTGATGAAAAAGGCACTGCCATTAAAAACAAAGCTAGACTTGTAGCCAAAGGTTACAGTCAACAAGAAGGTATTGACTATGATGAGACATTTGCTCCTGTTGCAAGAATGGAAGCCATCAGGATCTTCCTTGCATTTGCAACTTACATGAACTTCAAAGTTTACCAAATGGATGTAAAAAGTGCATTCCTGAATGGTGAACTCAAGGAAGATGTGTATGTTCAGCAACCTCCTGGCTTTGAGAGTATTGAATACCCTGACTATGTCTTCAAGCTTGACAAAGCCCTATATGGACTTAAACAAGCTTCCAAAGCATGGTATGAAACTCTCTTAGCCTTCCTGATTCAAAACAAGTTTGTGAGAAGAAAGATAGACAAAACACTGTTTATCTATAGGACAAAACAAGATGTGATACTGGTCCAAGTGTATGTTGATGACATCATCTTTAGCTCAACAAATTATACTCTTTGCAAACAGTTTGAAAAACTGATGACCAAGAAATTTGAAATGAGCATGATGGGTGAACTCACTTACTTCTCTGGACTACAAATCAAGCAAACTGACAAAGGAATCTCCATCAATCAAGAGAAGTATGCCAGAAATCTCTTGAAGAAATATGAGATCTCTGACTGTGCTTCAGTGAAGACACCAATGGTCCCTCTTAACAACCTTGGACCTGATCTCACTGGCAAATTAGTCAATCAAACTCATTTCAGGGGGATTGTAGGATCATTGATGTATCTAACTGCTTCTAGACCTGACATAAAATTCTCAGTATATCTAATAGCAAGATATCAGTCCAATCCTAAAGAATCTCATCTCACTGCATCTAAAAGGATTCTCAGATACCTGAAGGGAACTCCAAGTCTTGAACTTTACTATCCAAAATGTTTAGGGTTTGACCTAAAAGGATATTCTGACTCTGATTATGCAGGTACGCAACATGGACAGAAAGATTACCTCAGGGTCCTTTCAATTTCTTAGAGGAAAACTGATTTGTTGGAGTGCTAAAAATCAACAATCAGTGGCTATGTCTTCAGCTGAAGCTGAATATGTAGCAGCTGCAGGGTGTTGTGCAAATGTGCTTTGGATGAAAAGTTAACTCAGTGACTATGACATCCACTATAAAATGGTACCCATCTTTTGTGATAACACCAGTGCTATTGCAATCTCCAACAACCCTGTCCTTCACCAAAGAACCAAACACATTGATATCAGATATCATTTCATCAGGGACCACATCATGAAAGGAGACATAGAACTCCACTTCATCCCCACTGAATATCAACTGGCTGATATCTTCACCAAAACCTTGGATGAACCTACCTTCAGAAGGCTGAAAGCTGAATTAGGAATGCTTGACATTGAAAGTCAGCAACCTGATAATCAATCCTAATCTCAATAAGTTTTCTCTGAAATGGTCCCTGCTCCCTGAACAAAACCCCAAAATAATCTACTTACTGAATGAGTAAGAATCATTTAGGGACCCCGACATTGGATATTGAGCATTGAATGAGTAACTAAATGCACCAAGTATTTCAGTTACTTAAATGTCCTAGGTTGGTAAACATACCAATTTAGTATAAGAATATATGTCTCTATGTCCTTCTATCACTCATGTCAAGGGTCCCTTAAACCAATGTTGCAAAAATCGTGAATCGGTAGTTGGGCGGTTGACCACCCTGCAGCGAGTAATCGGTCAAGACGGGATTAATCGGTGATTAATCGGATTGGCATTTCCTGCAAGTTTTGGGTATTTCTGGAGACCAAACTAAAGATCTTAACTGATTTCAAGCCTGCTATGTTTCCAAATCTCAATAAAAGGCTCCAATTCTGATTATGAGGCTCATTGTGCGTTATAAGTGAAATAAACGATCCCCATTGTGCGTCATAAGTGAAATTATTATTTTTCTAAAGTTGACCGATTCGACCAATTTTTGACCGATTCGGACGATTTTGACCGATTCGGCCGATTTTTGACCCATTTTTGGCCGATTTTTTTACCTGGCCAATTTTTTGACCGATTTTCAAAATTCTACAAGGTGTATGACCGATTACCGATTAATCGACCGATTTTTGCAACACTGCCTCAAACCTTACCTCATCCCACTTGGCATTTAATGCCTCCTCTCACAACAAATATCCTTGGGATATTTTAACCCTGCAAAATGCACTTTTACTGTGCACTGCAACTGTTCCCTGGAAAACCGTGAGAAAAACTGCGGGTAGTGGATTGGTCGCATTAAATGAGGTAGATAAAACGTTTTCAAAACCGACTTTACAAATCCTCACATATGCAAAATCTACCCTTCTCACCACTCTATAAATATTCCTCTAAAAAACATTAAAACACACACAAATTGTTTTCTGGATCAAAACTCTGTCAAAATCTTTTCTCAACCCAGAAAACATTGTGTGTTCTTTAATAATCAACCAGTTTTGAGCAAAATCTTCTTTGTAAACAATTTACAAAAGGTTTTTCATTATCAAACCCAAAAGATTTTAATCTCTTTGATTGCTCTTGTCAAAAATTATATTCCAAAACCCTAAAACTTTTCTGAATGGAAATGGCAAGAACACAAAGTCTTCAGTTTGCACCTCAGTGGGTAAGTGGTCTTGATAACGTTGAATTCAAAACAAATAATGTTATAGGCAACTTTGAATACCCACATGATGTCCCAGCCTATACGGGAATCATGAAATTTTTACTGAACTGCCCACTAAAATAGGCCTTTGTTCAGTCTCCATCTATACTGTACCACAACTTCCTCAGGGAGTTTTGGGCAACTGCAGTGGCCTATGACCCGACACCCTCAATTGATGAGAACATACCAAGACCCCTCAGAGAGTTTCTCATCAGGTTCTCTATTTTAAATGGGCAACAAATTGTCACCCCGGACTTCAAAACTTTTTGCTCATCAACAGGGCTTGACTACAACAAAGGAAATTATGTTGCTCTCCCTGACCCAGCCATTGTAAAGGCTGAGTTAGAAAAAATTGCTCTTGATCCAAAACTTTTGGACAAAACCCCAGTCACCAAGAACTCCTTTCCCGTGGCTTGGAGGATCCTGTTCACATTTGTGATTCAGGTTCTCGGCGGGAACCACTCATCCACTGAACATATTAATTCTATTCAGTTGATGATGGCCTACTGCTTGATGACTGGTACTAATGTCGACATGGGGAGATCATTTACAGTGATTTCATAACCCAGCTACAGATCAAAACTAGGGTGAAATACGTTTCATACCCTATATTTGTCTCTTGTGCTTTGCAAGTGTTACTGGGTTGTAACTACACTCGGGATTTTTAACATGGTGCTTTACCAACCACCTTGAGTGCATCAAATTTTCAAAAGAACCTATCCCTGGTCATTGATATTGAATTGACGACACATATGGTTGCTGTAAACAACCAGACAGATTCCGTGTCTCCAAACCCTGCACCCAAAATGAGAAAGGGGAAGTCTCAGACTGGGACTAAGACTAAACCCAAGTCTCAGGGCCCTGATACTTCTGGAGCACAGCCTAAAAGGCATAAAAATCCCCAGACTGATAAGACACCCTGGTAACCAAGAAACAACCACCCTGGTGACAACGAAGGACACTGATACATCACAATCAGTGCCCTTGGTCCCACAGACTACTCCCCAAGATCCAGAGGGAAACATACAACCCGCTGGTAGGGGAGCGCCTTCCACTCAGCTCGAGGAGGACATTCGCAAAACCACGCTTTTTTCTGAGGGTAAAACGAATGATCCCAAAGACTCAGGGAGAAACAAACAACCCACTGATAGGGATATCACTGCCACTGCTTCTAAGGATGGCACTGGGAAACACCCACCAGTGTTTGAAGGAGCATAGAGGGACAAAGACTTGGAGGGAAAGAAATAACCCGCCGATACAGAACTCATAACCAATCCTGACTCCGGTGAAGGCACTGGGAAAAACCCATCAGTGTCTGAGGGGTCACAGGGGGGACAAAAACCACCCGCTGATACGGAACCCATCACCACCACTGGTTTACTGACTGTTGCTAAGGTTAATGATAAATTGTTCTCTGATGAGGAGCTTGCTGACAGTGAAGAAGAAATACTTTCTGCTGGAGAAGAGATGGACGCTGATGTTCAATCACAAGAACAAGAGCATCAGCCTGATCCCCAAGAAACTGAAGAGTCACCCATTCAGCCTGATGATAATGATTATGACTCCTCAGACTCCTCTTCCTCCTCCTGCCCTGAGGAACTGAAAAAGTATGACAACATTCTTCCACTCACTGAAAGACAGCTTGTTATGTTGATACAAAGGGCTACAAGGAGACTATACTCTAGGGTTACTGACACTCTTTGGGATCAGCATACTGAGGCAGCTGCAAGTTATGCCGACCTAAAAGTTGAAGTACTTGCTACCAACGCCAACACTAAAGAACACAGGGACTTCATGTATGATCACCTACACAGACTGGATGACAATTTACAGAAGTTTCTCAAATTCTTTCAGGATACTCACAGCAAGTTGGATAAAATCAAGGACTCTATCAAAGAAGATCTAGCGCTTAACTCAAAGTGCTTGAGGCCACTGAGGTCTACATGAAGAATTCATCCAGTCTCACTGAACTGATCAACATGCTCAAATCTGTAAATGTTCAGGGTCTTCACTCTTCAGTACAGTCTCACTCTTCAGTACAGTCTCTTCAATCAACCTTGGGTTCACTGGATGCTAAAGTTAATGATCTGGCTAAATCGTCCTCTTCTATGGCCTGGAATCTCGAGCCTAGAATGACAGCACTAGAATTATCTCAGGCCAATCTTGCTGAAAAGGTCACAAGTCTTCAACAGGATACATCTGACATCAAGACCATGGTCTCGGAGATATATCGAGCCTTTAAAGGTCAAGCAACTCCCTCTCCCTTAGTATCCCAAACAACTCTTGCTCTCACTGACGTTGCAGCAACAGTTGAGGGGGAGAGAGCCACTGAAGAGACTCCTTCTCACACTGAGGGGGAGCCAGCTCAACCTGTATCAGCAACACCTATCTCATCCATCCCACCATCAATAACACCAACCTCAGTGACAATGACTACAACAACAACACCAATAATCACAACAACACCCCCATTGGTATCCTCTTCTTCATCAGCTCAGGATAAAGGCAAAGCCATCATAATTACACCTGAGCCTGAAAAAATCCTCTATGAAATTCAAGGCAAAAAGTACAAGCTTAGTCTAGAATAGCTAACTGCATACCTTGAAAAAGAAGAAAGACTCAAGAAACAGGCTGAGGAAGAGTAAAGAAGTAAGGATGCCTTGATTAAAGTAGTGGCTGAAGAAGCTAAAAAGATTGAAATTGATCCTAAAAAGCTTGAAAAGTGATAGGCAGGCCAACAGTTCAAAGATGCTCAGAATGCTGAAATGGCTGCTATGAGAAAAAGGCTTGATGAAAAGAACAAGAAGGCTGCTGCAATCAGGCAAGAAAGGATCAATCACTACAACTGGACCATGACAAGCAGAAGACTACCTGAGAAGATCACTGATGTGAAAATCATCCCCAAATCCAAACCACTGACAATGAATGTCTACAGGGGGGATGATAAAAGATATTTTGAGGTTCATGATCCCTTGAAGTTCACTGACTTTGGGATCACTGAACTTGATGAGCTTGGTCCCATTATAGAGAAGAATCAAAATGAAGCGGTCAAGGAACTGATGAAATCCCTCAGCAAGCGTTATGAAAGACTAATGGATGCACCAGCACAACTTGGGATACAACCAGCTCTTACTGCAGCTCAAGGATCTCAACATCAGTCATCCGAAGGTAAGAGGAAAAGGGTTGAATATGAACCTGAAGTCAATGTACCTGGCTTTGACTGCAACAGGGAGCTGCCTGAAGGTGTTAAGTTTGTGAATTGTTTAGTTATAGATAAGCCTGAGAGAGGACTTTTCTTTATTGATGTCTATGGGAACTCCGCATTCCAAAGGTGGAGTGACATTGATCAGGAAGGTGTGGCTACAATGGCAAGCTACCTACCAGTGGCCTCTGAAATCCAAACTCCTGAAAACATCAGGTTCTGCACTGACCTGAATGCCAAGATAAGAGAGCATCCTGACAAAGAAACCCTCCTCAAAAAGAAACCAAAGCTAGAAGCACTGGGAATCCATTTTGATTGACATCATCATATGCTTTATCATTTATCTTTTGTACTAGTGATAGGAACTATGTAATCTGATCAATAAACGATGTATGTTTTGTTAAAATATTTAGTGTTCCTTATATGTGCATTAGTACATTCAGTGTAAGAAGAAGCCATTTGCTCACTTGCACTGATCAAACACTTAGGCTATTTGTATATCCAAATAGGGGGAGACTGTTGGGTTCAGTGAATACCCAAACCCCTTAAGTCTAGGATTTGAATAGAAAATACCCTAAGTGTTTGGTCCCTTAAACACTAACAAGTCACTGAGCGCATAGTCACTCAGTGAGCTGTCTTCGGGATACTCAGTAAGAGACAAAGAAGAAGTCTCTCCACTCAGTAAGGCGGAACTTAAGGGGTGAAGACTGAGTCAAGAAGAAGATGGTGGATTTAGAGAGTGATGACAATAACTCACTGAATCTCGAAACTCCTCACCAACTACTACCGCTGAAGACAAACTAAAGACGAAGACTAAAGGCTATAAAGACTGAAGAATAAGCGGGACAAGGCGGGATAATTTTGAACAGATAAGACGGTCCTTATCAACCAAAGTAAAACTTTCCTTGAATTGTTAACTATCATGCTTAGTGTCAGCACGGACAAGAAGAAATCAGCCTTGTCACTTACCCTAAATAGCCAATGTAAACAGAGACAAAATACATCAGTATTTTTCTTCTGTAACCTGTCAGTTTGTCCTCTAGGATAGAGTTAAAACCATACTTGTATAAATAGCATAAGAGATGGAGTGAAGATTTAAGCTTGTGCATTAATTGTAAAACACACAGTCACACACACAAGCCAACTTTCACTCCTCCAAATACAACTATGTCCCTGAGATAGCTCAGTGGTTCATGTGTAGTTGTGCTTAGACTTAGCCTAAGCTCAGTGAGGAGTCACACCATACTTGTCGTTTCAATCCCAAGTACTATTCCGCAAGTACCTGGGTAATGTATTCTTTCTAATTCATTTCTAATAAAGAATATAAACGTTGAAAATTAATCAATGTGTTTTTAACTTGCATCACTTCAGTCATTGTTCGCAATTAGTTGTCTTAAATTGTTTTATACTAACTGTGAAACGGGAACAACACTTGTACATTTTAACAAACATAAAATTTGATTTTTATGTGTCTTGAGACTCCCAAAACCCATCCAACCCTCTTCCCCATACCCATGCTTCTCCGTTTTCCAAGAAAACTCATCATTTCATCCATTTAAACACTCCAACTCCCTCCTATTAATTCCTAACCCTAATTTCTTATAATCCATCACCACAAATATGAGATTTCATCATCCTCTTGTGCTCCTTTCTACCATACACCATACACCACAACACCTCCATCATCATCTTTCATTTACTTGATTTATTGATCCTTGGTTGAAGGCCTAACACCCTAGTATTCATCCTTGAATCAAATCACCACAAAGAACCATCAAATCACCTTTGATTCTAGGGTTTTTTCAAGTGTTCTACTAGAGATTTACAAGCTTTTGGGTTATTAGAAAACTTGGTTTTTGATGATTCGGGTTTGCTTGGAGATTTGGGTTTTTATTGATTTGGGTGTATTGATTTGATTGTGATTCTTGTGTTCTTGATTCTTATTCTTGAATCTTTCTCACCACCATCTTTGTAAGAACACCACTTTCATTTATTTTCTTGTTCCTACTGTATAATAAGTATATCTTTGCATATCATACATTTTCTTGTTCCTACTTTATAATAAGTATATCTATGCATAACTATCTTTCGAGAATTCAAACTTATTTTTAATTGTCGATGTCGGCCAAAACAATGTTGTAGTATTGTACCATTTGATTTAATTAATGAAGGCATGTTCTATTATCTTTTCGTTGTGCCTTTACATGTTACATCCCGTGTTTCCGCTTTAGCGAGGTGTGATAGAATCACCACTTGAGTCGCGTCAGGTATCCACCAGTACTGCACAAATAAAACTAGGGTTACGAACCTATGCAATTTAGGAGAATACGAACCACAGGTAACCAAGTCGACTAAGGATCGAATTGGGAATGACCCAAAGTCAATTTTTGGAATCGAATTTGGTTGATGTTATGGAGATTCACATAACGGGTTCGAACCCTTTGTGACTTCGATTAGACAACCGAATATAGGAGACGGGAGGGAGATTTTAGGGTTATGAGGATAAATAATAAATCCCGCTTTGTATTTATAGGTTTCAATCGGACACTCCAAATAGAATTAGAAAACCCATAATTAACCTTTAAGTATATTAAGTTTGACAACTTGTCAAACTTAATCCCACTTATCCCTTAGGGATATTCGTCTGAACCTAAACCCCTTAGGGTTTGTGGTTTTACCTCTTGTACATAAATATATGTATCTCTCGATGAATATATACTCTAGTTAATTACCATTTTACCCATCTATGAAAATTGTTGGATTCTCTTAACATATGTTATCATTCACACTCACTCAAAGTTTAGAAGTTTATAGAGAGATAGAGAGAGAAAGTAGAGAGAAGAAAGATGATGGAGAATGATATGCTTTGACATAGTAAACACACACTCGCACACCTTCTCAAATGATATGGTTTGGTTCTTACACATGGGATGCCCCTTGTGATGGGTTTGGTGGGCTTGTGCTTCGTTTAGGCTTTAACTAAGGCTAGGCTAACATAACACTTAGCATATTAGCTTAACTAGTCCCTAAGCCTACCATTTAGTATTTAACTAGCTATTGCAAACTAATAAAGTTCTCGTCATATAAATGACCATCACTTCATATAGATATAAATGCTAACAATCTCCCCCTATAGGTGGTCATTTATAAATGATGTTTCCTTAGTCTTCGAACTTGAATCTTGAAACTTTAGTACTTGCATCTTGAGTCTTGAACTTGAATCTTAGATCTTTAGCACTTGTTTCTTGATCTTGAAACTTGTTTGTAATAGACTTGATAGACTTCTTTGTTCCATTCATGCTTGTGATGTTTCGTCTTACCTTCAACATCTTCAGTTGGTAGGTTGTTGTGTCCACTCAGACATACTCATAAAAAATGTAGATTATACTCTTCAGATCTTACTCTTATGATATTCCACATATCTTTCTTGACCCTGACTTGTTCTTGACTTTCAATCTAATGAATCTCTTTGTCTTTAAATTGTTAAGGAATGATCACTTGAGTATGATTATGTGGAGCTTGAAGATGTTGATGATGATGGTATACGGTCTTCTTACAAGGAGACTTTCATCAGTACATGTACAAATAAATGTAGCTAATAAACATGTTAGGGTAATCGATCATTGTGTACTTTTCTTAGAGAATTATTCCACTATGATTGTTTTACTGATAAACTTCTTGATTCCATTCACCTTGGTCGGGCACATCATCTGTCCGAATACCTTTAAGGAAAGTTATCAATACATTGGATAAATCCACGTAAAGACCTATGTCTTCAAGAATTGATTCATGAAAGGAATCTCCTCGGTAGGATTTTTTGCACTTACAAGTTTGGATATCGAGAGTATTTCCAGCAAGATGTGTTAATACTCTTCAAATCTTCACAAGGGTTGTTCCTCAATAGGATTCCACAAGCACATTTACAACTATTCAGGTGAGCCGCTGAAGTATACCGAAGTATCACTCCACAACTGTATACTGTTTGAGACGTGGTAACCACCATAATGAATATATGGAAAGATTACTAAGATCTTGCATAGGACTATTGTACAACTTGTGTTCTTATTGATCAACACAAGTGTATATATTTGGAAATTGTGTCCTAAGAGATATTTTTGTTGAATCTCATGGCACTAGACTCGATAAGTACACAAAGGTTTTAGTAAGAGAAGGCTGAAGCAGTCTGTCACCTTTTCAATACCAACACATTTCGGACTGAGAGGTCTATAGATTAAGTGTTTGTATCCATGAGAAATGAAACAAGAAACTTTTGAGATTAACTTGAGTAGCTGGGAGAGGTTGTGCAGCGCGTCACTGGGTCCATGACGTCTTGTCTTCAATACCGGTATCATCTTTGTGATAACCGATAAGATCTATTGAGCCGTTTCTGTCCTAAGTGTATAGAGGGCTCATTTCTTTTCACCCTTACATAACTTTTCTTTTTCATTCTTCAACTCATTCCTTCCCCATTTATCATACTTCTCCATTAACCTAAGGACTTCTAATCTATCTATTTGGAATGTCCTTGGGTAGGTCCTTCAGGCTTGGCTGAACCATAGGAGTATACCGAATTCCTAACCACCTTATATCTTCTCTTGGATATTTGGTTTGGTTGGTTAGGTATAATGATCGTAGCCATAAAACCATTGAAAAATCATTCAAAGGGTATTGTATGAAAACGCTTTGATCACACTTTGAAAGCTTTCATTTTTCAGAAATACTACCCCTTCATATGTGCACATATAATCTTGAAATGTTTTTGCACATTGGGAGAAGAGTTCGCACTTACAAAATGATAGACCCTTAATATACAAGTTCTTTTGCGAGACACGTTTACATCGCTAGTTAAAGGGATCCATCATCAGCTTTTAGGTGACAACTGGCCCTAATAACTAACTTGAAATTATTACCTATCTAGGAGCAAGTCTTTTAGAGAGTTTCTCGAGATGTTTCGTTTAGAGCATGAACTTATAAAATGATAGACCCTAAATGGATAAGTCCTTTGCAAGACACATTTATGTCGCTAGTTAAAGGGATCTATTATTATCTTTCAGGGTGACAACTATGTTAATAAATAATGTCTAAAAACGTTATTTCCATTTTTTGACATCTCTACGTTTTGAAGATAACAAAACGTAAAAACGCTTTACGTCAGAATTAACGTAAACAAGTTTTTAGTCGTAATATCCCATTTCAATGTAAATTACTCTAGGTGAAAACAAACAAATTTATAACTTGACAAAGAACAAACAAATTTATAACTTGACAGAGTTTTTCAGCTTCAAGCCAAAAACACGACAATCAACAACCTGAAGAAACATATCTCTGATATGAATGAGAAAAATAATTTAGTCGGAACTAACCAGGACAGTAATGCAACTAAGACAAGAAATATTGAACTGTCAATCTATGTGGCTAAATTACTCAAAGAAAATGAGTCTTTGAAAAGGCATCAAAAGCATTGAGATGACTTAATCAAAGAAATTATGTCTAAAACTTTAGAACAAAAAACATCTTTGATGGTCAAAATTGATGAATTCAAAGCTCAACTTCAGGATAAGAATTTCACAATAGTAGCATTAAAGAAAAAGCTTAGAAAAACTGCAGGGAAAAGTGTGAACACTAAGTTTGAAAAACCATAAATCTTGGGGAAACCCGTTTTTTATCCCAATAGGACCCGGTCAGTTGTTAGAAATCCGACTGCGTTTATATCTGAATGACCAAAATTTTCAAAAACAAGGTTTGCCTCCCAAGTTGATGAGAAAGAAGTTTTGTCAAAACCAGTCACTTCACAAGCTAATCCCAAGAAACTGAAAGAAAATGCTCATGCTAAGGTTCAACCTTCTAAGACTAGGAATAAGAAAAAGTCTCCCATTGTGTAGAAGAAGCCTCATAAAACTAATTCCGCTCCTAGGAAAACATTTATTGATAAAGCCTCAGAAACTCGGAATAAGGATACATCTTCCACTGTTCCTTAGAAGTCAAATACTCCTAGATCTTGCCTTAAGTGGATACCAACTAGTAGAGTTTTTAAGAATATTGGACTTATATGGATTCCTACCAGCAAATTTACCACCGATGGCAACACCAAGGTTGATTGTGAAATTCCCAAGAGTTTGGATACTGTTGTTGCTAACCCACATAAATGAAAACATACTCGTGATGTTAGTGCAGGTATTCCTCACTCAGTTGCAGGTACATTTATCAATTCTATCAAGAAAAGACTCATGGTCTGGGTGCCTAAAGAACAGATGTCTCCTGGTTCAGGAGCTCCGGAATGTCAGAATTGATGTGCATGTACTATGATTTCTGAACACTTCATCTCAGGACTCGTTCTTTAACAAACCTCATATGAGAGTATATCCACCACTGGTATACTCTACACGATTTTCCACATTTTACATATCTTAATCATTCAAAAAATCCATAAAATATTGAAAAATTGAAAAATACCAAAAATAGTTTTTCCAATGTACGTCTTCTGGTATCGATAACATCTACGGTCCTAGAAATGTCATTTAATAATTACACGGGTCTTTAGATGAAGTTCGAGCAGAAGTTCATATGTGTTTTTCAAAACATGCCGATACATATATTTTTCCGTATATAATTGATGAGTGTGTAAATACTCATCATTTTTGTACAAAATAAACTGCAAAATCATCTGAAAACACTCAGAAACACATCAAAATGATCAAAATATCACAAATCAGTGTTTTATGTGTTTTAAATGCTAAAATATCAAAATCAGATGAAAAACATATCAAATTTGCATAATTCGCAGTTTCAGTCCCCCAAGTTTATAAAATTATCAAAAATAGTCCCTGAGCCAAAATTTCAAAAGAAAAGTCACCAAAGGCCTTTTTAAAATCATAAATTGTCACATTTAGTCCTTTGGTGGGAAATCTAAAAGTTTTGAGAAAATTACAGTTTAGTCCCTGAAAATCCAAATTGGTCAAAACTAGTCCTTGGAAATTTTCAAAAATGTCAAAATCAACCCTTGGATTATTCAAGTTGGCAAAACCAACCCTTTGACTACTCTTCATAATTTTCATGTTTGGTCCTTTGGTTTTGAGAAGTTACAAATATGGTCCTTGTGTTTATTAATCCTGAACAAACCAAACCGGACCCTAATTAAACCCCAAGCCCAACAAACCAACCCCAAGCCCAATCTTAACACCAGCTGGCCCAATCCCTTGACCCGGTCTATTATCCCAACCCGGTCAACCAATCCAACCACATGGTCAAATAAACAACCCCCCGTTTTCCCTCCACCATGTCTCCTTCTCAACCACTGTCTGCAAGCTCAAGCTCCCACCATCCCCTAGCTCACCTTCACCTTTTCCTTGTCCCCCCACCTCAAAACAACTCCAAGAAACATTTAATGCCCCTTCACCCCCCTTTCACTCAACCTCACTGCTAAAGTCCACTTTGGCGCCAAAAACCAATCAAACGGCTTAAATTATCTCAAGATATCCAAAGGTCAAAATTGCAAGTGGGATTCACTCAGAGGGCTAGTGGAAGCTTTTTGGTATAAATAAAGGAGGAAAGAGAAGCTTGGAGAGTAGTAGTTAATTTAGAAGTAGTGTAATTTTTATTTCTTGTATGTCGTTTTAAAATTTTCAAAGTTTCCCAGTGTAAATTTAATCTTTCAAGTATCTTGTAATCATATTTCATTGTGTTAAAAACCATTTTCAGTTTTCAATTTCAGTTTCCTGTTTGATTCCAAGTTTATGAAATTTTTACTTAAAATTCTCAATAAGGTCGAATAATGTTTGTGGTTGCTATTTTGTACTCATAAGCTCTTAAAAAGCTTATTCAAGTTAGTAGAAACTTACAAACTCAGTTTAGTTTCAAAAACAGAAAATTCTCAAAAATCAAGAAAAATTAGTCAAAAATAAAAAGTCAATGGGAATGATGATCAAAAGCTGAAGCAGAGGTGGTTTTGGATTGCTATTTGGTCTAGAGCTTCTTGGGAAGCAATAGGTTGTGATCTCATACTGTGGTTCTCAGATTTGTACTTGGACTCATTTTGTAAGGAATTTCTCAAAAACTTGCATTTTAGTATTTTATGTTCTAAGCCTGATAATTTCAGTTCAAATATGCTTTACTATAGCTAATATAAGTAAATTAATAGCTTGCTTAGTTTGGAAACTTGTTTTAGTGTAAAAAAAACTCATAACTGCTTCTAAATAGGTGTGTTTGGATTTGATAAGTTGAACTTGTTAGAGTGCATTTGTGCCATTGTTCATTGTTTATTCATGTTATATTAGCTCTAGATAACTCAGTTTTACCAAGAAATTCAGTCCTCATTTGCATAAAAGTCAAAACACCAAGTCCAAGTCCTTGACAGTTAACTGTCAAAGAGCTTCAAGTCATAAACCTTCATATTGTTGCATAAGTTAGTGAGTTAGCTTAAAATTAGCTTATCTTAGCTTCTTTCCACATAATCAGTCCATTTAATTGATTCAAAGTTCAAAATAGTCAACTTAGTTCATAATTTAAAAAGTCAAGAGTTTCTACTACCCGTTTTTGAATAAAACTTAGGATTTTAGTGTGTGCTTAATATTGGATTTTAGCTTAAGAGCTTTTGGGTAATTAAAGTTTAGTTGCTCAGGAAAATTATAAAAATACCAGATCAGTTGTAATCAGCTTATAGAGTGCTTATTTGATGGCCTATTTTGGACCCCTTGTCTGAGAATCGTCACCACAGGTTTGTAGAGTTTTTTATAAGCTTGTCAAAAGCTCATGTGAGCTCATTAGGAGCTGAGTTTTGGTTCTTGTGTACCCTACCAGGTCTACTTTAGGTCCTAGCATCTGTTTTTCCCTTTAGCTTATTTTCTTAGCTTGTGCAAGTGCTTAAAGGTAGTCACCTAATCACTGTTTTGGATTTTAATTTCATAAGCTCATTCTTAGTTAATGCATCATTAGTGGTCTAGAGTAGTATTAATTAGTTGCATTAGGCTTATTTTATTGTACTTTAGCTCTGCTTATCATTTGGATCATTCCTGTAGCTTATAGCTTATTGTAGTAGCTTATTTAGGACTGCTTCACACTTCAGTTTCATTTTCATCCACATAAGCATATGTTTTTATATTTTTTTTATATTTAGAATATTATTTTAGTATTTCCCTGAATTTTTCATATTTTTCTGCCACTGTTTGCTATTTTTCTTTATTTTAAATAGTTTTTAAGTCTTTTTAATTAGCTTTTATTATAAATAAATCAGAAAAGCTTTATAAAAATAATTTTTAACTTTTCCTAGATTAAGAATAATATTTTAGATTTTTCTGTAAAGTTTCATTATTTTTACTGTTCATTTGTCATTTTTCTTAATTTAAATTAGTTTTAAATAGTTTTAAATTAATAATAATTACATAAAAAGTCAAAAAAATATCTTTTCTGTTTTAAAATTAGTTTTATAATATTTTAGATTTTCCTAAGTCTTAAGTTTATTTTTCTAGCCTTATTTCCTATTTTCTTTTATTTTAGAGTATTTAATAAATAGTTTAAAATAGTTTTTAATTAATAATAATTAATTAAATAGTTTTAAAAATAATTTTCCTTTTATAATAATTTTCTTATATAATTAGGATTGTAAAAATGTATTTTCTATATTCATAGGTATTTTCCTTCTTTAGTTTCACGTTTTTATTTGTACGTTTACGTAGTTTTTAATTTAAACGTAAGTTTTTCGTTTTAAGTTTTAAACGTTCATCACTTTAAATATAGTGATAGCGTTTATTTAATATCTTTTATCTTTTAATTTTCTTAATTTGTATTTAAGTCGCTTTATTTTATTAACTTTTCAGTGAGTGTAATATTCAATCCATATCTTTTCTGATCGCTATCATTAGTGATCATTCTACCGTCTGAGCAAGTGTTGCACACACCATTGAGTCTCCGTGGGACTTAACGACCCGGGAATCCACTGTATTCTCCAGGACTTCATTGCATTCGTGCTTAAGCAGTTTTAAGCTGGTCTGTTACGGCTGGTCATTCACAAGTGACCAGTTTGTGTGATTAGCTTGACTGTTTTCAGCACAGATCAAATTTTTGGCGCCGCTGCCGGGGAGGCTTTAGCGTGTGTTTAGCCTTTTTCAGATCCATTCTTGCACATATTCCATCTTTTGTAAAAAGCTTTTTGTAAAGTTTTCAAAAATCCAAAAGTTCATTAACACTTTTCCTAAAGTGTTAAATACCCCAAAAATATTTTCATTCTTTGTTTTTATGGCATGTTTTTCAAAAATCCAAAAATATTCATCTTTACCCTCTAATCTGTTTAATTCTCCATTCCTTATCCTCTAAACCGATAATTCTATCTTCTCAACCTTCTCGTTTTTAATTCTTATGGCGTCTTGCGATAAAACTATGGCAGAATTACTATTCGAAGAGCTAAAAGCTAGCCTTCGCAAGATGCACTTGATTGGTGACGATGACGAGGAGAGTGCTATTCCATTGAACAATGTTATCTCTCAACTCCCTCAATCTACTGAAATCACACCCGTAGCTCCCATTGACTCTCTCATAATGGGGGATAAGCATCTCAAGACTATTCGGAAACGGAATCGTCTAGTGTTGAGAACTTTATCCCGATCCCAAGTGAGTCTGAGGGAATTCTTGACCATGAGTGTGATGTGTCTTCTCCTCTTACAAATGATCTTGTTGAGACTTTCTCAGATTTTGACAGTGATTATAGTGATGCCGATCCTTTATATTCTATAGACATAGAATTTATTGATGCATCACTTCCACATTCCGAGATCGTCAACTTAGAAGAGGATGTTGACCATGTTGTTTCCACAGCAATTAATACGACTATCACTAATCCCTTATTCGAATTCGGTTCTGAATTTACTCTAAATTCAGTTAATCCAATCTTTGATAGTGATGAGTCTGACACGGAGACTATAATGGACGAGGTGCATATTTATAGCCCACGAAGTACCGCACATGTCCCACCTCAGTATATTCTTCATGAGGAGTTCGCCGGTGAACTCACTCATATCATATCTCCGCTGGAGTATGATTGCTTGGATGGCAAAGATCATGATCGGGGGGAGAGAATCTCAATTTGCATAGTTATGACAAATCTTCCCACTCTCCCAACCGAGATGCCTTCCAACCCAAAGAGCTCAACCAAGAAAATCCAAATAAGTGCAACTGCACTTAATCCCGAGGAAGAAGATCTAGTCATGATTGTTATCATGATTTTCTTTCTTTTCTTCACCTACTCGGTGACTTCCTCTCTTCTTCACTCCTTCGGAAGTGAGGACACTATCTTTGACCCCGGCATTTTCATTTATCATTTGTGAGCCGGGTCTGTTTCTCTTTATCTCATCGGTGTGGAACTTTCACGTGCTTCAAATGTTTGTCCAAACATCTTGAATGAAAGTCCGATGGAGATTGTTTCTTCCACTTTGCTTCCCCATGAACCAATGAATGCGGGGTCGAGTCAAGCTAGCGACTCGGTAATCAAAAACAGTAGCATACCATATGGGTTTTCACCCATATTTCTGACTTCTTTCTATTTTCTACCACCCTAGTGTGGGGTGATGCCCACATGTTATATATATATATATATATATATATATATATATATATATATATATATATATATTCTAAAAAAAAAAAAAAATTTTCTAAATAATGGCCGTAGTATTTCCCTTTTACGTTCTCAGTTTCGGCATAACCGCGGGTACTTTGAATATTGAGGGCAATATTCATTTCTAAGTGTGGGGGGGAATTCTCACGAATTTTATCATATAATTATACTAATTCCCCGTTTTGGCCAAATTTTTTGGAGTAAGTGTTTTACACTTTCTCATTTGGTTATCGATCGCCATGTCTGTAAGACAAAAGGATTGGCTAATCCAGAGCAAACGGCTCTTGGTAAAGATATATCAAATCCGTTTATATGGCTTGCAATTTGCCCAAAATTGTATGGTTCTCAACTCACCATATCCTAAAAAGTGAAGAGTTGGCTAGCCCGCAAGATTATGGCTTGTGGTAAAGGCAGTGGAAAAACCATAATTGGTAATCAGCTCACCAAAGATAATGTTGATAATTTATCTAAGAGTTGGCTAGTCCGAAGGGTACGGCTTCGGTAAAGACTAATCAAATCCGTTCTGACTTATGATTTGCTCAAAGTCATTTGGTTATCAGTGTACCAAGGTTCTTACTTGAACTAAAACATTTGGCTACTCCAGAAGTGATGGCTTTTGGTAAAGAGTTTTTAAAATCCATTAAAGTTTTCTCAAATCATTGCTAGGGACTAGCAATAGTTTAGTGTGGGGGATTGATGAGTGTGTAAATACTCATCATTTTGTACAAAATAAACTTCAAAATCATCTGAAAACACTCAGAAACACATCAAAATGATCAAAATATCACAAATCAGTGTTTTATGTGTTTTAAATGCTAAAATATCAAAATCAGATGAAAAACATATCAAATTTGCATAATTGGCAGTTTCAGTCCCCCAAGTTTATAAAATTATCAAAAATAGTCCCTGAGCCAAAATTTCAAAAGAAAAGTCACCAAAGGCCTTTTTAAAATCATAAATTGTCACATTTAGTCCTTTGGTGGGAAATCTAAAAGTTTTGAGAAAATTACAGTTTAGTCCCTAAAAATCCAAATTGGTCAAAACTAGTCCTTGGAAATTTTCAAAAATGTCAAAATCAACCCTTGGATTATTCAAGTTGGCAAAACCAACCCTTTGACTACTCTTCATAATTTTCATGTTTGGTCCTTTGGTTTTGAGAAGTTACAAATATGGTCCTTGTGTTTATTAATCCTGAACAAACCAAACCGGACCCTAATTAAACCCCAAGCCCAACAAACCAACCCCAAGCCCAATCTTAACACCAGCTGGCCCAATCCCTTGACCCGGTCTATTATCCCAACCCGGTCAACCAATCCAACCACATGGTCAAATAAACAACCCCCCGTTTTCCCTCCACCATGTCTCCTTCTCAACCACTGTCTGCAAGATCAAGCTCCCACCATCCCCTAGCTCACCTTCACCTTTTCCTTGTCCCCCCACCTCAAAACAACTCCAAGAAACATTTAATGCCCCTTCACCCCCCTTTCACTCAACCTCACTGCTAAAGTCCAATTTGGCGCCAAAACCAATCAAACGGCTTAAATTATCTCAAGACATCCAAAGGTCAAAATTGCAAGTGGGATTCACTCAGAGGGCTAGTGGAAGCTTTTTGGTATAAATAAAGGAGGAAAGAGAAGCTTGGAGAGTAGTAGTTAATTTAGAAGTAGTGTAATTTTTATTTCTTGTATGTCGTTTTAAAATTTTCAAAGTTTCCCAGTGTAAATTTAATCTTTCAAGTATCTTGTAATCATATTTCATTGTGTTAAAAACCATTTTCAGTTTTCAATTTCAGTTTCCTGTTTGATTCCAAGTTTATGAAATTTTTACTTAAAATTCTCAATAAGGTCGAATAATGTTTGTGGTTGCTATTTTGTACTCATAAGCTCTTAAAAAGCTTATTCAAGTTAGTAGAAACTTACAAACTCAGTTTAGTTTCAAAAACAGAAAATTCTCAAAAATCAAGAAAAATTAGTCAAAAATAAAAAGTCAATGGGAATGATGATCAAAAGCTGAAGCAGAGGTGGTTTTGGATTGCTATTTGGTCTAGAGCTTCTTGGGAAGCAATAGGTTGTAATCTCATACTGTGGTTCTCAGATTTGTACTTGGACTCATTTTGTAAGGAATTTCTCAAAAACTTGCATTTTAGTATTTTATGTTCTAAGCCTGATAATTTCAGTTCAAATATGCTTTACTATAGCTAATATAAGTAAATTAATAGCTTGCTTAGTTTGGAAACTTGTTTTAGTGTAAAAACTCATAAGCTTCTAAAAAGGTGTGTTTGGATTTGATAAGTTGAACTTGTTAGAGTGCATTTGTGCCATTGTTCATTGTTTATTCATGTTATATTAGCTCTAGATAACTCAGTTTTACCAAGAAATTCAGTCCTCATTTGCATAAAAGTCAAAACACCAAGTCCAAGTCCTTGACAGTTAACTGTCAAAGAGCTTCAAGTCATAAACCTTCATATTGTTGCATAAGTTAGTGAGTTAGCTTAAAATTAGCTTATCTTAGCTTCTTTCCACATAATCAGTCCATTTAATTGATTCAAAGTTCAAAATAGTCAACTTAGTTCATAATTTAAAAAGTCAAGAGTTTCTACTACCCGTTTTTGAATAAAACTTAGGATTTTAGTGTGTGCTTAATATTGGATTTTAGCTTAAGAGCTTTTGGGTAATTAAAGTTTAGTTGCTCAGGAAAATTATAAAAATACCGATCGTTGTAATCAAATTATAGAGTGCTTATTTGATGGCCTATTTTGGACCCCTTGTCTGAGAATCATTCCGTGCACAGGTTTGTAGAAGTTTTTTATAAGCTTGTCAAAAGCTCATGTGAGCTCATTAGGAGCTGAGTTTTGGTTCTTGTGTACCCTACCAGGTCTACTTTAGGTCCTAGCATCTGTTTTTCCCTTTAGCTTATTTTCTTAGCTTGTGCAAGTGCTTAAAGGTAGTCACCTAATCACTGTTTTGGATTTTAATTTCATAAGCTCATTCTTAGTTAATGCATCATTAGTGGTCTAGAGTAGTATTAATTAGTTGCATTAGGCTTATTTTATTGTACTTTAGCTCTGCTTATCATTTGGATCATTCCTGTAGCTTATAGCTTATTGTAGTAGCTTATTTAGGACTGCTTCACACTTCAGTTTCATTTTCATCCACATAAGCATATGTTTTTATATTTTTTTAGATTTAGAATATTATTTTAGTATTTCCCTGAATTTTTCATATTTTTCCTGCCACTTTGTTTGCTATTTTTCTTTATTTTAAATAGTTTTTAAGTCTTTTTAATTAGCTTTTATTATAAATAAATCAGAAAAGCTTTATAAAAATAATTTTTAACTTTTCCTAGATTAAGAATAATATTTTAGATTTTTCTGTAAAGTTTCATTATTTTTACTGTTCATTTGTCATTTTTCTTAATTTAAATTAGTTTTAAATAGTTTTAAATTAATAATAATTACATAAAAAGTCAAAAAAATATCTTTTCTGTTTTAAAATTAGTTTTATAATATTTTAGATTTTCCTAAGTCTTAAGTTTATTTTTCTAGCCTTATTTCCTATTTTCTTTTATTTTAGAGTATTTAATAAATAGTTCAAAATAGTTTTTAATTAATAATAATTAATTAAATAGTTTTAAAAATAATTTTCCTTTTCTAATAATTTTCTTATATAATTAGGATTGTAAAAATGTATTTTCTATATTCATAGGTATTTTCCTTCTTTAGTTTCACGTTTTTATTTGTACGTTTACGTAGTTTTTAATTTAAACGTAAGTTTTTCGTTTTAAGTTTTAAACGTTCATCACTTTAAATATAGTGATAGCGTTTATTTAATATCTTTTATCTTTTTAATTTTCTTAATTTGTATTTAAGTCGCTTTATTTTATTAACTTTTTCAGTAGTGTAATATTCAATCCATATCTTTTCTGATCGCTATCATTAGTGATCATTCTACCGTCTGAGCAAGTGTTGCACACACCATTGAGTCTCCGTGGGACTTAACGACCCGGGAATCCACTGTATTCTCCAGGACTTCATTGCATTCGTGCTTAAGCAGTTTTAAGCTGGTCTGTTACGGCTGGTCATTCACAAGTGACCAGTTTGTGTGATTAGCTTGACTGTTTTCAGCACAGATCAATAATTTGTTAGAAAAGTATTTGTTTTTCACGTGGTTGTTAAAGAGTGTCGTTAAATCAGTTGGATTCAAGTGTGCATAAATTTTTTCATACTCAATCAATGACTGTAATTATTTTATGTGAACACAAGTCATTGATTGATGGGGAGAGTAATTTTCAAAATTTATGACATCTGTCAATGCGAATTCAACTCATTGAATACTTTCCTGACTTTCAAATTGTTTGGGCCTCATGTGTTAATCATGTGCTAATTGTTTCCTAGATTTTCTCATTAACTTGAAGTCCATTCGTGCTTATGCTTTATTTTGATTAAACATGTTTCTTATTAACCTAATGATATGTGAGGGGCTTAATATGTCAATATATGAAACCTCACTCTTTTCCATTAGTTGAAGGTAAGCGTAAGGGAATTGAAGAAGTTGAGTAGGTTGCTCGGACGTTGTTGAACATTTCCTCTCCAGCTCACAAGACCACAAGTAGATACATACTCCAGAAGCAGAGCACATAATCATCACAAGCTACGGAGTTAATTGAAGCTAAAGAGGAACATTCTCTAAATCCTGAACTCAATGTCGAGTCTAGTGACACTCAATCAGATTTTCAGGATACCGAGGGTTGTAATGTAGACTTGAATGAGCCGAAAATCCAAAATGAGACTCATACTATGGTCGGTAAAGGTGAAAAGTCCGAGACTCACACTGAAGCGGGTACCATTGAAGGGTCTGATTTAGGGGATAAGGAAACGAAGATTGTCTCTCAAGATAGTGGGTTTGCTGCAGATGAGTTCGTGTCATAAGCTCATCCATGTGTCCAAGAAAACCTTAAACATATAACTGAAAACCAAACTCGCCAGGATGAACCAAACAGCTCTATAGGAACCCTATCATTGTTTCAAAACCTTTAACAAGATCTCACTGATGCAGGTTTTACTAACCATATCTTAATATTTATAGTGTCTCGTTATACCTATGGTCTACCCTAGTGCACTAACGGGCAGTGTACCCAGTCGTGTGTAGTGTAGTAATCGGTAAAGCTGAGGTCGTCCCAAGAGCTATGTGTGTTGGATTATTACTAAGTCTAGGTGTCACAGATTAATAATGGTTTCGATAGGGATTTAATTAATTAAACTACTAAAGCAGAATAAAATAAAGCAGATAAATGGTAGAGGGAAATCAATAGAGGAAAGTGGTGCTAACCTAGTTAATCCTCCTAGCTAGTTATGTCTACGTCTACTTACTTCCAATTACTTCAGGTGGGGTCAAAGTCGAGAGGACAGCATTTGGTCAATTCGCCTTAACCTATCAGCAAAGATGCCACCATAGGAGAAGTCAGGTGTCCCCTCATAAGTACAGTTGTTCCTGGTCCCCTAAGCCAAGTCATTAAGTACCGCTACATGCTAGATTTATAATAGTGAATGCCCGACCGTTAGGAACTTAGACACGCACCCCCTAATTCTTAAGTTCATCCAAACGATAGGTGATCAGTTGGTCAAATCGCACAACTAGAAAGGGTCGTCAGTTGGTCATATCTTACCCTTCCCGTCTTAGTCCACTCACCTAGGGTCAGTTGGTCATATCTACTAGGCAATTGGCCTCTATTGCCATTCAAAACTACCGAACCAAGGGTGGCTACCAATAAACTATGCATGCATACACTTAGAAATAATTGGACGAAAGTAAAGTAAATGCAAAAAAAAACAATTAAGGAATCATAAATAGGCCAGCACCAAAAGGTGCTTAGCCGCTCATATTAATCATGCAAACCAATTCAATATTCAAAGGTATGAAATACATGAATTGAAAGTAAAAGACATATAAAACGCTAATGCTTATCGTAGGGGAGTGATTTCTCCCTTGGAGATAGCTCCGTATGCTCCTCTAGACCTGCCTTGAGCTTTTTCCCACGTTCTCTGAGAGTTGTGTGTGGAATGGAATGAATAGAAATGTTAGAATTCGTGGGGTATTTATAGGCCAGATATGGGTTACGGCGTAACCAATATAGGAGTTACGCCGTAACCTTCTATTTCTTCAAATAATGCACTAGATCTGCTGGTTATGGCGTAACGTAAAGAGTGGTTACGCTGTAGTCTTCAATAAGCTCGGTTACGCCATAGTTGATGCAGTAGTTACGGCGTAAGTATCAGCGGCGTGGAACCTCATTTGACCTAAAGTAGTTACGTCGTAACCATAGGGAAGAGTTACGCCGTAAGCTTATGATAAGTTAGTTTTCTGAGTCACGCAATAGTTACGGCGTAATGTGAGAGACGAGTTACGCCGTAACTTCTTCAAAATAGCATACTGTGATAAGTCTTTAGATATTTCTCCAGTTCCGCGTCTCTTTAGCTCCAATGCTTGTAATTTACCTGAAAGTGGAAAATAATAGAAAACAAGCGTAAATCCATATAAATGATATAAATTACAAGCATTGTCAGGGGGAAATTGACACTTAATATTCAAGCCAAGACACCAAAGATTGCTCGCTGCATCACCTAGACACGCTTCATGACTAAAGGGTAGGATAAGACATGGGATATATAATTGGTGTAAAATAAAAAACAAGCAGGTAGTTTAAATCTATAACCAAGTCATCACCACTTACCGTCCGCCCAAAGTTCAAGCTTTGAAGTCAAGAAACCGGATCATGAAATGCAAGGTAGATGTGTCATTAAAGGACGTCGTGATGGGCACACTACCTTTTCTCCAACAGTTGGCATAACTACTAACTCCAATCTTCAAATGTGACCGAGGTGGCCTCCTCGATACTAAATCAATAAAGCTCATACTACAGTGCTTATAACATCGCACTTTATAATAACATAACAAATATTCATTTATTTATTTTTTATCATAACAATAAAAACTAAACATAATATCTTCCCACTTGAGATGAACAATGGGAATTCGGGGGGTCTTCAATGTTCTTCAGAAATGTTGTCGATGAAAGCGTGATTTCCGAACCTTTCTACTCGAACCTTGAACTTAGGCAAATGATGACTTCCCAATCACAAATAAATACTACAGGGTAGGCTAAGGTGTATAGGTGTATCAAAACAATATATTGGGTAAACAAAATGAAAGGAATGGCTCAGAAGGGTGTATCTAGGGGTATCTTGCACTAAAGATGAGTGCAACAAAAGGGTTTCACATGGGGGTCGAAAAGTCGAGGTGACTAATCGATAGACACACAATGGTAGGCTGTTTGGGTGATAATCCTATAATATTGCCTTCTAAAACTGAAAAGTCCAAATATATCAAGCTAACTCAACATACCTCGTCTATGGTCTCAAAATGATGCAAAGGCCAAGTTCTAAAGTTTACAAGCTACCGGCACACTCATAATTTGGTGGATTTGGGGTAAAATATTAGAAACGGATAAGGCTAATCTCACCATATAATATCAAGGGTTGTATGTGCTCGGCTAAGGTCTAATCTAGTTAGGTTAAGAAAAACATGTCAAAATTTAAAAAATGGCATAATTTTTCAAAATAAACTAGAAAAATGAGGGCGAAATAAAGTTCAAGAGATAATTCTACTCCCGTCCCCCCACTTGAATTGTACAAAGTCCCTTTTGTACTAGGCATTAAATAAATGTGAAGAGAAAGGTAGAATTAGAGCGAGGACTTCCCTGAAATTTGCTCCATAAAGAAGGAAGGCCCACGAAAAAGAGACGTGCCTTCGTATAAGCATCACGAACAAAAATTACACTACCGACAAGCATAATTCTAAAAAGAAAAAATGAAAAATGAAAAATGAAAAACAAACCTAACTCACTTTCGTAGGAATCACGGTTGCATTTAGCGAATGAAAAAGAGACGTGCCTTCGTATAAGCATCACGAACAAAAATTACACTACCAACAAGCATTATTCTAAAAAGAAAAAATGAAAAATGAAAAATGAAAAACAAACCTAACTCACTTTCGTAGGAATCACGGTTGCATTTAGCGAATGAAACAAGCCTTTTAAACCACTTGGTGTCCCAAGTGGACGAGTGAAGTCTCGTGAGGGTTTACAGGGAACACACCCACGAAGTTCATTTAAAATACTAATACAAGGTTATTGTGTTTTAAAATGAAAGAATTAAAGCAGAGGAAGGTTACGTCGTAACTCTTTTGAGGGAGTTACACCGTAACTGGCAAAACCTGGTATAAGCTGCAAAGCGAGTAGTTACGGCGTAACCACGGAGATGGTATTACGCCGTAATTGGTAATGCGTCAAGAATTCTGCTGCTAAAAGGTTGGTTACGGCGTAATCACCAAGATGAGTTACGCCGTAACTCTGTTTAGATCAGTAAACTGCAGCAGTAATTACTTCCTCGTTTCCTGAAAAAATAGTTAGAAAACACAAAACCCTACAGAAATGGAAATAAAACAAAAGAAAGGGATAATTTGGGTTGTCTCCCGAAAGAGCACTTTTCTTTATTTACGAGTCTTTAAGTTAGACTCAGAGCCGCGAGGCTTCTATGGGGGCCTTTGGACTTCCCCGACCTCTTCAATATCTTTCATCAAGTTATACCTTATCCAGGCGACATTCGTAGCCGTTCTGAGGTATTCATTAATTTCGACTTTCCGGATTTTACAAAATTTCTCCTCCGGTCCCAAGTGGTAGCGAGTGAATTTGTATTTTTTTGACAATAATAGGTGGTGGTCTCTTGTAGGGAATCCCAAGGAGTTTGCACCTCCTTTTCTCGTAAGCTTCGTCGTCGGGATCAGTAAACTCCTCATTACCTTCCAACTCAAGGTAATCTAGGATCTTTTCAATGTCATCATCATCAGAAATAGTACCTTTGAACCATTCTTCATCGAGCAGATTCTCCACTAGTACACGCTTGCACTCTTCTTTTTCATCTCTAACCAACTCCTTGTCATTCTCAATTGTTATTTTACTCGTGCTGTTGAGACTATCATTGTTCGAATTTTCTCGATCCATGTACTCCTTCCAAATCTTGTCTTTGGTTAACGTATCCACATGTCCATACTTAATCTTTACCCAACTATCGAATCCTAGATTGTCCAGCCAAGGCAAACTCGTTCTCTCCTCATCATTGGTTGAGGACCAAAAGAATTCTTCTTTTCCTATTCTCCCAGAGATGCTTCCCCCGTTACAGATATCGTCATACGGGTTGCATGACGCCCATAAAATTTCCCCAGGAGATTTTACTCTTTCACACCAGTGACTGCGTATTTCCATGTTGTCAGTTTCACTTAAATGCTCATTCATGCAGTAGATGTCTTTATTAGCCACTTCCCTTTTTTGAATGTGCTCCTCCTAATCAAATTTTTAGCTTCTTAAGAAGATTCGGGTTAATATTGGCATCCCCAAATTGTATTGCGTACCACTCTTCAAATGCCAAATCACCAAACTTTATACAATTTCTTTCACGCTCATGAGGGCATGTCCACTCTTCCTCTCTTTCACTATCCCCACCGTTGCAATACTCGCGGAAGGGGTTGCATGTAGGCCATGCTCGTGTGGACTCCTCGTCAGTTATGATGACAGGAGTAAACCAGTGAGTGATAAGTGGCTCTTCTTCATCTTCAAGGGAGAGTTTCTCTAGTCTTTCATCATCAGTATATGCAGGCCACATAAATTTGTTATGGTTGACCCTATCCTTATTGCTTCCTCCGTCGCAAACCTCATTTCTCGGGTCACACGAGGCCCAAAGATCATACCAATCTCCCTTAGAAACTGGTATCATTTTGCACCAGTGATATTTCTTCTTGGATTTAGGCAGAGGGCACAAGTCAATGTCGTGAGACCATTCGTTTCCTGATTCTTCCACTTTGAGGAATTTTTCTGCCCATATATCCCAGTTACGCTGTAACTGAGATTCTTGGTTACGGCGTAATTCGTTAGAGTCGTTTTTCTCAGTATTCTTCACAACCCCGTTATCGCTGTCAAACACATAGTTACGCCGTAACTCATTAGGCAGGTTATGGGGTAACTCAGATCTATCGACGAAATTATCCCCTGAATCTGTATCATTGGCCTGAACCTTCGAGTTATCATGAGAAAAAATCACTTTACATTCCATAGCTGGTTTAGATCCTTCAGGTTTATCGTTATTCCTCTTTACTTTTTCACTGAGCTTCTCCACCATGGATTCTAGGTTTTTCAGAGTTGTGTCGTGCTTGGAAAGGTTCCTGTCAGTGTTTTACTGGAATTCTTTTAACCACTCATCTTGCTCCTTTTGTCTTTGGGCCGAACTTTCCAGGAACTTGTTGATTGTTTCTTCAAGACTGGGCTTTCTTTCTCCATAAGGCCCATGGTTGTAATTTCCACGATATCCGTTATTATTTCGATTATCTCCGTAAAACGGTCGATTTTCTCCATATTTGGCTTCTTCAATATTTTCTTCGTCGTTATAAGGACAATTTTTCGTTAGATGTCCTCCTCAACAGCTTTCACAACCCACTTGGATGGCATGAACGGTTTCTCAGACCTTCGGCATATCTCGACTGAGATTTTCAATTTTACTAGCGATTCTTTGCGATTCCGTCAAAACTTCCGCCTTGGTTTCTTTTAGTCCCTCTGTCGTGCCATTTTTTAGAGTGATCCGCCATTCTTTGAATGGCTTCAATTGCAAGGGTAGGAGTCATGTTCGGGATAGGTCCTTGATAGTCCAGCATTTGCCTTGTAGTTACGTTAATTCCTTTGTAGAAAATATTGACCTTCTGTTGATTGTTCAGATCATTGGTAGGACACTTGTAAAGGAGATCGTTGTATCTATCCCAGGCTTGATACAACGTTTTGTCATCTTCTTGTTTGAAATTATGGATCTCCAAAAGCTGGTTAGAAATCTTCGATGGTGGACAATATCTCTGAATAAAGTGCTTCTTAAGTAGCGCCTAAGTATTAATTGCCCCGGCGGGCAATCTTTCAATCCATCTTTTGGCAGCTCCAATAAGAGTCATAGGAAATACCCTTAGCATAACAGCATCATGAGACACGCCCAGAATGTTGAAAAGGCTTGCAATGTAAAATACATTTTCAACGTGCTCATATGCATCTTCGTCCCTGTTTCCTGAAAAAGGGTTAGCACGAAGCTCCCTCATAAATTGGTTTTTGATTTCGAAATGGACATCCGCTCCAATTGTCGGTCTTACGAGACCCGACCCTTGTTCTGCTCTTGTTAATGCCAAGTATTCCTCAAGAATGAGGTCATCGATGTTAACAACTTCCATAGTACCTGAAAACTTGAAATATGATCGTGAGAAAAGTTTAAAACGAAATTAAAGACTTAATATTAATCCTAATATAACTCCCCGGCAGCGGCGCCAAAAACTTGATGCAGGTTTTACTGACAAGGTCTTAATATTTATAGTGTCTCGTTATACCTATGGTATACCCTAGTGCACTAACGGGCAGTGTACCCGGTCGTGTATAGTGTAGTAATCGGTAAAGCCGAGGTCGTCCCAAGAGCTATGTGTGTTGGATTATTACTAAGTCTAGGTGTCACAGATTAATAATGGTTTCGATAGGGATTTAATTAATTAAACTACTAAAGCAGAATAAAATAAAGTAGATAAATGGTAGAGGGAAATCAATAGAGGAAAGTGGTGCTAACCTAGTTAATCCTCCTAGCTAGTTATGTCTACGTCTACCTACTTCCAATTACTTCAGGTGGGGTCAAAGTCGAGAGGACAGCATTTGGTCAATTCACCCTAACCTATCAACAAAGATGCCACCACAGGAGAAGTCAGGTGTCCCCTCATAAGTCCTGTTGTTCCTGGTCCCCTAAGCCAAGTCATTAAGTACCGCTACATGCTAGATTTATAATAGTGAATGCCCGGCCGTTAGGAACTTAGACACACACCCCCTAATTCTTAAATTCATCCAAACGATAGGTGATCAGTTGGTCAAATCGCATAAGTAGAAAGGGTCATCAGTTGGTCATATCTTACCCTTCCTTCTCATCCGCTCACCTAGGGTCAGTTGGTCATATCTCCTAGGCAGTTGGCCTCTATCGCCATTCAAAACTACCGAACCAAGGGTGGCTACCAATAAACTATGCATGCATACACTTAGAAATAATTGTATGGAATTAAAGTAAACGCAAACAAAACAATTAAGGAATCATAACTAGGCCAAGACACAAAAGGTGCTTAGCTGCTCATATTAATCATGCAAACCAATTCAATATTCAAAGGTACGAAATACATGAATTGAAAGTAAAAGAAATATAAAACGCTAATGCTTATCGTAGGGGAGTGATTTCTCCCTTGGAGACAGCTCCGTATGCTCCTCTAGACCTGCCTTGAGCTTTTTCCCACGTTCTCTGAGTGTTGTGTGTGGAATGGAATGAATAGAAATGCTGAAATTCGTGGGGTATTTATAGGCCAGATCTGGGTTACGGCGTAACCAATATAGGAGTTACGCCGTAACCTTCTATTTCTTCGAATAATGCACTAGATCTGCTGGTTACGACGTAACCTAAAGAGTGGTTACGCCGTAGTCTTTAATAAGCTCGGTTACGTCGTAGTTGATGCAGTAGTTACGGCGTAAGTATCAGCGGCGTGGAACCTCATTTGACCTAAAGTAGTTATTTCGTAACCATAGGGAAGAGTTACGCCGTAACCTTATGATAAGTTAGTTTTCTGAGTCACGCAATAGTTACGGCGTAATGTGAGAGACGAGTTACGCCGTAATTTCTTCAAAATAGCATACTGTGATAAATGTTTAGATATTTCTCCAGTTTCGCGTCTCTTTAGCTCCAATGCTCGTAATTTATCTGAAAGTGGAAAAAAATGGAAAACAAGCGTAAATCCATATAAATGATATAAATTACAAGCATTATCGGGGGGAAATTGACACTTAATATTCAGGACTATTTGATGTTATCACTCACCTTTGGGGACCAATTCATAGAAGACAGACCTGCTGATCTTTGAAGCAGAAAAGACCAATGAAGAGAAAGAGGTCGTCTCCATGGTTTAAGTTACGATTCAACATGACTCATCTACAGTTCCAACAATGTCTATCCCTACACCAACAACCTCAATGGCAACACCATCTACAACAACAACTCCTGCAACAACAACAACAACAACAACAACAACCATCACTACAACCGCACTCCCACCACCACCACCACCTACAAACACGAAGGTAGAGCAATAATTGGAAGAGGCTCTAAAACGTATTGAAGCTAGGAAAAACAAAACTTGCCGAACATCGTTAAACATCATGGTAAACGTCTGTCCAAGCTCGAGAACCTGAAATTCGATCATCAAGTGACAAATGCAATAGAGAGACATGTTAAAGAGGCATTTGATGGGCAATGAAAACGCTCCTGCATGCACGGTTCAGATATGTTCCTACTTCTGACATGAAAGAGATTCTCATGCAACGTATGTACGAGACAGACGAATACATGGAACATTATGAACATAAGTTGTTGTATGAAGCTCTACAGAAGTCCATTGATTGTGACAACTACCTTTAGTATGTGGAGGATATGGCTGAAAACAACGAAGGAAAAAGAGGAGACAAGACTCCCCAAAGATACCACATGGGTCTCCTCCACAGCCACCTCCTCCTCCACCACCAGAGTTGCAGGTTCATTTGGATCCATTGGGTCTTCGGAACTACTGAGAACCGAGCAAGGATATTTCTCTACCTCCTCCTCCACCATCATCGAGTCAACCAGGATCTTCCACTGGCCCAAGCTCTTCAAAGTCAGCCAAGTCAATGGAGCATGCACCGGACAACGATTGACACAAGATACAAACCTTCTCTCTCCATACCTGAAGAGTTTGTAATGAATGAAGAGTCTATGCTTAACCATGAGTCGATTCGACGAAGAAGATATCACCAACAAGCATATTCCAAGGTGAATCGAACAAAGACTAGTTGAAGATATTCATGGGAGAAGCAGTCTTTGAAACCTCGGATCAACTGGTTTGCTCCACAAAAGAAATGACTCAAGATTGGTGGAATAATGAAAGACCTGCCACTCCAAAACCAACCTGGTCTATCCCATCATCGATCTGCATACTCTGAACACAACGGCAAGTGCCATTGCTACCAACCATGTAGCTCCATCGAGAGAACTCACTTCTTAACATTATCGGTGACATGGGAAGCTTCATCAAATGGTACTTTGTGGCGAAAGCAAGGGATCCCAAGGCTTATACATAAAGATCTGGAGGGTCCTTCTTATGAAATTGTCAAGGCTTTCCATCTGGACATGGTTCACCTGCAATACCAAATGGAAGAATGTTACAAGCCGTTAACTGATCAAGTGGACAATAATGTGCTTCAGTACAACATCAGCAAACCTCTTTGTTGGAATCACTCCTAAACTAGAATTCAAGTGTTAGTAATTAATATGTAATAGTTAGCTTAATTTTGGCTTTTATGTTAGTAATCAAGGCTAGGCTCATGTAGAAAGCCCATGAGCCTATCCAAAGCCCAATAAGGAAAGGATGGGAACTTGGTGTGTTGCCCTAGTTCCCTCCTATAAATAGGATTGTGAACCTTCTCTTGACGGTTGGTTGTTCATTTGTCATTTCACTCTATGTGTAACCTTTCTTATACATTCGTGTGTGTGTGTTAAGTGTTCAACCGATCACTCTTTATCTATCTTTCTTATATTGATGCTTGTGTTTCTAATATGGTGACCTAACAGTGGTATCAATCGCCAAATAGTTGGGTGAACTTTATTTTGTTTTTGAAGTCTACGCGTAAGTCTCGGTTTAGAACCTTTCAAACGCAAAAAGCTTTACTTTTTACACTTTCAAATCCAAGATTCTTATACTTTTAAGGTTATTTGGTGTTAAAGTTTAAGTTTTTGGCAAAAAGTCTCAAACTTCACATGTATTTCTTGGTTTTTAAGCTTGTTTTTAATCGTGTAGCTTGTTCTAAGCGTAAGGTGTATTTAAGTTTTGGATCATCAAGTTTCACACTTTTGTGTTATTTTGGTGATATTGAAGTTGTCTCATCACAAAAATCTGGTTTAGAAACACTTTGGGCTGAAATCTCAGTTTTGGGAAATTCTACGCGTAACAAAACCCTAAAGTTACGCGTAAGTTATCCGTGGTTTGATCTTCAGTTTTCTTGGTTTACTCAATGTTTTTCTTGCTTGGATAAGCCTGAAAACACTTTGACTTTGGATATCTTTTACACTTTTGGTATAAGTGTAAAGGATTTTTTTAGGAAAAACCCTAGTTTTAAGCCTAAGCATAAAAACTTACGAGTAAAATATCTTACGCCTAAGCTTTTCCTACGCATAAGCACGTCTTACGCCTAAGAAAAAATTACGCATAAGTTTCTTACTTCTAAGTCTTTAGTTTACGCATAACCTAAGGTTTATCTAACCCTACGCGTAAGCTACTCCTACGCATAAGTTTTCTTCTTACACGTAAATTTGGTGTTTTTACGCCTAAGGTTTTCTTTGCCTAAACTTGGTTTCTACGCCTAAGGATACTTCATCAACAAACTTTCATTCGACTACAAAGATCCATTTTTAAAACACAAGTTTTCAAGATGTCTCAACCACCATACTCTAACTACTTTCCTCATGTATATCCTCAACAACAACAACAACAACAACTCAGTCAACAACAACAACAATTCAATCTACAACAACAGATTTATCAACAACAATTTCAACAACAACATTTTCCTCAAGGAGCAAGTCAACCACAAATGATTCAACCACCACCTAGTCTTCAAGTACAACCTTACACAAACTTTAACAATCAACATCCATCCAGGAATACTATGAAGGAACCGTCTTGGTTTGCAAAGATGTGTGAAGCTTTAAGTAGCCAACAATCCATTCATGAGGTAGGATCACTTGATAGACCTCCAATGCTCACTCCCGGAAACTACGATCAATGGGTGACTAGGTTCTTTAGGTTTTGTGATCTAAAGAAGCCACATGGAAAGTTCTTAAAAAGGTCATCACGGAAGGTCCATTTCAGATGCATACTGTCGTTACACCCGGAGATCCAAATGCCAATCCACCAAGAGGTGACATCACCAACATTGCAAGTCTTACTGACCTCACTGCTGATGAACTTCTACATTTTGAAGCCGATGAACTAGCAATGCAATACATCCTTTTGGGATTACCCAATCCGATCCTTCGAAGTGTTGATGCTCAAAAGACTGCTAAAGCAATGTGGGAGCATATTCATCTTCTCATGGAAGACACATAACTCAATCAAGAAGACATGGAATCAAAAATCTACTTGGCTTATGAAAACTTCATGATTGAACCTGGGGAGGGATTAAAGTCATATCATCATCGATTTTCAGACATCATCAATGACTTGGACAAACACAACATAATTATGCCAAGAATTGCAGTCAACACTAAGTTCCTGAGTAGTCTTGGTCCTGATTGGGAAAAGTATGTCATCTTCATCCGTCAAGCAAAGAATCTTCATCATGCTACATACGGATTGTTGTATGACTATTTGAAGCCTCATCAAAAGAAGTTGACAAAGAAAGGGTTATCCGTGGACAAAATGTTTCACCTTCACTTCCAGATAATCAACAATTAGCTTTGTGGGCTCAAGGTTGTTATCCTCAATTCCCGACCTTACAAACTGTATTCACAAATCCTCCACAACCCACTGCTCAACCAACTGCAACAATCACACCATATGATCCATCAAAGCAACAATCTCAAGAAACTCAATTGGTTCCATACAACAACAACAATGATCAAGCACTTTACAGTGAATCCAATGAAGATGCAGAAGCTTTCGATGCATTGCAACAAGGGTTTGTCATGATTGCTAGAGCCTTCGGCCGATACTCTAACAAATCCAACAATGGCATTCGTACCTCATCTAACACAAGGAATCAGGCTGTTGTTAACAATGGGCGTGTTGAAGTTCAATCGTGGTAATGTTCATCGGATGGGCGGTGGTCAAGGGTTTAATCCAATGGGAAGGAATAACATGGGTACTTGTTGGGTTCAGTAAATACCCAAACCCCTTAATCTAGGATTTAAATAGAAAATAGCCCAAGTGTTTAGTCCGTTAAACACTAAACAGATCACTGAGTGCATAGCCTCTCGGTGAGTCATCTTCGGGATACTCAGTACGAGGCGTAGAAGAAGTCTCTCCACTCAGTAAGGAGGAACTTAAAGGGTGAATACTGAGTCAAAAAGAAGATGATGGATTCAGTGAGTGATGACAATAACTCACTAAATCCCCAAGACTCCTCTCGAACTACTTACACTGAAGACAAACTGAAGTAGAAGACGAAGGATGTAAAGATGAAGAAAGAGCGGACAAGGCGGGATAAATTTGAATCAGATAAGACGAAGTCCTTATCAACCAAAGTCAACTTTCCCTGAATGGCTAAAGATTAAGCTCAGTGTCATCACTGACTTTTGGAAAGTAGTCTTGTCTCTTACCTAGAATAGTCTTTGTATGAGACAAAATACATGATATTTTGTCTTGTATGTATGTTTGTCACTTAGCAAAGAGTTAAAACTCATACATGTATAAATAGCATAGGAGATGGAGTGAAAAGGTTAAGCTTGTGAATTGTAAACGCACACGCGCAAAGCCATCTTTTCACTCCTCCAAATACAACTTAGTTCCTGAGATAGCTCGGTGAGCTCTAAGAGTTGTGCTCAGACTTAGCCTGAGCTTAGAGATGAGTCACCAAACTTTGTTATTTCAATCCCAAGTACTATTCCGCAAGTACTTGGGTAGCGTATTCTTTGTTGATTTATTTCTAATAAGAATATGATGTTGAAAATTTATAAGTGTGTTTTACTTATGTTAATTTCATTCATTGTTCACTATTAACTTGGTTTTGATTCTTAAACTGTTTTAAACAATAGTGAACGGGGAACAACACTCCACAACAACAAAGGGCTCAAGTGGTTGAACAGGTGCCTTCGAGAATGGGGTTAATGGTCTTCGTTGTTATAAGCTGTAATGAGAAGGGTCATCTGCTAATGCATGCAAAAGAGGACAAGAGGCGGCACTTATCACAAAGAGGCTTTACTCTTGGCTCTCAAGGATGAAGCTGGTGGAACTATTACCAACAAGGAACACAACTTTATGGCCAATGCAAATTCTGATGATGATATGGAGGACTTGCAGGCTAATGCAACTGTGATGTTAATGGCAAACATGCAAGAACTCTACATGAGTGACACAGGCCCAGTGTATGACACTAACGGCTTGTCTCAAGTACCGGATCAAACCATATTCATCACGATCTAATATCTCGGTCAACATCTAAATCCGACGAGGCTCAGAATGTTCAACATGAGCGCATCTCATTCGATGATACTCAACTAGATCCAGTAGTTACATTTGACGATCAAGATGACATCCTGGTTTCCATTGATAATCAAGTTGACTCCGTGGTTATACTTGAGGATCTGAATAATGATCATGTTGAGACTCACGTTGAACACGCTGAACCTTTTCCTAATCTAGATATTGACCTCTTACTTAAAGACCAACGATCCCGAATGGAACAATGTTGTGAACTCAATCAGCAATTAAAAAACAAAAATACACTGTTAACCAGTGATATTGAATGCTTAAAAAGACAACTCAACATTTTTAAAACTCAAGAAAAACGTGAACAAGGTTTTGAAGTCGCTTTTGCTAAATCTTTTCAAAATGAAAAATCATTAGAACGACAGATACGTGATCTAGTCGCATCCAAGATGCTTTGTTGTCTCAAATAGAACAACTGAAATATGATCATAAACAACAACTTAACGCTCTTACTTTGGAAACTCAAAAGCCAAAGCTGAAGTTGTTAACTTGTCAAAAACAGTTCTCTGAGTACAAAAGCATTCCACGAAACGAATAGATAACTATCTTGAAGAAATTGTCGACTTACAGAACAAAATCAAAGAGTTTCGACATGTTGTTTATAAACATGGTGAATCAATCAAAACGATTCAAAAGTTTACTTTCAAACCAAATCCAAATGGATATGGACCGAATCTTGCTGATTACAAACCTAAGTTTTCAAATAGAGCATTCAAACCAAATCCGAAAGTTTACAGTGCAGAACATAGAATTGATGATTCCATTATGAGTGTTGTTGAATATAATCGTCAAGAGGAATTAGATGCAGAAGACGAGAGTCGATCAAACTTAGAAAATGTTGTTTATAACAAACCATTTAACTATTCAAAAGCGTCACTTTTGCGTCGCACAAAAGGATACTTCTAACACACCTTGGGTTATCACACGTATATCTGAGTCTTCTAATGTTGGTCCCCAACCCAATTACACATTAATGGGTCCTTTACCTTCACTCAGTGAAGTAAAATCAATACCCAAAAGTCGTCAAATTCTTAGATATTTTGACACTTTCCTATCTGACATCATACTTTTAGAACGTGAGATTGAATTTCATTCTGAAATAAAAGTTGAACATTTTCAATCGCCTCGGTAGCGACAACAAAGATATTTTTAGAAAAGAATTTTGCCCCATGTTCAAAATTTGAAAAATTGTGCATTGTATTGGGAAAGGGAATTTCATAAGGAACTTGGATGATGAAAATAGTTTTTGAGAAAACAGAAACATCTATTTCAAATACTAAACGTAAAAAGAAAATGTTGAGAAAAGATGTTGATCGACTCTTGGAAGATGTTATCGTCTGATATCCATAATGTCGTGTTACTTCATTCTTTGCATATGCATTTGATTATATCTCGTGATTCTGTTGATTCATTTGCAAATGTTGAGAATACTGATTTTGTGTCACAAATCAAGTCTTTAAAAGTTGAAAATGAGCGAGTGACAAACGAGCTTTCAAATGCAAAAGTCGTCTTTAATGGTGTCAAAAGATTGTCATACTCGTGAACTAAAACAAAACTCCACGATTGCATACAAAAGATCTTACTCCAAAAATGAGCAACGGTTGATGAAAATGTGACTTTGAAGTGTCAAATCTCAAAATATGAACAAGAACTTTCAAAAATTAAAATGCACAGTGTCATATCTGATTCACTCAAAAGACTTCGTGCTAAAGCGTCAAAAGACCTTGATGATCATCTTGCATACATGAAAGATTTCTTACGACGAGATGGTCTCACTCATCTTGAAAACCTAGATTTGTTACACAAATTCATGATCTTAAATCAGAGTTAGTGAAACTTAAGCAAGATAGGAATAGTAACACGTAGTATCTATCTTCATAGATTTAAAATGACTCTAGAACATCTAATGCCATAATGACTCTAGAACATTTAATGCCATACCACAAGAAACTAATATGTTTCCCTCTACTGAAACAGGAATAGTTGCCTCTTTTCCCAACGCCGCACTTCACACCTAGGAGCAATACAAGGAAGAATAGGAAGTTGCAAGCGTAAGAAAGAACAATAAAGAATCTTTGAAGTACAAGAACACCTTAGGACTTTGAATAAGACTCAAGTTGCACCCACTTTAGATATTGCGTCGGACAAATGTAATGAACAAAGTGATGTAACGAATGCTGAATCTTTAACTACTCTTAATGTTTTGTTTGAAGCCTCTTGTGTTGGTTGTCGTAGAAGCATGTTTTCTGGATGTCATGATAAATGTGTTGCTAAGACTATCTTGAATCGTAAGGAATAATAGAAGGAACATCTAGGCCCACTACTGATTCTAAGCTGCTGCTAGGTAAACCTCCCTCTAGAGTTCCACTCGAGCATTGATGTACCCATGGAACCATCTTCACCTCCTAGGAAGACCTTATTACCTAGTGCATTCACTAAGACCAAAGCTAAGACTAGTTGGAGATGGCGAAATGGTTTACATAATACACTTAGATTTAAATGGATACCTAAAATCATTGATATGTGTGTTTCTACTATAACTATTTCGGAACCCACTAACTCTTCGGGTTCCACATCTACTTCTATTCCATCTTGTTAGTCGTTATGTAATGCGGTGTCTGAGATCATCCTTTGGATTGTTGATAGCGGATGCTTCCGACACATGACAGGCAATCTCAAACTGTTATCAAACTTTGTTGCAAAGTTCATTGGCCTGTCAGTCGGGAATGATCACTTAGCAGCTATCATGGGCTACGGAGATTACATCAATGGCAACATCGAAATTAGTAGGGTTTATTACGTGGAAGGCCTCGGTCACAATCTCTTCTCTGTTGGTCAGTTTTGTGATGGAGATTTGGAAGTTGCTTTTAGGGAGAAAACTTGTTTCATTAGTGATCTATAAGGAAATGATCTTATATGGTCACGCACATCAAGTCTCTACAAAATCTCAATGCAAGACATGATTGCTTCATCTCCCATCTGTCTACTTTCTAAGGCTACATCTACAAAATCCTGGCTATGGCACCGTCGTCTCTCTCATTTAAACTTTCAAACCATAACCAACCTTGCTCGATACAAACTTGTTGAAGGTCTCCCAAGATTCCGATATTCTAAAGATCACCTACGCTCGTGAACAAGGGAAAATCACTTGTGCTCACTTTCCTTCAAAGGTGGAACACAGCTCACAGCATGTGCTTCATCTTCTTCACATGGATTTGTGTGGCCCAATGCGGCGTGCGACGATTAATGGCAACGCTACATCTTGGTAATGTAGATGACTACTCAAGATGGACTTGGGTTTATTTTCTTCGAAGTAAATATCAAGCTCCACAGATGATCATCATCTTTCTCACAAAATTCAAGTTCACTCAGGAAAAGTCAGGACAAATCGAGAGATAAAGGCTGAATTTGTGAATCAAACTCTTCCTGCATTTTATGAGAAAGTAGGAATTGAGCATCAAACATCTATTGCACGTACACCAGAACAAAACGGAGTTGTTGAAAGACGAAAAATACGTTAGTGGAAGCTACAAGAACAATGTTAATCAATGCTAAACTTCCTGATTACTTGTGGGCTGAAGCCGTGTCAACTGCATGCTACACTCAGAATCGCTCAATGATTACTAAAAGCACAAAACACCTTATGAGCTTATCCACAATCGTAAACCAAATCTCAAACACTTTCATGTATTTGGATCCCTTTGTTATCCGAATAATGATCGTGATGACTTTGGTAAGCTCAAAGCCATGACATTGGAGTCTTTGTAGGATGTGAAAACTCTAAGGTTTTTCGGATCTGGAATCTTCGTACAAAGGAGATTATGGAAACGATTCATGCTCATTTCGATGAGCTTAAGAATATGGCTTCGGCAGCATATGACTTGGAACCGGTCATAACCGTTTAAACTTCCCTCAAACCCCATCATCGGTGAACCTAGTTTTCAACCAACTCGACATCAAATGGAATAGCTATTTGCTCCTCTATTTAGTGATGATATTGATGAACGTGCGGTGTATCAATGTTTCTCTGCTCAACCTGATCATATTCGAATACGATACACCTACTACAACAACTTTGTTGAGGAAGCACCACGATTGATTCTACAACAACAGTTGAAAAACGCATCCAACGACGTTGAACCAGGTGATGATCTTACGAACAATGAAGTACCTACACTGCAGATTATGATCCAAATCGTTCTTCAATTCGTTTGTTAATGAAACTGCCACACCTATGCGCGGAATCATCTACAAGCCATTTGAATCCTCCCAATCTGCAAAATGTATATCAATATCAACCTTCCACACATCGTTGGACGAAAGACCATCCTCTTGAAAACATTATTGGTAACCCGAATCAACCAGTCGTAACAAGACAACGTCTTCATACAGACGGTGAACATTGCATTTATGCACTCACTGTCTGCCAATCTAAACCTAAAAACATCAAAGATGCAATGACCAAAGACAACTGGATTGAATCCATGCAAGAAGAACTCAATCAGTTTAAACGTCTTGAAGTATGGGAATTGGTTGAAAGACCAACAGGGGTCTTCGTCATTGGTCTCAAATGGATTTGGAAAAACAAATTAGATGATGAAGGAACCGTAATCAGAAATAAGTCACGTCTGGTGGCTAAGGGTTATAGACAGGAAGAGGGTATTGACTTTGAAGAATCATTCACTCGGGTTTCGTCTTGAGGCATCGGATTTTTTGGCGTTTGCGGTTCACATGAACATCACGGTCTTTCAAATGGATGTCAAAACTGCTTTTCTCAATGGACAACTGAGAAAAGCGGTCTATGTTAGCCGCCGGAAGGATTCGTTGATCGAGTTCTAATCCGTCTACAAACGAAGAAGGCTCTCTACGGTCTCAAACAAGCCCTCGGGCGTGGTATGATAAGTTATCATCCTTTTTTATTGCTAATAATTTCGTCAAAGGTTCGGTCGACCCTACACTTTTCATACAATATCACTGGGCACACATTTTAATCGTTCAAATTTATGTGAATGACATCATTTTTGGGTCAACATATCTAAAGTACTCAAACGCTTTTTCAAAACTAATGAAAAAACATTTTGAAATGTCCATGATGGGTGAACTTACGTTCTTTCTAGGACTGCAAGTTCATCAATCACCCCGTGGTATTTTCTTGAGTCAGTCCAAATATGCTCTTGAAATCTTAAACAAACATGGAATGCAAACCTGTGACACCTATGCCACACCAATGGCACATACTAAGACTGGCCGATTTGCATGGGAAATTGGTTGACCCTACAAATACCAAAGTATCATTGGGTCTCTCATGTATCTAGCGACAGCAGGCGATATTGTTTTGCCGTATATCTTGGCTCCGTTATCGGTCGAGACCAACTGAAACCCACCTCTCGAGGCTAAAAGAATCCTCGCTACATCAAGGGAACCATTAACTTGGGGATCACGGTATCCGAAGGATTCGGTTTTGAACTAATAGCTTTTGGTGATCACACATGATGCTTAGATTCACGAGAAAAGTACCTGGAGCATTACAATTTCTTGGTGATAAACGGTGTCATGGCAGTCAAGAAGCAGTTATACATCACTTTCCTCCAGGCAGAATATGTAGCCATGTCCGTGTTGTGCTCAAGTCATTTGGATGAGAACACAACAAAGACTATGGTTACGTATTTAACGAATCGATGTACTGCGACAATGAAGTGCCATTGCGATCGTGCAACTGTTCAACATTCAAAATCAAAGCACATCGATCTTCGATATCATTTCATCAAGGAACACGTGGAAAAGGCACCATTGAATTATACTTTGTGGGTGCGAATACCAAGCTGGCAGATCTTCTCACCAAAGCCTTAGCCTCTGCTAGGTTTAATGAGTTGGTCCACCGGATTGGTATGCGGTGTTTGACTCAGAGGAGCTGGAGAACTTTTAAAACAATCATAAAACCAGTCAAACACCAAAACCTCTTTTGTAAATATTTTCAAAAACAAAATACAAAATATAAAATCGATAAAACAACAAGAATATTCTTCTATCTATATTTCTTTTAACATGGCAAGTACAAATCTTCCGTCAACACTTTAATCTTTCAAAATTCATATTTTCTCGGTCAAGTGTTGTGGGAGAAAGTAAATATTTTTCGGTTTCATAAAACCTTGTACTTGCACGTTACCTCATCCCGGTTGTTTCTTTGATCACATTTCGGATAATTGACACTCCCCGGACTCAAATTTATAAAATTTCATTATTTATTAACTCGAGGGGGAGTGTCGTCAAGTTTCTTTCCATAAATCATACTTTTGGTAACCAAAATGGAAGTTATGGGCATTGGATGAAAAAGGTTAAGGTGGAGGGACCAATGTTTTCAAAAGTTTAAACTCATTTTAATAAAATCTCTTCTCACTTAATACATTTATTACCTTCATCCATATCATCCTACGCCTAACAATCAAACCACAATTTAGTGTATTAATCTCTGATTTGTAAGTGTTTTATGATCTAACATGTTTACAAACATAGGTTTTTAATTTCATAAACATCCAACGGTTGGAATTTGTGTTTTGATGATCTTTGTGTTCTCACATAAGCGTATGAACACAAAGTGTTTGTGATGTTTAAAATGATGTTAATATGTTCAAAATCATATACCATAAACACTTACAACATTAATTTCTACAACGTTTTATTTGTGATTCATGAATTAGGGTTAATGCGTAATTTTGGGTGTTTTCATGTGAGAGTGTTTCGAGGCTAAATGGTTAAGAGATGTTGTTTACATGTTGAATTAATCATATCCAGTTTAAACTTACCGAATTATCAATTGTGTGAGAATTAAAATTTAGGGTTTAAGTTCATACAATTTGGGTATTCTTGATTCATGGGGTGTTTGATGTTAAAACTTGTTTAGGACATCACCGGCCTCTAAGATATCCCATAAATGATTTTGTGTCAATCCTATGGTTAGATTAGTTACTCGTAAAATTTAAATCCTAGGGTTTAAGTTCTGCATAAAGCGTATCTGTAAACCATTTTGATTGTGTCTTCATGATTAAACTGAACGGGTTTGAATTAATATGTTAATGAATAAGTTATGATGCATTTGTTTCAGGTTATTACGCGTGAAAAATTAGAATCAAGGTTATTAGAACTTCTACGCATAAGGATCACCTTCGCGCGTAGCATGTTATCGTAAGAGAAATCTTCGCGTAACCTTTGGCGTAAGGTTCTTCAATGGGGACTCGCGTATCCTGGAAGGATATGTAAACAGTAACCTTTACGAATAAGGTTCACTCTTACGAGTAAGCCTTACGCGTAAGGTTCCACATACGCTTATCGTTAGCTCTATGCCTAAGGCTTTTTTTCCCTACGCGTAACATTTCTTACGCGTAAGTCAAGATCCTACGCATAAGCTCATGCTTACGCGTATAACCACTACTGTTTACGCATAAGCTTGCAACACCTACGCCTTAGCCTAGTTTTAACCTAAATTGTGAATTGTTACGCGTGCAAACTTGTAAATAAATAAATCATAACGTCACGAAACCAAAATGTCACAAATAAGCTTAAATGTTTAATAAGTTGTGAAAATAAGTGAAAACTTGGACTTTAAAACTCAAAGTTAATCTACTCACGAAACTTATCACGTCGCTTTGGACTATTGGACAAATAAGTGACATTGGACTCGTAACAATCATTGACATATCACATTCAATAAATAGACAATAAAATCAAGCTGTTGACTATCGTAATGTCTTTCGATATGTTGGTTCTTTTGGCTAAATATCTTTCAGATCCGCGATATGGACGTTCAAATGCAAAATGTGGATGCACCAATGTTCTCCTGTTGAAGATATCTTCCGTAATGGTTACCCAATGAATATCGGAAAGAACAACCTCAAAGTTGATTTTGATAGCTTCACCGTTACAGTCTTCGTGTTGTGTGTGGATATTACGAAGACTCACCCTTACCAGACACATGCTTACAAATTCGCTCTGTGCCGAGATCTACATTCACCAATTACGGCATACAATACATAAGGTCAAAGGTCAAAATGTTGTGACGGTGACACTTAACAACAAACATGTCACCATCACACAGCGAGATTTGAGGGCTATTCGTCTTATTCCTGTCATCGAGCCTACTGAATACAATGCTACTCCAACGGAAGAGGTCGTTCTTCAGTTCATGGTCGACATCGGCTATGATGAAGCTACTGGGGTAATCACAAAGCATTCATCTGTGGATCTTAAGAACATTCCCCAGCCATGGAGAACCCTCTACATAATGATTGCCAAATCCATTTCCGGACGTGATAGTGGTCATGAGCATCCCAAGCTCATGGAACTACAAATATTTTTGGCTATGGTCAACATGAAACACATAGAAGTTGAAGCACTGATATGGGAGGACATGATGTCTTACCTTAAAAAGCACGGCAAGATCTAGTATATCGGATACACCCAAGCTGTTGATCCAAAGAGCTCTAGGGTATAATCCTGATATTCCCTTGAGACTTGATGACCCCAACCAACACTCCGTGTTGTATGAGCCCACTCAATGTCGGTTGGGTGTGTGTGTGTGTAGTGCGGGGAAGTATGCGAGCACTAAAGTCACGAGAAAAGTATCTAGAGGCCTCATGTTCTCCAAAGGAAAGTTCCATTAAGGAGGCAATCCCTATTCCCAAACCGAACCACAACAAAAGCTAATGGATGAAGACTCGAGAGGACGAAGCGGACGAAGAGTCATCTACTCTGAAACTCTAATCGATGACACTCAAAAGCGGCAAAACCTCCTAGTCCAAAAGGCGATAAAAGGCAAAGGTAAAACCCAGTTCTTGAGCGAACAAGAGGAGAGCTCGGATGAAGAACAACTGGAAAGACTACAAGAAAAAAGGTGAAGAATCTAAGACTCCAACCGTTGCCAAAGAGTTTGTACGGCAAACTCATGGCCCGGAGGGTTAAGTGGTGGTGCACTATCTACAGTTTCGATGCGGTTAATCAACCGATAAGGAGCTGGTACCACCACCGAACAACAACAAAGGAAACTGGAGGACTCTATCACCTATGAATTTGAGGAACCAGAAAAGGGAAGTCAGAGAAAATTCTGATGAAGATCTTTGAGGTTGCAGCTAAAGAAAAAGCTGAAAAAGCTCAATCTCAAGCGGATGAAGAAGCGAGGATTAAGGTTTGAAGAAATGGCTAAATCTGGAAAAGATGACAAAGTTGATTATGATGATTTTCTTCTAGATAGTCCACACATTCCAAGGAACTAACAAGAGCCACCAAAGGACCACGAGCCTCCTCATGTCTCATCATCCTCAGACTCTTCCTCTCATTCATCTCCACCTCCATCCAAAGGCACAAACAGATCCACATCCAAGTGCAGTAAAGAAACCAACCGACTCTTGGATATCCCGAGCTAAGACAAAGATTTTCAATGCTGTCAAGCAAGTAAGGAAGAAAGACGTGACCAACAAAAGCTTGAATCAACTCGTACGAATCAACTTTCTTCAACGGGATAAACGAGATGTTGAAGAAAGGAGCATATCGAAGCTTCTCAAAGGAGATTTCCAGAAGGAAATGGAGCAGACGGCAAGAGAATATACTCACAAGTTTCTTCTCGACACGTCCTGGAGTGACAAGGGAGATATTTTCTAGACAACTTACTCCAAATATCGTCGCATTGGTTAAACATACAATGGCCAAAGAACTGATCTCGAAGCTGAGTTAATTTGAAATTGGTGATGCAAATGTCTAAACAATCTGCAACCTTTACTTCGGATGAAGTTAAATTTTTTGAGACTCTACTTGATTATCAACTCAAGTCCTCATGCAAAGAGTCAGCAGGTCAACCTAAATGACCAAGAGATGACGATGACAAGGACAAGGATTACGCACCAGCGTCCAAAAGAAACTAGAGAATCCTCCATATGCCACCACCACTCAAAGGACTCCAACCAAAACAAGATCTCCACCAATTCTGCTGACTCTGAGAAACCTAAGGACTCGAGTTACCACCTCACACAGAGAAAACCGGTGATCATTTGAGTACGGTGGTGACGATGAAGAGATCCCGAGACCCAACAACAACCCACTCTTCTTCCCAACAAAGAAACCGGAATCCTCCTCAAGGCCAAAGAAGAAGAAGACAAAGACCAATGTTGTCTCATGGCTAGATGAAGATGACACCGAGAATATGGTGGTTTCTACACTTGTTGATGCTACTCCTCACTACGGGTCAAGAAATGGTAGATGGCGTACTATGGAGCATGTGAAGGCGATTCAGCAGTTTAGAGTGAAGAAGATGACTGGAATGGTATCAACGAATTGGCGGCGGATCGCTCAAATTCCCATATGCGTTGCTTCTTCAGCAATCGACTTCGAGTTTCTTACTACGGTAAGATGTTACAACAATGGCGGCTACATGCTCGCATTTCCTTTCAATGACAATCTACTCACAACAATCCGACCGCCGAGGAAGAAGCCTCGCACATGTTTAACGCCACGATTGGAAAAGTATGACCTTGATGCGATGTATGGGATTCATCATTGGCTGAACGCCGCCCGAATCTTCTACAAAAGTGCGCGAGGTTCAAAATCGAAGAAGTGTTTAGTGATATTTCATCAAAATGGGACTACATTCCTCAACAACATTGTGGTCAAGCGACAAGGCGAAGAGGACTATGACTTCTATGAAGCGGATTTTCGAGACGTCGCTAAATGACATTGAAGATATGTATCTCGCTAAGGTGCAGGGCGATCGCGACATTTCTCCACATCCAACGAATACATCAAGTCATTACTCATCTACATTAGAAGCATAGTGATCCAAGAACGTGTAGAAGACATTCAGCTTGCCATGGAATCATATCAGACACGTGTTAACCTTACTAAACCACAGCTACACCTTCCCGACATCAACCAATTTCCTCAGTACACCCTCATCAGCAAACCATTTGGAGTAGTCTACCGTAGTGAACTACACCGAAATTGCTTACTGGCGTGCAAAGAGCTTCATAAGTTTGGGGATCACACATTGAAGAAAGTCAGGGGCGGGTTAGCTTATCGGTTAAAGGCGATACAAGAAGGCATTGGGTCAAGTAAAAGATGGAATTCGGGGGAGAGAAGGGATGTGAAGAAGATCATCACTCGCATTGATGAAAGGTTGTTCGAAGGGACGGTTGAGAATGTTGGAGAGTTTCGTAGGTGGTCGTCCCAACATATCTCTACAGGCTATCAATGTCGAACGCATTCCCGGAGTTATTGCTGGACTAACGGATTGTCCTGGTAACCCTTGCGTTGTTTCTTTAACTTATCATTTGGATGTGTGATTTTTACGACAATTGCTTGTGCACATAACGATTGTACAACCCGTACTTGGTGAAAGGACCTGTGGTATCGATGCCACAATCCTATAAAAGGAGCGAAAGCTTCTTACTTTTGAGTAAAACTTATCAAAACTTTTATTTTTCAAAGTTTTGCTCAAAAGGACAAGTACTTCCCTTATGATTTTCAAAACCTCAAAAGTTTATATCACTTGTTGAAGGGGAGTATTTGATTAAAAACTTTGTTCACAAAATTGGTCTTCATGGTAATCTTCCCTAAAACTTCGAAATGGACATATTCGATAACAAAATTTCATCAAAAATAACATTTATATGCCATTTTTTAGGGGGAAAAAAATTATGTGATAAGAAATATGTTGTGAATTGAAAATGAATCGTTGTGCTAAAAGACTTAACCAATGACTTGTCCGGGATGGGTAATAATTTTAAACTAGTTAAGCTAGTGATGTAAACATGTCTCATAAGGACTTGTCCTAGTAGAATGTACCATTCGAGAAACTCTTTATTGGCGTGAACTTTGTGGGTTTGACAACCTTACGAGGTTTGTCCACACCTTCAAGGTAGTTATTAGAGCTAGTTGTCACCTAAAGCTGACAATGTAACTCTTTAACTATAAGCGTAACCGTGTCTCGCGGGTTGTCTATCTTGAGTTGATCAATTCAAAGTGTCGCTCTTCTCTCACCGTGTAGATTTCTGTCAAAACACTTAAGCGTGTGGGGGGAGTATTTACGCAAAATCTTACAGTCTCAAGCATGGTACAAAATGCTTTTACTCATAACCACTTTGAGAGATTTTCATGAAAATGGTTTTATGGCAACATAGGTTAGTCATGGAGTTATAAGGTGACTAAGGTTAAGAATAACCGTCCTATGATCCTTGAGCGGAGGGATCTACAAGGACACCACCAATAGCTAGAATTAGAAGTCCTTAGGTATGATTATAAAAGGAGAAAATGAGAATCGGAGAAAGAAGGAGTTGAAGAATTAAAAGAAATGCAAAGAAAAGGGTGAAAAGAAATAGCCCTCCAGATTATTCAACCTAGGGCAGACACCGGGTTCAATTCATATGCTACTGGTTGTCACTTGATGACACGTGAAAGATCTAAGTCGTCATGGACCCATGGCGCATGCACTAAACCTTCTTAGCCACTCAAGTTTCTCTCACGAAGCTTGTTTCATTCTCACAACCCTCGTAAACTATCGGCTTTCTCTTAGAGATTCTTGGTATTGAAGAAGGAGACCCTCTCCTAGTAAGCACTTTCGGAAAACCAAAGCGCACTATTGAGTCTAGATGTTAGGATTTGGAAAATCCAGTAGTTAAAGTGTCGGTCACCTCAAGTATATATAATCGTTAAGCTGTCTATTAGTTATTTAATGTTTAGTAGTGATTTAGTTTTGTAACACGTGGAGAATGAATGATCTTTACCTTTGTATGCACGATCCAGCGGCGAGTGGTGTTTTATGTAAGTACTATAAATACTCTCTATCTCCCAAGGTAGAGAGTTGGAGCTCATAATAATATTTTCTTTTCTCTCACTAAATTTCCCAAACCTCTAACTTTCTCC
>OU343218.1:46805583-47206501 GCA_910596185.1 Chrysanthemum makinoi | reverse complement strand
GGTTTTAAGGGAAGTTTATTGTTAAATGTTTAATCATCTACATGCATCACTCAAGGGAAGTGTTTGATTTTACCATCGTTTGATTCATTATTACTACCGCTAGTTGGAGTTTTCTAATGCTTTGGATCCATTTTCCCTATGGATGGTGCGTAATGGTGGGCTTAGACAGCATTGGAAGTCTTAGATTGAAGTATGATTGGTTCAGAAAGTGGTCATGATCATTATTTGTATTAATTCCCCCTATTTGTTGATAACAAAAAGGGGAGAGATGGTTCAAGGGACATGTCATGTCAAGGGGAAGCTTCTCAAGACAAGATTGTTTCATTCATGGTGAGATTTTAATTATCTCAACTTCTTGCTACTTCGCCTAGGAAGTTCGCAAGTAAGAATCGTAGGTTTGTTTTGTCATCATCAAATAAAGGGAAGATCATTGGTCTATTTATAGATTTGATGATACAAAACAAGAAGAATGAAACATGAAGGACTAAAAGTGACAAGAAGGGAAACTACAAAAAAGATGGAGGATTTGGAAGATTCTAGAAGATATGCTTAAAAGAATATTTAGTTTCCTAATTGTATTATGATTCCTCTTGTAAACCCTAGATGTCTCTAGTATATAAAGAGTCATAGGTTTGTAGTTTATTAGCACGCATAAGATGTAAACCTTAAAGGTGTGTGTGTGTGGGAACCTAGGCGTAGGGATTTGGGAAAACGCCTAGGGTAATGGTTAGTTAGTTAGTTCCTAGGCGTATGTTCATGTAAACGTCTAGGTTAGTATTTAGTATATTAGTGTTTTGTGGTAGAGATGATAATCAAAAACCTTGTTCATAATAATGTTGATTCTATGTTTGAATATTCCTCATTCATTATTATGTGTTCCTAGATATAATATTAGACCTAGTCTAAGAGTTACAACGATCTTTACAAATACTTTGTTTTTATATATATAGAACTCCAAAAATGCTTGCATATTCATCTCATCTTCACAATCAAATAACACCATGTCATTCACAAGCTCTTACAACTTAGATGAATCACCTAGTACAAAAAATCATCTTCATGAAACCCAAACCTTTGTACTTCCACCTTCCAAAATACCACAATCAAACTCTAGGATATCCGCACGGATTAACATCCAATCTTGTTGCTTAGGAAAACCATCATCATATGGCTCATCACCATCAAATAACTCACCACAAGATGCTTTCATTATAGCACCTCCTTCATCACCAACGAGTACACAAACTTCATCACCAAATCACTCACCACCTAAAGTCACTCTTTTGGAACTCCTTACGACTCCAACAAGATCTCAACAACCAAAATAAAAAGAAATAGCCTTTTTGACACCTCCAACTTCTCCAAACACAACATTCAATGATCTTGAAACATCACCACCCTTAGATCCCTTTAAACTACAAGAACATCTAGGTTCTTTTCCACCACCACTTCCAATGATTCCGGACTTTGATCCGTATTTTCCTATTTTTCCACCACAACTCTCGCAACTCACAAATCAACACAACCCGAAGACTTCCGCACTCATTACCCACATCATTTACATTGTGAACATTGCCAATCCACTAGGGAAATTGCAATAGAAGTTAGGGAAGAAATGCGATTCATACTCAACCTCATCCTTGATCGCATCAATATCATTACTTATCCAAACCTCCATCCATAACCTTATGCAAGCATGGAAGGAATCATTACTACTATTTTCTATTTTAGTACTTTTTCTTTTGAGTCATTTTCAAGAACAAGTCTTGTTCTTAATTTTACATGCTTGTAGGTGGCATAAATACCACTACACTTTGTTGTTTTATTACAAGGCCTTGTTTACATACCTTGGCTCCCAATCTTGATTCTCATCAATCACAAGATTATTTAAGCATGTTACTAACCTTTCCTTTTGTAGGATTTTTTATTTTTCTTCACTTGACGCCCCAAACTAGGGGAGCTACCTCAAGGGAGAGTAAGTATATGGACTAATTTTTCCACACTTTTATTTCTTCTCAAGGGTTAACTTTTGTTTCACAAAAAGGGAGAAGAAGTAAACTTAGGGCTTTCAAAACATACATCTATTCTTAAGTTTTACTCATCATAACATTATGTTTTGTCATCAACAAAAAGAGGGATATAGTTAATACAAATAAACAGAAAAACGCTTATTAATATTTTACATCTCTTTGTGTTTTGTTGATAACAAATATAATGTTATCTTAAGTACAATTATAAGGATACATGTTATTTTGTAAAGCATTTACATATAGCCATTTAAATACAAAAATATTGTAATTAATCATTTGTTGTAATAGTTTATTAGGATGGGTAAAACCACAACCCATGGATCATATCCATAACCCATTGACCCATACCCATTTGAATAGATACAATGTATTCATTAGATACATTGAATCTAAAGGAAAACCCATGGACCAACCCATAACCTATGACCCATATCCAAAAAACCCATGGGCAAAGAGGAGCGTCCCACGGATCCCTAGGGTTACACTAGACGATCCCAAGTAGGAGGGATCCGGGATCCGGGGAACAAAGGGCGAAATTCCTATAAATAGAGAGCCATTTCTTCATTCTAACTCACCCCTCTTCTTACTAATTTTCTCATATACTCTCATTCTCTTCTAACAAAAGATCACTTGATCTAGAGAGTTGTTCTTTTTTCTTTCTTTAGTGATTCTCATATAGGTCCTTCTCTAAGGCGAGATCACGAGCATTCTACAAGTCATCCAAGCAAGGGGTCCTTGATTGATTTGTTACTCCGCAAGATTTCTCAGAGCAATGATCTTGTATTTGATATTTCACATATTTGTTGTGTAATAGTCGTGTTGGTTTGCTCCATCGTGTTACGGACTCGGTATTTAGCTTTGTACCGGAAAAAGGTGTAAGCAACGCTAGAAGGCTTCTCCGCCAAGTGAAGGAGTTTGTTGACATAGTGCTTGAACTCTCGAGTAGGTGACTCGGGGAGTGGAGTAGGCAAGGAAGGTGTCCTTATAGCCGAACCACTATAAATTGGTTGTGTCATTTCTATCCCTTTGCTTTACTTTATTTACTTGCTTTATCATTAGATCTATAGTTTCTCTACACCCATAAGATCTCACATATTAACGAGTCTAAAGTTTTTGAAACTAACTTTAAATCGGCAAAACTATTCAACCCCCTTCTAGTTTTCCACAAAACACATGAAAAACAAAACTACAATATCTACTTTCACTTCCCTTTGCATTGTGCAATTTCTACTCAATACTTAGACAGAAATTCACCTTATTCGATGTGCAATTAATGACCTAACCATAGACAAGAAACATACATGAATACATAGGAAATAAACCAAAGTAACTAACCACATACTTAATTTACAGGGTAGGTTAAGGTGTATAGGTGTAACGAAATATATATTGGGTGTAAGAAACGAAAGGAATGGTTCCGAGGGGTTTTCTAGGGTTTCTTACTCTAAAATGAGAGAAACAAAAGGGTTTATATGGGGGGTTAACTAACCAAAGGTAGTTAGTTAATAAAAATGACATATGAAGGCTTTTTGGTTACTCCAATTATATCAATAATACTCATTTGGTGGTCTCGAATAGTATCCAAGCCAAGTTCGAAAGTTTATCGAAGTCACCGCACACTCATATTTTTGTGAAATTTGGGTAAATTATTGGGAAACGAATAAGGCTAAATCTTCACAATATGGAATAGAGGGTTAAGTGTGTGGTCATGCAACTTTGATATCACAAAAACATGCTATAAAGTTTTGAAAATTTGATATATTAAGCACATATTAGCATAGTTTTTTGAAAATAAGGACAAGTTACGTTCTAATTCCCCATCCCCCACTAAAGATAAACAATGTCCTTTTTGTGTAAAATAAAATTAAAAACAAGAAATATAAAGAATTAGAACGGGAAACTCCCCTAAGATTTGCCTGGTATGGTCCTCCATGATTCGCTTGTGAGCAACTTTTAATTTTATGTGTGAAGGGCGCTCAAGCCGCCATAAATGGTGCACATAGAAAATACATGGTTGTTTGTATACCTCAATTTCTTATATAAATACCACTTAACTCAGATAATGCATAAGAATCACAACTAGTGCTTCTACGTCAATCGTAGGTTAGTAGAAATAAAAATAAAAATAAATCTGTAAATCATCAGGTCAGTCGATACGTCACACCTTATTAATTAAGATGCGCCGTATCGATCCCGAATAAAAATAAAAAAGTACGAGTCGATGTGATACGTCGACGCATAATAGGATGCTACCGTATCAAAACCATCCGACATAATGTTTAAAATTCAAAATTAAATTAAAGTAAAAATAGATATATATGACCAGGCAGTCGATACGCCACACCTTTTAGGAGATGCACCGTGATCGATGTACGTGTCCATGAACTTGAAACCAAAACAAGAAAAATTCATGGGTTGTCTCCGTAAGTACTCTTTATTCCGAGTCTTTAAGTTAGACTTATCATCAGCTCCTAGTCTATTTCATGTATACTCACATGTTCACGTGTGAGTATTTCGACCATCTTCTCATCTCTCAATATATTATGGTCCCAAATTAACGATACCCTTGTAGAATCCTTTTAGCTTTTGATATGGGTGCTTGATTCCTTGAAATATATTTAGTGTGCTTACTTGTAGTAATGGTTTGATTTTGTTGCACTTCTCATTGGATAGGTGTTTAAATTTCATATTTGAGCGGGCCATTTGAATATTTACACTATCTTTACCATTATGAAAAGTAATGAGCCCCAAAAATCTTTTTGCCTCAATGCAAGCTTCTCTGCAAAATGTGTTAGGATTACGAAAATCCATATTAACGATTCAATCACCGCTGTCACCCGAGTATCATCTAGCACAAGTTAGGTTGTAGTCTTGTTAGTATACATTAAGTTAAAGTATCACCGTGGAGTCGCAAGTAGGTCTTTACCCACTCTCTCTGCCGCTGTACTCAGAGGGCATTTATTGTATGACTATAAATACCCTCTTCCCACTAAGGGAGAGGGTTGGAGGTTTCACTTAATCTAATTGACATTACTTTCTCTCACTAGAAAACTCTCCCATCTCTCTCTCTAGAAATGGCCAAACCACAAGAACCATTCATGTTTTAATTTATGAGTAACTTACAATTGGTATCAAGAGCCATGGTTTGATCATTTAGATTGTGGGTACTTGGATTTTTAGATTGGTTTTGTGGTTTTAGTTTGGTTCGTATGGTATGAGTAGAAAACATCATGGTTTGATCTTATTTGTGGTTAGATTCATTATATGTTTGTACTTTCATGGTTAGGTTTGTGGTAGTGGCTTAGATTAGTGCTTGGTTAGCCTATTTCGTTAAGTTATTAGATAGTTTGGGTGATATTCGTGAGTTTGCAGTTTTGTTCTAGGTTGCGGTTTGACATGTTCTTGCTTGCGTTTTTGAGGATTTCTTGGCTACGTTTTGAGGTTTAATGTGTTAAAGTGTGTTGCGCTTTGATTAAAATACTGCGCGCTTTTGATCGAAGCAAATAGAGATAAAAGAAAAACCGGGTGAAAGTAACGCTTGTACTTTCACGAAAGTGACTCTATGCTTTGTCATTTAGCTCTGCGATTTGATCTTGATTTTTGCTTACATATGCTTTTGAGTCCCGAGGTTTGAGGTCGCGGGTTGGTAGGTCCCGCATTTTGAAAGAATGCGCTTTGGTCTCTTGCGCTTTGAACTTGCATTTTGTTCTATCTGCGCTTTGTGATTTCGAGGTTTTCAAGGTTGCGATTTGATGTCACTGCATTTTGAAGGCATTGCGGTTTGAAGACTATGCGTCTTGCTCAAATTTGCGATTTGAGGATTGCGTGAAGACGCTTGTGGTTTGCCTAGTCACATTTGTCATCACCGTGTTTTGGTCTTCTCTCGTGGTTTGTGGTCATTGCTTTGACACCGTGATTTAGGGTTGCGCTTTTGCCATCCAAGACCATTTCTCAAGTTTAACTAAATGTTGTACGCCAAAAAATCGTCTCATGGTTTATCTTTGATTTTGTAAAATATGGCGAAAGATTCTATTTCTCGGCTTAAATAATAGATTTGTAAAATCCCGTGTAAAGTTCACATCATGTCTACCGCTTCGATGACATCAAGTCAGCGGGTCCGATACACCGGCCCTATACTTGATAGGACGGATTATTTAATCATGGGCACAACGAATTAGATTATATTGCTTACGTAAGGAAAATGGCATCAACATTCTTCGATCTATTGATGAAGGGCCATTTCGTTAGGGCACTACCAGAGACACAATCTCTATCACGATGATGGAACTCGCACTCTTGGAATGGATGTAACAATGCGACTTACAATGATCTCGATGAGAAGGAAAAGAAGCGTTATAATGCAGATAGAAGAGCTTCCAACACTGCGGCTTCAAGGGCTTCCCAAGGACATCTACAAACTTATTAACTACAACACCGTGAGCCAAAGTAGTGTGGATAATGTTAAAGTGCTTCTCACTGGATCTCAATTGACTAAAGAAGATCGAGAATCACAGCTTGTATGATGAGTTGAACACTTCCGTGATGAAACCGGGGAGAATATCATGAATACTATTGGTTTTTGGTTCCTATAACAGGAATGATACTAAGTATGGAACCACTGCCAGCATGAATGTAACCACGACTTGAAGGATGAAACCACTGCTCAAGGTAGACCACTGCTAGTAGAAGATTGGAACCACTGCTATTACACTAAAGCACTGCTAGTATTGTTTAGGTCGGTTTGTTTTGTAATATTCTAGAATATCTTGAGTAGGTCGTATTGTATGGAAAGTGTATTTATCTTGTAGAATAGGTAATGTAGATTGTATAGCACTCCTTAGCCTATAAAAGGAGGTCCTAGGTTAGAGTTAGATATATGTATTAGATATATCTAAGAGTCGATACACTTCAAGGTTGTAAAACCCTAATACTATTCAGAGTATTCGTATAATAAATATATTGAGGTGTTTAGTGATTATTATCGTTATTCTTCTTAAGGTTAAACATTAAATTCCGCGTAGTGTTTAACCGGTTATATTATTAAGTCAGCTTCTATATTAGATCGTTTGCTCAACTGGGATCAACAAGTGGTATCAGAGCTTGTGATCTAGAAGCTGTGATTAAGAAGAAGTTGTGTTACTCGATTCGCTTTAATTCAACAAGTTCAAGATCTCTAACGAAACTCATGGTAATCGCTCTCCAAGGTGCCCATGCCGCAGTGGAGAGTATCAAGTTTGGAAGATGCGAATGAGGCAATACATTCGCATGATTGACTACAACATCTGGGAGGTGATTGAGAAGGGTGATACTTTACCCACTAAAGGTCCCGATGGAAAACCTCTGGGATTGTTAGTGAACCTGACAAGGCTCAAAGGAAGTTGGAGATTAAGGCTCATAGTATCCTCAATATGGGAATACCTAATGAGTATGCTTTGGACTTTCAAGAGTATGAGAATGCTAAGGAACTGATGGACGCCATTGAACAAAGATTTGCTGGTAATGATGCTACCAGAAAATCAAGGAAGAATATGCTCAAGCATCAGCTTGAAAACTTCACCGCTTCCTGGAGAAAGTCTTGATGGCATTTATAATAGACTGCAAGCTCATCATCAATTGAAGTTGGTGGACTATAAGGTTTCTCAAGAAGACATCAATCACAAGTTCATTAGAAGCTTGTCACCTGAATGGGCTATGCACACAATTGTTTGGAGAAACAAGGATGACTTTGAAAAGATGACTTTGGACAATCTCTACAACAACTTGAAGGTCTATGAGTCCAAAAGAACATTGCTAGCTCATCCTCATCTACACGTAACATTGCTTTTGTGTCTACCAACAACAGAGCACTCCAGAAACAACCACCGCCACATATGATGTTTCCATCGCTAATACTAATGTTTCCACCGCTATGATAACATTAGTGATGATGCTATCTGTGCTTTTCTATCCGATCTAACAACCGTGTTACAAGCATAAATCAGATCGGATCAAATTGATCCCGATGATCTTATGAAATCAATCTTCAGTGGCGATGGCTATGCTTACTTTGCGCACTAGGAGATTTTTAAGGACCGGAAGAGAGATCAAGTACAATGGACAAAGAAAGTCGGGTTTGACAAAAGCAAGATGGAGTGCTTCAACTACAAAAAGAAGGGACATTTTGCAAGGGAGTGCAGGGCTCCAAAGAGGATGGGAAAAAACTTCAAGAAGGCACCAGAAAACCAAAGCCTTCTTCATCTGGTGGCTCAAGATGAACTTGGAGATTATGACCGAGTGAACAGATTGAGGAAGGACCCAATGCTACTTTCCTGGCTAGTGAAGCTTCCCGGTGCATAACTTTGCACTCATGGCCTATGCTTCATCATCTTCTAGTTCAGATTCTGAGGTATCTACTGATTCAAAAGGTTCTACTTGTTCTTTTAAATCCTGTCAAGATAACCTAGAATCCCTTAAAGTAATCAATGGGAGTCTTAGAAAAGAAGTAGATAGACTTGCATTTGATAACCTAGGTTACAAAGTAGGTCTTCAAAATGTAGAAGAAAAACTTAGGTATTGTACCAAGTGTGAGTTTGAGTATGTGGATAAGATAACCATACTGGGTGGTGAGATTGACATTAAAGATAGGGAAATCAAAGTGCTTAATCAGAAACTAGAAGAAGCTGGAAGTATAAAACAAGAGGAACTAGAAGATAAAGAGAAACATATAGTTAAAGTTGATAAATTAACTTATGCTTCTGAGGTTGTTAATAAGTCAATTGTAAGAAACTTAATGAAAAGGGTTCGGGATAGGGTACAATGACGTGCCACCACCCATGCTAATGAAACATGCACCACCTGGTACTGAGTTGTCATTTAGTGATGAGTTTAGTTTTAACAAACCTGTAGGTGAGAATAGTGAGTCATCTAAGGTACTGTCTGATAGGTCATCTGATGGTCCAATCATTGAAGATTGGGAGTCAGATTCTGAGGAAGAGAGGTCTGAGTCAACACAGTCTGATAAGTTAGAAAATATTAAAACTGTTGATTCAAAACAAGCTAACTTTGGTTTACCTAGATTTGGAGCACAAATCTCTAAGAGAGTTGTTGAATACAATGAGATTCCTAGAGAACAAATGAGAAGATATAAACCTAGGGGTAATCAAAGAAACTTTAATGGCTTAATCTCAAACACATTAGGAGATGAGTTTAAATGTGTTAAAAAGGCTTGTCTTAAGTGTGGTAGTTTTGAGCATCTATAGAAAAACTGTTATAAAAACCAACCACAAGTTTGGAATCAATGGTGGAAGGTAAATCATAAAAACTTTTCAAAGCAAACCATCCCTCACCCAAACAGAAACATGGTTCCTAAAGCAGTGTTAATGAGGAATGGTAAAACAATAACTATAATCATTGCTGCACCTAAATGGGTTCCAACCACTGCTAAGCAAAATGTATCCATTGCTAAGAAGAATATCACCACTATTGAGACAAAAGAAGTTTTAACTGTACCAAAGGTGATAACTGATATAGTGGTTGGAAGCCCTTTCTATGCTGTAAAGGCCTCAGCTTGTTGGCAATGGAAACCAAAGTCAAATGTCTTAGAACATGTCAACAGTGCATCAATGAACTTAAAGAAATTTGACTATGTTGATGAGGCAGGCACCCAAGTCAGATTGACTGGGTCCAAAAGGAACTAACTTTTCTAATTTCATGTGCAGGGAAATTTACAGGATGAGCTAAGAGATAAAGGAATTTTTGATAGTGGTTGCTCTGGGCACATGACATGGGATGGGAGAAACCTTGAGGATTTTGAAGCCTATGATGGAGGCTATGTGGCATTTGGCAATGATCCAAAGGGAGGCAAGATTGTTGGCAGAGGCACAATCAGAACTGGAAAGTTGGACTTTGAGAAGGTTTATCTGATAAAGGGACTAAAGTACAATCTATTCAGTGTTTCCCAAATGTGTGATAAGAAAAATTGGGTACTTTTGGGGAAATCATGTGTGGTGTTATCTCCTGATTTTAAAATGCCTGATAATAAGTATGTACAGCTTAGGGTTCCTAGGAAAGAAAACATATATTGCTTTAACATGAAAGATGTAATTCCTAATAGATCCTTTGTAACACCCAAACCCGGCAAGGGTAGAAGTGTCACATTCTGGTGTCATATCAGAACATACAAATAAAATTTTACAAGCGGAAGTCTTAAGGAATAACGTACCAAGTCATATATACGAAAGATTACAATAAAAATTACAAAATTCAAGATGTCTAAAATAAACTGAATTTTGAAAACAATAGCCCGCCAAAATAAGTCCATATAATAAGGTAACTAGGGATGGTCCACTCAGATAATCCAACTCTCAGCCCATCAAAGCCCACCTTCAAACCTAAAACTTGCCGCAGGAAAAGAAATGCGGCTGAGCTTAAAAAGCCCAAGGGAATGTGATATAACAAAACGAAAGCTAAATAAAATCGAAATAACGAAATGAAATAAGGAAACCGATAATGAGTTTTAGCGAAATGAGAACAATGAGTCAGTGAGGATCCTGCGAACACACTTATACGTATATCCGTAAAGAAAGATAATGAGAGGAAAACAACGCAAGCAAAGCATCGACGACATGAATATAAGCACATACAAACTAGACATACAAGCACTGAAACATAACAAGCATAGCGTATATCAGATCCACACAACATGTATATGGCATACAATCAATTCAGGAAAATTAGAAGACATACAAGTCAAACATAAATCTAAAGGCATGCGGCGCTTAATTGGTAAGTGAGCATGGCAATCACATAGGTCAAAAACCCTTAATAAAACATAACCGTATCACGCGACATCGAAGTACTAAGCAAGTCAACACATGGTAGTCACACGTAACAAGTAGGAATACAAGATAACGATATAATTGAATGAATTAAGGACATAGCAGGACAACTAAACAAATTAACAAGCCGGACGTCACAAGTTAAACCATTTACCCAATCAAACCGTAGCATAGACGTAAATGTAAACATGGCAGTCAACAAGCGTATAAGGATACAAAGAATAGTCATAGTCCACGAGATTAAGCGAACAAAGTACACATAATAAAGCACAAAACTATCGATTACACATTAGCATGGTCACCTGACAATTGAGAGGGTCACATAACAGTGAGATCACATATCATCAGATGAAAACAAGTAACTCAGATAACCGCATATTAATCACATCATAGCCGGATAATCGTAGTCACATAAAACATGAATAGCATAATCAAATTCAATAAGCATATAATAACCCGGTACGTGAGTGGAATGATAGTCTGAAGCAACGGAATAAGAGTGTGACAGATCAAAGCAACAGAATATATATATATATCTCTTGGTAGTATGGATAGTCATATAAGAGTACTGAGTAATGAACAGATAATACAGTATATGGTGTATTGGAAAATACAACGTACAATATAGGTATATCAAAAGTAAGGGTTGTCGAATCTACCACGAGCCCAGAAACATATCATATCGTATCATATCATATCATAAGTAGCCATTGTATTCGGAGGGGTGACCACGGAATACCAAACCAATAGGAGGAGACCTCAAGAACTAATGAAGTAGCTAGCTCCCAGATTGTGAAGACGCCAGACAAGACACATCATTCACTAGACAAAACATATCGATAAGAACAAATCTAGGATGCATCCATACTGCATAAATAGTGGCCATACAATATATATCGAGCTCATAATTAGATAACAGAAAGGGACGGTGTGGAACATCACTCAACCACACTAGAGTCATGCCATTGGTGCATCAATGACACCGCCATGTTACCTTCATGGCTAGGGAAACATATTTGGCTCGGGTATCAAAATGAAGGGTCAAATCATAATCATATCATAAGGGTTCATAACAAAGGTTCATATCAAAGTCCATATCATAAGTCCATATCAGAGGTACATATCACAAGTTCATATCAAAGGCTCATAATCCGAAGGTTCATAATCAAAGGTTCAAAATTAAACAGTTCACATAGGAGATCTAATCAAAGGGAACATAGCAAAAGTTATAGGGAAACCTTAATAAAAAGGCTCAGAGCAAAGGATAACAGTTCAAAACCAATACTGAAAGATGTAAAAGAATCATGATAAACCCCCTAACAAAAAGGGATAGAATATCTCGTACTTAATGCCAATGATAGGAAAGCAAACAAATGAATGAACACGAAGACACAACGCCACGCCTCCAATGAATCTACACGGATTACGATTCGTATATTACTTATTACCTCATTTAAGTCATAACGATTAATCGTATTAATATTTTTAGAGTTATTAAGCGTATTCTCATTTTTAGTAATGGACCGAAATAGATACTTTAGGGTAATAATTATTACTTATCCAAACTTAGGGGTTACAAATGGTAAATTTAAAGGTTTAATATGACAATATAGCAAAGTTATATGTCAATTGTGATATATTCCAAAGATTAGGGTCAAAATTGACAACTTGAAAAAGTTCAAGGTTTGCATGCGCCCATATCCAAAGTCTAAGTTTTAAAATGTAACCTAACTAAAGATTTTTTTTTACATATGAATTCATATCATATACGCATGAAAAAAAAATACATCAATATATATGATCGGTCTAATTTTAAGCTTGCTCATGTTCAAATGACTAACATTTACGATCAAGTAGACACGTAGTACTACTAACCCCCGAGTCAACTATCCCGACATGCTTTCAAAACACCGAACAACCCACACATAAGTTCCGCGATCACTCTCGAATTTACCCCAACAACACCTTTACATACATATACTATACTCCATTGTAGCTTCTTATTGGTCTTACTGGTTTTAATAGAAACGTATCATAACATGACTCAATATGCCATGCACATGCAATTCATTCCAAATTTATTTTAACATGAAATCACATTTACCATCCAATACTTATCTCTCAGATAACATGCATGCTTTACTCTTTTTGACCGATCAACACACGCATGATTTAACATCATTTATGTACCATAACCACGAAAGAAAACACAGGCCGTGAGGTTGCAAAATCAACTTCAATACCACTGCTTCTAGTGCATATTAGATCGACATATATGGAGGTTCCTTCATGATTTTATGTAACAAGTATACATGAGTTACTTAGCTATGTCTTATCTTTTCATGTAACATGTTATATAATTATTAAGGCTTATGTATAGGAAATATACGACCAGCTCAAGAAGACAAAGGCGAGACGAAGGTCATAACAAATTACCTTTGAAGCGTATGAGAGGAGGGAAAGACAAGGATCAAAACTAAGTAAACCAAAACTCCTTTTTGTGCCCTTGAAGACCACGCACTGCAAGCTACCCACGACAAAACCAAGCAATCCCTTGTACCAAGTACACGAATTCAGCAGCCCCCAAACCCACGACAAGCCACCTTCATTGCCCTAGCAGCCCTACGATCGTGGGTAAACCAACCCACGCTCACCACCTTCTTTGCCCTAGTTCTATGACCATCAGCTTTGTGTTGTCTTTTGAGTCGAATGAGGAGGAGGGAAAAAAACCTCAAATACTTTGATTTTAGGGAGATTAGGGTTTTTCTTGGTTGCAATGAAAGTCACGAAAAAAGAATGAGGGAGGCAGTTACACGGTTTGTTTTATCCGAACAAAAGAAGACATGGGCCAATGACCAATTAGTTGGGCTTTTTACATTTACTTGTCATGCATTTGTGTATTAAATAAAAATTCGGCCCACTACAAAAACGTATAGACGTGTACAATGTTTTTTAAACGTAGTTTAATCGGTTTCATTTATCTTGTACAAATTACATATTTACTAGTTAGGTTATAAACGTATTTAATGAGCTTGACGTGTTTTACATATTTTATAAATATTAAATTGAGGGGCAAAATAGTCTTTTCACGCTTCATTTATTTTTAGGGTTTTACAACTCTTCCCTAAAAAGAAAATTTTCGTCCTCAAAATTGAAGTCGCGAAAGGTACACGTGAGACGCAAGTTCAGTAGTGACGTGCAAGTAACCATAGTTCCACACGTGATCATAACGATTTCGGTTCCAAAGCGTACAAAACTTATACATAAGTATGTCGTGAGAATCTCACAAGGAGGTACGTTTCAAACTAACATGAGGATTTTCAAATAACCGGTATGAGCTCTAGTCCATTCACGCACCAACCCGTGCATTTCCCAAGATGTAGTATGATTTCAAGAAGATCAAATTATATGATCTCAGATATCACGTTGATCAAAGGCCATAATACTTGCATCACATAACAAGTCCTTATTGTCATCATATTCTCTCTCAGTCATGACGAACCCACATAATCAATATCACAACGAAACACATAACACACAGGTAGCAAGTAACATACCAAACAGATGATCACATACATACAAATATATACTACATCAAACAACTTACCATATCACCAAAGAAGAAGGTCACCAACTTGCTCGAAACGGTTCCTCATGACTCATTACCGACGATCCAAAAGAAAAGCTGAGATATTAACAAAATGCCAAACGATAAAACTTCACGATTCAAACCGAGTTCCGAACAAATCAAGAAAAGCAATACTGTCACAATTCTCAATTTTTGGTCATTTCTCAAACTCAACATTCATCATACTAGTTCATGCATGGGTTTTGCATTTCACATTAAACGAATAATTCCTTATTAAATAAACGCTATCGCGTAATTAATTATTTTGAACATTTGAATCGATACTTCCAAAATTATCCCGATATATTTTTATACTCATATTAAGTTTATAAAAATAATATTATGAGTTTACCAAGTGTTTTAAATTTATTTCAGATATAAATTGTTATATTTATATAAGTACGACGGTTATCTTAAATATTACACGATTATTATTATATCACTCAAATTTTTGCAAGAAATGTATTTTTATAATTTTTATGACTTAAATATATTTTATCTTGACCCGTGAAAATTTATTTTTATCTAACGTTACCCTATATACTCAAATGTGTCTACAAGTTATCATTTAACTTCAATTAACTTTACTAAACATTACACTTAAACATTTAAAAAAAATAATAATAAAAGTGAATGACTAACCTCCCTTGTCGACAAAGGGAGGGTGAATCATTGAGAGTTTTACAAATATCTCTTGTATACATGTATTATACTAATTTAATCCACACATTTCACCTCATTCACTTCATTTGCAAAGTAAAAAGATCAATCTATCTTTCTCTTTTCTCTCTAAAACCGGCAGTCACAAGACCAAGAAGGAGGATCATCATAAAATTTTCAAGACAAAGTTATTTAACACACTAGTATCACTCTTTGTTTAAGGTTTTGCAATATAACCCTTGGGTGATTAGGAAAAATCCTTTGTTCTCATAAACCTCATCAAGTTACTTGTAAGCATTCATATATATATTATTTTTTCATATTCATTTCTATGTTCATTTTTATTATGCACAAGTAAAACATGCAAGTTATGTGATGTTTATACCACTTTTTAAGGTTTTTAAGTGTTATATATATATAATTCATCCTATAATTACTCCTTGTTATATATTATTTTTGGTGATGTCTAGGAACCCATGACACCTTAAGAAGGTGTATGGTAGGATTAGAATAGCTTCGGAGTTGTTTTGAATGGGTTAGAATAGGTTTGGCGCCAGAAAAACTCATTTCGACAAGTTTGCAAAGGGTCTGCCCTTATTTTCAAAATCGAAAATCCGACGTAGGTAAAATTTTTGGCCTAGATATTTAGAAAATATACTTTAAAACGAAACCGTGGCTGCTTGAACGGATTAAAACGGAGCTATAACGAAGAAGTTATGAATTTTTCAAGTTGGCATTAAAACTATAATTTTCTAGAAATTTCAGCATGTATTGTTTATTTTGTACGAGTCAAAAATGAAACTTAGGTGTTATAAATTATTTCGACTTATCAAAAATATGTTAGTATACTTTGATACAAAGCTAAGGACCTTTAAAACGTAGAAAACGGATTTGTAACGATTAAATTATACACGTTTACAAAAGGCTCGTAACTTTATTATATAAGAAAAACTATATTAATTCTAATAGGCAAGTATTACGTCAAACTAGTCACCATGTTGGAGGACGTTTTTAACATTAATGTAGAACTTTTATAAAGTGATGTCTTCTAGTAAAAGTAAGTTCGCCAAGCATATTTTCCAAAATGCCCACCATTTGTCTAGCGGAGTTATAACGAATAATATACAAATACTTAAACTTTGCGAAAACCATCCTTTAAACTATATTTTTTGGACTAAAGTACCATACTAAACCAATATTTTTCTTTGTGATCGAGATCTCTAGGATGGAAACTTAAATACTAAAACTTTGAGATAATGATACAAGCTTTCCAAAACTGTTGGGTTCGTTTCCTACGCCGATGTGCACCATTTGCTACTATCATAGGAGGTTGTTTCAACGTAACTACTTGTAGAGTACTTTTAATATGACGGGATGTCATAAACATATATTTTGACGATAAACTTTATTTCCAAACGTACAAGTGGTATGGATATCATATGAGTTTGCATGCACGACATTGTTTCATGACTTATAATAGAGCATATCATTTATCTTAGTGTCGGATAGTTTCGAGCCTCATTTTCGTGCACTTCATTTTGTTAGCATATCAATCATACCAGGTGAGTTCATACCCCGCTTTTACTCGCTTAAATTCTTATAAACTATTTGGGGCTAGATACATGCTTATTTATCAAAACATTTAAACTCTTTTGCCAAACAACAATACTTATACTTTAGACTTGGTGCGTGAAGTGACTAGACTTAAACAAACATCCCAATATTTATATGTTGGAAGGGCATTTATTTGGATACTCCTAACGTGAGTGCGTGGAGGAACATCCCAACATCTATATGTTGGAAGGCCATTTATATGGATACGACCCAACGCGTGAGTCGTTGGAGGAACATCCCAACACGAGTTGTTGGAAGACCCTTGTGGTGACATTTATACTTTTAACTACCTTAATGCGCATATTCATGATTGTCATTCTATTTTTAGGCAATGGGTTATGAACACACATGTTGCAAGTTTTATGGGCGAACTTGAACGGGTGGATTTACAATGCCTTTGCTGTGTGAACATTTCTCAAAGTATTTCAGATCATTTATTACAAACTTTTGGGTCACATGGCATACATTGGAGTCTTGTACATGGCATACATGTTGTGTAAACCTTTATGTATTATCAAACTTTGGAATTTCTTGTTTTGTAAACTTTAACTTATTTAATCGAATGGTAAACTTTTCAAAATGTCTCATTATAGAGGTCGTCAGATCCATACTTTGTGCTATGACGCCATACCCCAATGACACTATCGCTCCGCTGCGATATTTTGGGGTGTGACAAATACCGATCGAATCACTTAACAAGAATATCAAACCAAAACGCATGACAAACGAATCGGAGTAACATAAGTCGCGCCCAAATCATATGAAGTAGATGAACCCTCTCACCACCGTTGAATCTTGTCTCCTAGATTTTGCGTCTTTGGTTGGTCCGTCAGCCTCCAAAGAAGATCCCGATGCCTCCAAAGAAAAGGTCGGTGTGGCTTCGCTTCACTAACCTCTCTCCGTGGATCTGCAGGCGATGCGTGGTCGACACCATCAACTTCGGCTCCACGGGTAGTCTCCATCTAACGGTCGACAAATGGATGTAATGAAGACAAAATAACAAAGTTCGTCAAAAAGAAGAAGGCCAAAACAAGAAGACGAAAGATTATCAAGTTAAATCAATGACAATCAAAAGGAATCGAAGAGACGTATCAGCAGAAACCTAGTGTCTACCCAAGTCCTCACAGTCAATCCTAAGGTCAACAAGATCGAAACCTTTGCTCTCGATACCATAATTGTAACACCCCAACCCAGCAAGGGTAGAAGTGTCACATTCGGTGTCATATCGTAACATACAAATAAAATTTTACAAGCGGAAGTCTTAAGGAATAACGTACCAAGTCATATAAACGAAAGATTACAATGAAAATTACAAAATTCAAAATGTCTAAAATAAACTAATTTTGAAAACAATAGCCCGCCAAAATAAGTCCAAATAATAAGGTAACTAGGGTTGGTCCACTCTGATAATCCAACTCTCAGCCCATCAGCTCCCACCTTCAAACCTAAACCAAGCAGAAAGAAATGCGGCCGCTTAAAAAGCCCAAAGGAACATATATAACAAAACAAAGCTAAATAAAATCAAATAATAAATGAAATAAGGAAACCGATAATGAGTTTCAAATAAATGAGAACAATGAGTCGATGAGGATCCCGCAGAACACACTTATACATATATCCGTAAAGAACAGATAACAGAGGAAAACAACGCAAGCAAAGCATCGACGACATGAATATAAGCACATGGAAACTAGACATACAAGCATCCGAAACATAACAACAAGTATAGCACATCAGATCCACACAACATGTATATGGCATACAATCAATTCAGGAAACCAGAAGACATACAAGTCAAACAGAAATCTAAAGGCAAGCTGCAAAGCATTGGTAAGTGAGCATGGCAATCACATAGGTCAAAACCCTTAATAAAACATAACCTGATCACGACAAATGAGTACTAATCAGTAGCCAACACATGGTAGTCACTAATGAACAAGTAGGAATACAAAGATAATGATATAATTGAATGAATTAAAGACATAGGTAAGCAACTAAACAAATTAACAAGCCGACGTCACAAGTTGAACCATTTACCCAATCAAACCGTAAGTATAGACAGAAATGTAAACATGGCGGTCAACAATAAGCAGATAAGGATACAAGTAATAGTCATAGTCCACGAGATTAACCGAACGGTACACATAATAAAATGCATAAAACTATCGACACACATTAGCATGGTCACCGACAATTCAGAGGGTCACATAACAAAGGAGATCACATATCATCGATGAAAAAGTAACCCGCATAACCGCGATATTAATCACATCATAGCCGGATAATCAGAGTCACATAAAACATGAATAGCATAATCAAATTCAATAAGCATATAATAACCCGCATGCGGAGTGGAATGATAGTCTCAAGCAAACGAATGAGAGTGTGACAGATCAAAGCTATGTAATATATATATATATATATATATATATATATATATATATATATATATATATATATATATATATATATATATATATATATATATATATATATATATATATATATATCTTGGTAGTATGGTGAGTCATATAAGAGTACTGAGTAATGAACAGATAATACAGAGTATGGTGTATTGGAAAATACAGGGGTACAATATAGGTATATCAAAAGTGTAAGGGTTGTCAGAAATCTACCACGAGCCCGGAAACATATTGATGAGTGTGTAAATACTCATCATTTTTGTACAAAATAAACTGCAAAATCATCTGAAAACACTCAGAAACACATCAAAATGATCAAAATATCACAAATCAGTGTTTTATGTGTTTTAAATGCTAAAATATCAAAATCAGATGAAAAACATATCAAATTTGCATAATTGGCAGTTTCAGTCCCCCAAGTTTATAAAATTATCAAAAATAGTCCCTGAGCCAAAATTTCAAAAGAAAAGTCACCAAAGGTCTTTTTAAAATCATAAATTGTCACATTTAGTCCTTTGGTGGGAAATCTAAAAGTTTTGAGAAAATTACAGTTTAGTCCCTGAAAATCCAAATTGGTCAAAACTAGTCCTTGGAAATTTTCAAAAATGTCAAAATCAACCCTTGGATTATTCAAGTTGGCAAAACCAACCCTTTGACTACTCTTCATAATTTTCATGTTTGGTCCTTTGGTTTTGAGAAGTTACAAATATGGTCCTTGTGTTTATTAATCCTAAACAAACCAAACCGGACCCTAATTAAACCCCAAGCCCAACAAACCAACCCCAAGCCCAATCTTAACACCACTGCCCAATCCCTTGACCCGGTCTATTATCCCAACCCGGTCAACCAATCCAACCACATGGTCAAATAAACAACCCCCGCTTTCCCTCCACCATGTCTCCTTCTCAACCATGTCGCAAGCTCAAGCTCCCACCATCCCCTAGCTCACCTTCACCTTTTCCTTGTCCCCCCACCTCAAAACAACTCCAAGAAACATTTAATGCCCCTTCACCCCCCTTTCACTCAACCTCATCAAGCTAAAGTCCACTTTGGCCAAAACCAATCAAACGGCTTAAATTATCTCAAGACATCCAAAGGTCAAAATTGCAAGTGGGATTCACTCAGAGAGCTAGTGGAAGCTTTTTGGTATAAATAAAGGAGGAAAGAGAAGCTTGGAATAGTAGTTAATTTAGGAGTAGTGTAATTTTATCTTTTGAATGTCGTTTTAAGTCTTTTTAGTTTTCCAGTGCAAATTTAAGATTTCAGATGTTTTGTAATTGAATTTCAGTGTGTTTTGAACTCATTCTCAATATCAATTTCAGTTTATATTTAGAAATTCAGTTTATGCATCATTTCGTTAAAAATCTCAATAAGCTCAAATGTGTTTTTAAGTATTTTTTAAGGATTGAAAAGAGCTCACATAAGCTCTTATAAAGCTTTTATAAGCTTTAGGAACCTTTAAACTCAGTTTATATTCAAAACTCAAAAATTCACAAAAATACTTAAAAAATAGCTTGAAAATCAAAAATCAATGGGAAGGATGATGAAAGCTGAAGCAGGATGGTAATTTGGATTGCTTGTTGGTTTAGAGCTTATTGGTAAGCTATAGGTTGAGTTTGTACACCTCAGTTCTCAGTTGAGCTTGGAAACCATTTGTAAGGCCTTTTGATCCATTTTGTCACTTCAATTAAGTAGTGTTCAAAAGTTTAAATCTCTGTGATTTTATATTCATTAGTTGTAGTTTAGTATAATCTAGCCATTAAACCAGTTGTTTGTTCTCTTTAATTTGTAGTTAGAAAATATTTTAATTTAACAGTTAATTTAGTGTAATTGTGATTTCTCTGTTCAAAGCTGTGATTGTTAATGTTTAATGTTTCTTTAGTCTTAGTGAATGATTATACAAGGTTTGTAATAAGTTTCATAGTCTTAATCTGTTTAAAATTTTGAAAATCTTCATAACAAATCCTATAAAGGACTGTTTGGTTTTGTTGAGCCTACTGTGCTAAAGGCCTGTTGTATTAATGTTTGTTGTTGATACATGTCATACTAAAGTCTAATAACTCAAAGAAACAAAGTAAACCAAGACTTGTTCAAATGGAAAGTCAAAATCATCTTATTTGTACCCAACCGTCCAATGTGGGAATTTTCATGTAACCAAATCATGTCATTTAGCTTATTAGTTGTTGTACTAGCTTAAATCAGTCTTTATATACCTTAATACATCTATATCAGTCATTAAATCAAGCTCAAAGTTAGCAAAAGTCAACTTTTCAGCTTTTGTTAAAAGTCAAATTAAAAAAAATCTCGGAGCCAACTAGGAAAATTTTTCATGAGCTCATTTCTGAATCATTTTCAATGAAACTTATGGTTTTAGAAAGCCCTACTGCTCTAGTTTCTTGTTGTCATTTTATCATATTTTTGTGATTTTTTTACAAGCTTCAAAAGAGCTTGTCTTTTTGCCAAACTGCCTCAAGCCCTATCTCGCTTGATACCTGAGATTTTCAGCTATTGTACCATGCATAGGCTCATAAAAGCTTCTTATGGTCTGATTTTTGGTTTGCATGGTCTTTACCAGGTCTCCTTCATGTACCTTCTTCTGCTTTTCCTTTTTAGCTTAATATGTAGCTTATGCAAAAGCCCAAAGTGGGCACTTGAGTTCTGTTTCTCGCCAAAATCTCAATTCATCAAATCATTGCAACTTGATAATCAGAGGGTTTAGCCTGTTGATTCTTGTTGCTTTTGGTCATTTTTAGCTTATTGGTACTCTGTCTAAGGTAGTCTTTGATTCCATTTGCTTATCAAAGTGCTTATTCCAATAAGCACTTACTCATCAGATCCTTATTCCTCCTAGCAACCCCTTGTTTTTCTATTTTTCCCAGCTTCCTAATATCATTTTAGACTTTTCCTGAAATTTTCAGATTTTTCCAAGTTGTTTTGCTATTTTTCTTAATTTAAATTAGTTTTTAATCCTTTTTAATTAGCTTTAAATACAAATAATTAAGAAAAGTCTCAAAAAAATAGTTTTTCATTTTTATTAGGTTAAGATATATATAAATAGCCTAAAAAGTATTTTTCCATAATTTTCTTAGTTTAAAAAGTATTTTTTTAGCATTTTTATTAGTTTTAAATAGTTTTAAATTAGTAATAAATATATAAAAAGTTTAAAAAATATATTTTCTGTTTTAAAATTAGTTTTATCATATTTTAGATTTTTCTAAGTCTTAATTTTATTTTTCTAGTCTTATTTCATATTTTCTTTCATTTTAGAGTATTTAATAAATAGTTTAAAATAGTTTTTAATTAATAATAATTAATTAATTAGTTATAAAAATAATTTTCCTTTTCTAATAATTTTCTTATATAATTAGGATTGTAAAAATGTATTTTTCATATCCGTAGGTATTTTATTTCTTTATTTTCACGTTATTTTTGTACGCTTACGTAATTTTATTTAAACGACGTTTAGTTTTAAACGTTCATCACTTTAAATATAGTGATAGCGTTTATTTAATATCTTTTATCTTTTTAATTTTCTTAATTTGCATTTAAGTCGCTTTATTTTATAAACTTTTTCTTTAGTGTAATTATCCTATCCAAATCCTTTCCGATCACTATCATTAGTGATCATTCTATCGTCTGAATCAGTGTTGCACACACCATTGAGTCTCCGTGGGACTTAACGACCCGGGAATTCTCTATATTCTCCTGGACTTCATTGTATTTGTGTCTGAACTGTTTTAAGCCTGTTACGGCCGTCATTCACAAGTGGCCGCTTGTGTGATTAGACTTGACTCGTTCAAATATGAACAAATTTTACGGCCACGGGAGGCTTTAGCGTGTGTTTAGCCTTTTCGATCCATTCTTGCACATATTCCATCTTTTGTAAAAAGCTTTTTGTAAAGTTTTCAAAAATCCAAAAGTTCATTAACACTTTTCCTAAAGTGTTAAATACCCCAAAAAAATATTTTCATTCTTTTGTTTTATGGCATGTTTTTCAAAAATCCAAAAATATTCATCTTTACCCTCTAATCTGTTTAATTCTCCATTCCTTATCCTCTAAACCGATAATTCTATCTTCTCAACCCTCTCGCTTTTAATTCTTATGGCATCTTGCGATAAAACTATGGCGAAATTACTATTCGAAGAGCTAAAAGCTAGCCTTCGCAAAATGCACTTGATTGGTGACGATGACGAGGAGAGTGCTATTCCATTGAACAATGTTATCTCTCAACTCCCTCAATCTACTGAAATCACACCCGTAGCTCCCATTGACTCTCTCATAATGAGGGATAAGCATCTCAAAGCACTATTCGAAACGGAATCGTCTAATGTTGAGAACTTTATCCCGATCCCAAGTGAGTCTGAGGGAATTCTTGACCATGAGTGTGATGTGTCTTCTCCTCTTACAAATGATCTTGTTGAGACTTTCTCAGATTTTGACAGTGATTATAGTGATGCCGATCCTTTATATTCTATAGACATAGAATTTATTGATGCATCACTTCCACATTCCGAGATCGTCAACTTAGAAGAGGATGTTGACCATGTTGTTTCCACAAAGACAATTAATAACGACTATCACTAATCCCTTATTCGAATTCGGTTCTGAATTTACTCTAAATTCAGTTAATCCAATCTTTGATAGTGATGAGTCTCCACACGGAGACTATAATGGGACGAGGTGCATATTTATAGCCCACGGTACCGCACATGTCCCACCTCAGTATATTCTTCATGAGGAGTTCGCCGGTGAACTCACTCATATCATATCTCCGCTGGAGTATGATTGCTTGGATGGCAAAGATCATGATCGGGGGGAGAGAATCTCAATTTGCATAGTTATGACAAATCTTCCCACCCTCCCAACCGAGATGCCTTCCAACTCTAAGAGCTCAACCAAGAAAATCCAAATAAGTGCAACTGCACTTAATCCCGAGGAAGAAGATCTAGTCATGATTGTTATCATGATTTTCTTTCTTTTCTTCACCTACTCGGTGACTTCCTCTCTTCTTCACTCCTTCGGGAGTGAGGACACTATCTTTGATCCCGGCATTTTCATTTATCATTTGTGAGCCGGGTCTGTTTCTCTTTATCTCATCGGTGTGGAACTTTCACGTGCTTCAAATGTTTGTCCAAACATCTTGAATGAAAGTCCGATGGAGATTGTTTCTTCCACTTTGCTTCCCCATGAACCAATGAATGCGGGGTCGAGTCAAGCTAGCGACTCGGTAATCAAAAACAGTAGCATACCATATGGGTTTTCACCCATATTTCTGACTTCTTTCTATTTTCTACCACCCTAGTGTGGGGGTGATGCCCCACATGTTATATATATATATATATATATATATATATATATATATATATATATATATTTCTAAAAAAAAAATTCTAAATAATGGCCGTAGTATTTCCCTTTTACGTTCTGGTTCGGCATAACCGGGTACTTTGAATATTGAGGGCAATATTCATTTCTAAGTGTGGGGGGGAATTCTCACGAATTTTATCATATAATTATACTAATTCCCCCGTTTTTGGCCAAATTTTTTTTTTGGAGTAAGTGTTTTACACTTTCTCATTTGGTTATCAGTCCGCCATGTCTGTAAGACAAAAGGATTGGCTAATCCAAGAGCAAACGGCTCTTGGTAAAGATATATCAAATCCGTTTATATGGCTTGCAATTTGCCCAAAATTGTATGGTTCTCAACTCACCATATCCTAAAAAGTGAAGAGTTGGCTAGCCCGCAAGATTATGGCTTGTGGTAAAGGCAGTGGAAAAACCATAATTGGTAATCAGCTCACCAAAGATAATGTTGATAATTTATCTAAGAGTTGGCTAGTCCAGAAGGGTACGGCTTCTGGTAAAGACTAATCAAATCCGTTTACAGCTTATGATTTGCTCAAAATCATTTGGTTATCAGTGTACCAAGGTTCTTACTTGAACTAAAACATTTGGCTACTCCAGAAGTGATGGCTTTTGGTAAAGAGTTTTTAAAATCCATTAAAGTTTTCTCAAATCATTGCTAGGGACTAGCAATAGTTTAGTGTGGGGGATTGATGAGTGTGTAAATACTCATCATTTTTGTACAAAATAAACTGCAAAATCATCTGAAAACACTCAGAAACACATCAAAATGATCAAAATATCACAAATCAGTGTTTTATGTGTTTTAAATGCTAAAATATCAAAATCAGATGAAAAACATATCAAATTTGCATAATTGGCAGTTTCTACCCCCAAGTTTATAAAATTATCAAAAATAGTCCCTGAGCCAAAATTTCAAAAGAAAAGTCACCAAAGGCCTTTTTAAAATCATAAATTGTCACATTTAGTCCTTTGGTGGGAAATCTAAAAGTTTTGAGAAAATTACGAGTTTAGTCCCCGAAAATCCAAATTGGTCAAAACTAGTCCTTGGAAATTTTCAAAAATGTCAAAATCAACCCTTGGATTATTCAAGTTGGCAAAACCAACCCTTTGACTACTCTTCATAATTTTCATGTTTGGTCCTTTGGTTTTGAGAAGTTACAAATATGGTCCTTGTGTTTATTAATCCTGAACAAACCAAACCGGACCCTAATTAAACCCCAAGCCCAACAAACCAACCCCAAGCCCAATCTTAACACCAGCTGGCCCAATCCCTTGACCCGGTCTATTATCCCAACCCGGTCAACCAATCCAACCACATGGTCAAATAAACAACCCCCCGTTTTCCCTCCACCATGTCTCCTTCTCAACCACTGTCTGCAAGCTCAAGCTCCCACCATCCCCTAGCTCACCTTCACCTTTTCCTTGTCCCCCCACCTCAAAACAACTCCAAGAAACATTTAATGCCCCTTCACCCCCTTTCACTCAACCTCACTGCTAAAGTCCACTTTGGCGCCAAAAACCAATCAAACGGCTTAAATTATCTCAAGATATCCAAAGGTCAAAATTGCAAGTGGGATTCACTCAGAGGGCTAGTGGAAGCTTTTTGGTATAAATAAAGGAGGAAAGAGAAGCTTGGAGAGTAGTAGTTAATTTAGAAGTAGTGTAATTTTTATTTCTTGTATGTCGTTTTAAAAGTCTTTTTCAAAGTTTTCCAGGCAAATTTAATCTTTCAAGTATCTTGTAATCATATTTCATTGTGTTAAAACCATTTTCAGTTCAATTCAATTTCAGTTTCTGTTTGATTCCAAGTTTATGAAATTTTTACTTAAAATTCTCAATAAGGTCGAATAATGTTTGTGGTTGCTATTTTAAGGTGAAAAGACTCATAAGCTCTTAAAAGCTTATTCAAGTTAGTAGAAACTTAAACTCAGTTTAGTTTCAAAAGCAGAAAATTCTAAAAATCAAGAAAAATTAGTCAAAAATAAAAAGTCAATGGGATGATGATCAAAAGTGAAGCAGTGAGGTGGTTTTGGATTGCTATTTGGTCTAGAGCTTCTTGGGAAGCAATAGGTTGTGATCTCATACTTGTGGTTCTCAGATTGTACTTGGACTCATTTTGTAAGGCCTTTTGATCCATTTCTTAAGTGTTCAAAAACTTGCATTTTAGTATTTTAGTTTGTTCTAAGCCGATAACCGCTTGTTTTCTTTAATTTGTAGTTCAAATATGCTTTACTATAGCTAATAGTGTATTGTGATTTCTCTGTAAGCTGTGATTGTTAATGTTTAGTTTCTTGCTTAGTTTGGAAACAAGTTTGTTGTTTTAGTGTAATCGCTTTTAAAACTTTGAAAATTTCATAACAGTCTTCTAAAAAGGTGTGTTTGGATTTGATAAGTTGAACTTGTTAGAGTGCATTTGTGCCATTGTTCATTGTTTATTCATGTTATATTAGCTCTAGATAACTCAGTTTTACCAAGAAATTCAGATCCTCATTTGCATAATGGAAAGTCAAAACACCAAGTCCAACCTGTCCTTGACGGGAATTTTCATTAACTGTCAAAGAGCTTCAAGTCATAAACCTTCATATTGTTGCATAAGTTAGTGAGTTAGCTTAAAATCAGCTTATCTTAGCTTCTTTCCACATAATCAGTCCATTTAATTGATTCAAAGTTCAAAATAGTCAACTTAGTTCATAATTTAAAAAGTCAAGAGTTACAAAATCTACTACCCGTTTTTGAATAAAACTTAGGATTTTAGTGTGTGCTTAATATTGGATTTTAGCTTAAGAGCTTTTGGGTAATTAAAGTTTAGTTGCTCGGAAAATTATGGTTTTAAAAAGCCCTACCAGATCAGTTTCTTGTAATCATTTTTATAGAGTGCTTATTTGATGGCCTATTTTGGACCCAAAAGAGCTTGTCTTTGAGCCAAAATCGCTCTGTGCCCATATCTCGCAGGTTTGTAGAGATTTTATAAGCTTGTCAAAGCTCATGTGAGCTCATTAGGAGCTGAGTTTTGGTTCTTGTGTACCCTACCAGGTCTACTTTAGGTCCTAGCATCTGTACCTTTCCCTTTAGCTTATTTTCTTAGCTTGTGCAAGTGCTAAAGGTAGTCACCTAATCACAATTTTGGATTCAGCCAAAATTAATTTCATAAGCTCATTCTTAGTTAATGCATCATTAGTGGTCTAGAGTAGTATTAATTAGTTGCATTAGGCTTATTTTATTGTACTTTAGCTCGCTGGGTATCATTTGGTTTCCATTGTAGCTTATAGCTTATTGTAGTAGCTTATTCCAATAACTTCACACTTCAGTTTCATTTTCATCCACATAAGCACCCCTATGTTTTTATATTTTTTCCCAGATTTAGAATATTATTTTAGTATTTCCTGAATTTTTCATATTTTTCTGCCAGTTGTTTTGCTATTTTTCTTTATTTTAAATAGTTTTTAAGTCTTTTTAATTAGCTTTTATTATAAATAAATCAGAAAAGCTTTATAAAAATAATTTTTAACTTTTCCTAGATTAAGAATAATATTTTAGATTTTTCTGTAAAGTTTCATTATTTTTACTGTTCATTTAAAAAGTCATTTTCTTAATTTAAATTAGTTTTAAATAGTTTTAAATTAATAATAATTATATAAAAAGTCAAAAATATCTTTTCTGTTTTAAAATTAGTTTTATCATATTTTAGATTTTCCTAAGTCTTAAGTTTATTTTTCTAGCCTTATTTCCTATTTTCTTTTATTTTAGAGTATTTAATAAATAGTTTAAAATAGTTTTTAATTAATAATAATTAATTAAATAGTTTTAAAAATAATTTTCCTTTTATAATAATTTTCTTATATAATTAGGATTGTAAAAATGTATTTTCTATATTCATAGGTATTTTTCTTCTTTAGTTTCACGCTTTATTTTGTATGCCGTTTGTAGTTTTTATTTTAAACGTAAGTTTTTAGTTTTAAGTTTTAAACGTTCATCACTTTAAATATAGTGATAGCGTTTGTTTAATATCTTTTATTTTTTTTAATTTTCTTAATTTGTATTTAAGTCGCTTTATTTTATTAACTTTTCTTTAGTGTAATATTCAATCCATATCTTTTCCGTCGCTATCATTAGTGATCATTCTACCGTCTGAGCAAGTGTTGCACACACCATTGAGTCTCCGTGGGACTTAACGACCCGGGAATCCATTGTATTCTCCAGGACTTCATTGCATTCGGTGCTTAGCGGTTTTAGGCAGTACATTCTGGTGGTCATTCACAAGTGACGGTTTGTGTGATTAACATTGTTTTCAGCCGCATCAATAATTTGTTAGAAAAGTATTTGTTTTTCACGTGGTTGTTAAAGAGTGTCGTTAAATCAGTTGGATTCAAGTGTGCATAAATTTTTTCATACTCAATCAATGACTGTAATTATTTTATGTGAACACAAGTCATTGATTGATGGGGAGAGTAATTTTCAAAATTTATGACATCTGTCAATGCGAATTCAACTCATTGAATACTTTCCTGACTTTCAAATTGTTTGGGCCTCATGTGTTAATCATGTGCTAATTGTTTCCTAGATTTTCTCATTAACTTGAAGTCCATTCGTGCTTATGCTTTATTTTGATTAAACATGTTTCTTATTAACCTAATGATATGTGAGGGGCTTAATATGTCAATATATGAAACCTCACTCTTTTCCATTAGTTGAAGGTAAGCGTAAGGGAATTGAAGAAGTTGAGTAGGTTGCTCGGACGTTGTTGAACATTTCCTCTCCAGCTCACAAGACCACAAGTAGATACATACTCAGAAGCGAGCACATAATCATCACAAGCTACGGAGTTAATTGAAGCTAAAGAGGAACATTCTCTAAATCCTGAACTCAATGTCGAGTCTAGTGACACTCAATCGATTTCAGGATACCGAGGGTTGTAATGTAGACTTGAATGAGCCGAAAATCCAAAATGAGACTCATACTATGGTCGGTAAAGGTGAAAAGTCCGAGACTCACACTGAAGCGGGTACCATTGAAGGGTCCGATTTAGGGATAAGGAAACGAAGATTGTCTCTCAAGATAGTGGGTTTGCTGCAGATGAGTTCGTGTCATAAGCTCATCCATGTGTCCAAGAAAACCTTAAACATATAATCGAAAACCAAACTCGCCAGGATGAACCAAACAGCTCTATAGGAACCCTATCATTGTTTCAAAACCTTTAACAAGATCTCACCGATGCGGTTTTACTAACCATATCTTAATATTTATAGTGTCTCGTTATACCTATGGTCTACCCTAGTGCACTAACGGGCAGTGTACCCAGTCGTGTGTAGTGTAGTAATCGGTAAAGCTGAGGTCGTCCCAAGAGCTATGTGTGTTGGATTATTACTAAGTCTAGGTGTCACAGATTAATAATGGTTTCGATAGGGATTTAATTAATTAAACTACTAAAGCAGAATAAAATAAAGCAGATAAATGGTAGAGGGAAATCAATAGAGGAAAGTGGTGCTAACCTAGTTAATCCTCCTAGCTAGTTATGTCTACGTCTACTTACTTCCAATTACTTCAGGTGGGGTCAAAGTCGAGAGGACATCATTTGGTCAATTCGCCTTAACCTATCGGCAAAGATGCCACCATAGGAGAAGTCGGTGTCCCCTCATAAGTACAGCTTGTTCTGGTCCCTAAGCCAAGTCATTAAGTACCGCTACATGCTAGATTTATAATAGTGAATGCCCGACCGTTAGGAACTTAGACACGCACCCCCTAATTCTTAAGTTCATCCAAACGATAGGTGATCAGTTGGTCAAATCGCACAACTAGAAAGGGTCGTCAGTTGGTCATATCTTACCCTTCCCGTCTTAGTCCACTCACCTAGGGTCAGTTGGTCATATCTACTAGGCAATTGGCCTCTATTGCCATTCAAAACTACCGAACCAAGGGTGGCTACCAATAAACTATGCATGCATACACTTAGAAATAATTGGACGAAAGTAAAGTAAATGCAAAAAAAAACAATTAAGGAATCATAAATAGGCCAGCACCAAAAGGTGCTTAGCCGCTCATATTAATCATGCAAACCAATTCAATATTCAAAGGTATGAAATACATGAATTGAAAGTAAAAGACATATAAAACGCTAATGCTTATCGTAGGGGAGTGATTTCTCCCTTGGAGATAGCTCCGTATGCTCCTCTAGACCTGCCTTGAGCTTTTTCCCACGTTCTCTGAGAGTTGTGTGTGGAATGGAATGAATAGAAATGTTAGAATTCGTGGGGTATTTATAGGCCAGATATGGGTTACTGGCAACCAATATAGGAGTTACGCCGTAACCTTCTATTTCTTCAAATAATGCACTAGATCTGCTGGTTATGGCGTAACGTAAAGAGTGGTTACGCTGTAGTCTTCAATAAGCTCGGTTACGCCATAGTTGATGCAAGAGTTACTGCGTAAGTATCGGGCGTGGAACCTCATTTGACCTAAAGTAGTTACGTCGTAACCATAGGGAAGAGTTACGCCGTAAGCTTATGATAAGTTGGTTTTCTGAGTCACGCAATAGTTACGGCGTAATGTGAGAGACGAGTTACGCCGTAACTTCTTCAAAATAGCATACTGTGATAAGTCTTTAGATATTTCTCCAGTTCCGCGTCTCTTTAGCTCCAATGCTTGTAATTTACCTGAAAGTGGAAAATAATAGAAAACAAGCGTAAATCCATATAAATGATATAAATTACAAGCATTGTCAGGGGGAAATTGACACTTAATATTCAAGCCAAGACACCAAAGATTGCTCGCTGCATCACCTAGACACGCTTCATGACTAAAGGGTAGGATAAGACATGGGATATATAAAAGGTGTAAAATAAAAACAAGGTGTAGTTTAAATCTATAACCAAGTCATCACCACTTACCGTCCACCCAAAGTTCAAGCTTAGAAGCCAAGAAACCGGATCATGAAATGCAAGGTAGATGTGTCATTAAAGGACGCCGTGATGGGCACACTACCTTTTCTCCAACAGTTGGCATAACTACTAACTCCAATCTTCAAATGTGACCGAGGTGGCCTCCTCGATACTAAATTTATATAAAGCTCATACTACGCTGCTTATAACATCGCACTTTATAATAACATAACAAATATTCATTTATTTATTTTTTATCATAACAATAAAAACTAAACATAATATCTTCCCACTTGAGATGAACAATGGGAATTCGGGGGGTCTTCAATGTTCTTCAGAAATGTTGTCGATGAAAGCGTGATTTCCGAACCTTTCTACTCGAACCTTGAACTTAGGCAAATGATGACTTCCCAATCACAAATAAATACTACAGGGTAGGCTAAGGTGTATAGGTGTATCAAAACAATATATTGGGTAAACAAAATGAAAGGAATGGCTCAGAAGGGTGTATCTAGGGGTATCTTGCACTAAAGATGAGTGCAACAAAAGGGTTTCACATGGGGGTCGAAAAGTCGAGGTGACTAATCGATAGACACACAATGGTAGGCTGTTTGGGTGATAATCCTATAATATTGCCTTCTAAAACTGAAAAGTCCAAATATATCAAGCTAACTCAACATACCTCGTCTATGGTCTCAAAATGATGCAAAGGCCAAGTTCTAAAGTTTACAAGCTACCGACACTCATAATTTGGTGGATTTGGGGTAAAATATTAGAAACGGATAAGGCTAATCTCACCATATAATATCAAGGGTTGTATGTGCTCGGCTAAGGTCTAATCTAGTTAGGTTAAGAAAAACATGTCAAAATTTAAAAATGGCATAATTTTTCAAAATAAACTAGAAAAATGAGGGCTTAATAAAGTTCAAGAGATAATTCTACTCCCGCCCCCACTTGAATTGTACAAAGTCCCTTTTGTACTAAGCGTTAAATAAAGGTGAAGAGAAAGGTAGAATTAGGCGAGGACTTCCCGAAATTTGCTCCATAAAGAAGGAAGGCCCACGAAAAAGAGACGTGCCTCTATAAGCATCACGAACAAAAATTACACTACCGACAAGCATAATTCTAAAAAGAAAAAATGAAAAATGAAAACAAACCTAACTCACTTTCGTAGGAATCACGGTTGCATTTAGCTTAATGAAAAGAGACGTGCCTCTGTATAAGCATCACGAACAAAAATTACACTACCAACAAGCATTATTCTAAAAAGAAAAAATGAAAAATGAAAAATGAAAAACAAACCTAACTCACTTTCGTAGGAATCACGGTTGCATTTAGCGAATGAAACAAGCCTTTTAAACCACTTGGTGTCCCAAGTGGACGAGTGAAGTCTCGTGAGGGTTTACAGGGAACACACCCACGAAGTTCATTTAAAATACTAATACAAGGTTATTGTGTTTTAAAATGAAAGAATTAAAGCAGAGGAAGGTTACGTCGTAACTCTTTTGAGGGAGTTACACCGTAACTGGCAAAACCTGGTATAAGCTGCAAAGCGAGTAGTTACGCTGCAACCACGGAGATGGTATTACGCCGTAATTGGTAATGCGTCAAGAATTCTGTTGCTAAAAGGTTGGTTATGGCGTAATCACCAAGATGAGTTACGCCGTAACTCTGTTTAGATCAAGAACTCAGCAGTAATTACTTCCTCGTTTCCTGCAAAAAATAGTTAGAAAACACAAAACCCTACAGAAATGGAAATAAAACAAAAAAAGGGATAATTTGGGTTGTCTCCCGAAAGAGCACTTTTCTTTATTTACGAGTGTTTAAGTTAGACTCAGAGCCGTGAGGCTTCTATGGGGGCCTTTGGACTTCCCCGACCTCTTCAATATCTTTCATCAAGTTATACCTTATCCAGCGACATTCAGAAGTAGCCGTTCGAGGTATTCATTAATTTCGACTTTCCGGATTTTACAAAATTTCTCCTCCGGTCCCAAGTGGTAGCGAGTGAATTTGTATTTTTTTGACAATAATAGGTGGTGGTCTCTTGTAGGGAATCCCAAGGAGTTTGCACCTCCTTTTCTCGTAAGCTTCGTCGTCGGGATCAGTAAACTCCTCATTACCTTCCAACTCAAGGTAATCTAGGATCTTTTCAATGTCATCATCATCAGAAATAGTACCTTTGAACCATTCTTCATCGAGCAGATTCTCCACTAGTACACGCTTGCACTCTTCTTTTTCATCTCTAACCAACTCCTTGTCATTCTCAATTGTTATTTTACTCGTGCTGTTGAGACTATCATTGTTTGAATTTTCTCGATCCATGTACTCCTTCCAAATCTTGTCTTTGGTTAACGTATCCACATGTCCATACTTAATCTTTACCCAACTATCGAATCCTAGATTGTCCAGCCAAGGCAAACTCGTTCTCTCCTCATCATTGGTTGAGGACCAAAAGAATTCTTCTTTTCCTATTCTCCCAGAGATGCTTCCCCCGTTACAGATATCGTCATACGGGTTGCATGACGCCCATAAAATTTCCCCAGGAGATTTTACTCTTTCACACCAGTGACTGCGTATTTCCATGTTGTCAGTTTCACTTAAATGCTCATTCATGCAGTAGATGTCTTTATTAGCCACTTCCCTTTTTTGAATGTGCTCCTCCTAATCAAATTTTTAGCTTCTTAAGAAGATTCGGGTTAATATTGGCATCCCCAAATTGTATTGCGTACCACTCTTCAAATGCCAAATCACCAAACTTTATACAATTTCTTTCACGCTCATGAGGGCATGTCCACTCTTCCTCTCTTTCACTATCCCCACCGTTGCAATACTCGTGGAAGGGGTTGCATGTAGGCCATGCTCGTGTGGACTCCTCGCCGTTATGATGACAGGAGTAAACCAGTGAGTGATAAGTGGCTCTTCTTCATCTTCAAGGGAGAGTTTCTCTAGTCTTTCATCATCAGTATATGCAGGCCACATAAATTTGTTATGGTTGACCCTATCCTTATTGCTTCCTCCGTCGCAAACCTCATTTCTCGGGTCACACGAGGCCCAAAGATCATACCAATCTCCCTTAGAAACTGGTATCATTTTGCACCAGTGATATTTCTTCTTGGATTTAGGCAGAGGGCACAAGTCAATGTCGTGAGACCATTCGTTTCCTGATTCTTCCACTTTGAGGAATTTTTCTGCCCATATATCCAGATTCTGTGAGATTCTTGGTTACGGCGTAATTCGTTAGAGTCGTTTTTCTCAGATTCTTCACAACCCGTTATCATTTGCTCAAACACATAGTTCGCCGTAACTCATTAGGCGTGTTATGGGGTAACTCGATCTATCGACGAAATTATCCCCGAATCAGTATCATTGGCCGAACCTTCGAAAGTTATCATGAGAAAAATCACTTTACATTCCATAGCTGGTTTAGATCCTTCCGGGTTTATCGTTATTCCTCTTACTTTTCAGAGCTTCTCCACTACGGATTGTAGGTTTTTCAGAGTTGTGTCGTGCTTGGAAAGGTTCCTGTCTGTGTTTTCCTGAAATTCTTTTAACCACTAATCTTGCTCCTTTTGTCTTTAGGCTGAACTTTCCAGGAACTTGTTGATTGTTTCTTCAAGACTGGGCTTTCTTTCTCCATAAGGCCCATGGTTGTAATTTCCACGATATCCGTTATTATTTCAATTATCTCCGTAAAACGGTCGATTTTCTCCATATTTGGCTTCTTCAATATTTTCTTCGTCGTTATAAGGACAATTTTTCGTTAGATGTCCTCCTCAACAGCTTTCACAACCCACTTGGATGGCATGAACGGTTTCTCAGACCTTCGGCATATCTCGACTGAGATTTTCAATTTTACTAGCGATTGCTGCGATTCCGTCAAAACTTCCGCCTTGGTTTCTTTTAGTCCCTCTGTCGTGCCATTTTTTAGAGTGATCCGCCATTCTTTGAATGGCTTCAATTGCAAGGGTAGGAGTCATGTTCGGGATAGGTCCTTGATAGTCCAGCATTTGCCTTGTAGTTACGTTAATTCCTTTGTAGAAAATATTGACCTTCTGTTGATTGTTCAGATCATTGGTAGGACACTTGTAAAGGAGATCGTTGTATCTATCCCAGGCTTGATACAACGTTTTGTCATCTTCTTGTTTGAAATTATGGATCTCCAAAAGCTGGTTAGAAATCTTCGATGGTGGACAATATCTCTGAATAAAGTGCTTCTTAAGTAGCGCCTAAGTATTATTGCCCCGGCAATCTTTCAATCCATCTTTTGGCAGCTCCAATAAGAGTCATAGGAAATACCCTTAGCATAACAGCATCATGAGACACGCCCAGAATGTTGAAAAGGCTTGCAATGTAAAATACATTTTCAACGTGCTCATATGCATCTTCGTCCCTGTTTCTGAAAAAGGGTTAGCACGAAGCTCCCTCATAAATTGGTTTTGATTTGAAATGGACATCCGCTCCAATTGCCGGTCTTACGATACCCGGCCCTTGTTCCGCTCTTGTTAAAGCCAAGTATTCCTCAAGAGTGAGGTCATCGATGTTAACAACTTCCATAGTACCTGAAAACTTGAAATATGATCGTGAGAAAAGTTTAAAACGAAATTAAAGACTTAATATCGATCCTAATATAACTCCCGGCGCCAAAAACTTGATGCGGTTTTCTTGACAAGGTCTTAATATTTATAGTGTCTCGTTATACCTATGGTCTACCCTAGTGCACTAACGGGCAGTGTACCCGGTCGTGTGTAGTGTAGTAATCGGTAAAGCCGAGGTCGTCCCAAGAGCTATGTGTGCTAGATTATTAATAAGTCTAGGTGTCACAGATTAATAAAGGTTTCGATAGGGATTTAATTAATTAAACTACTAAAGCAGAATAAAATAAAGTAGATAAATGGTAGAGGGAAATCAATAGAGGAAAGTGGTGCTAACCTAGTTAATCCTCCTAGCTAGTTATGTCTACGTCTACCTACTTCCAATTACTTCAGGTGGGGTCAAAGTCGAGAGGACAGCATTTGGTCAATTCACCCTAACCTATCAACAAAGATGCCACCACAGGAGAAGTCAGGTGTCCCCTCATAAGTCCTGTTGTTCCTGGTCCCCTAAGCCAAGTCATTAAGTACCGCTACATGCTAGATTTATAATAGTGAATGCCCGGCCGTTAGGAACTTAGACACACACCCCCTAATTCTTAAATTCATCCAAACGATAGGTGATCAGTTGGTCAAATCGCATAAGTAGAAAGGGTCATCAGTTGGTCATATCTTACCCTTCCCTTCTCAGTCCGCTCACCTAGGGTCAGTTGGTCATATCTCCTAGGCAGTTGGCCTCTATCGCCATTCAAAACTACCGAACCAAGGGTGGCTACCAATAAACTATGCATGCATACACTTAGAAATAATTGTATGGAATTAAAGTAAACGCAAACAAAACAATTAAGGAATCATAACTAGGCCAGCACCAAAAGGTGCTTAGCCGCTCATATTAATCATGCAAACCAATTCAATATTCAAAGGTACGAAATACATGAATTGAAAGTAAAAGACATATAAAACGCTAATGCTTATCGTAGGGGAGTGATTTCTCCCTTGGAGACAGCTCCGTATGCTCCTCTAGACCTGCCTTGAGCTTTTTCCCACGTTCTCTGAGTGTTGTGTGTGGAATGGAATGAATAGAAATGCTGAAATTCGTGGGGTATTTATAGGCCAGATCTGGGTTACGGCGTAACCAATATAGGAGTTACGCCGTAACCATCTATTTCTTCGAATAATGCACTAGATCTGCTGGTTACGACGTAACCTAAAGAGTGGTTACGCCGTAGTCTTTAATAAGCTCGGTTACGTCGTAGTTGATGCAGTAGTTACGGCGTAAGTATCAGCGGCGTGGAACCTCATTTGACCTAAAGTAGTTATTTCGTAACCATAGGGAAGAGTTACGCCGTAACCTTATGATAAGTTAGTTTTCTCGAGTCACGCAATAGTTACGGCGTAATGTGAGAGACGAGTTACGCCGTAATTTCTTCAAAATAGCATACTGTGATAAATGTTTAGATATTTCTCCAGTTTCGCGTCTCTTTAGCTCCAATGCTCGTAATTTATCTGAAAGTGGAAAAAAATGGAAAACAAGCGTAAATCCATATAAATGATATAAATTACAAGCATTATCGGGGGGAAATTGACACTTAATATTCAGGACTATTTGATGTTATCACTCACCTTTGGGGACCAATTCATAGAAGACAGACCTGCTGATGCTGAAGCAGAAAAGACCAATGAAGAGAAAGAGGTCGTCTCCATGGTTTAAGTTACGATTCAACGTGACTCATCTACAGTTCCAACAATGTCTATCCCTACACCAACAACCTCAATGGCAACACCATCTACAACAACAACTCCTGCAACAACAACAACAACAACAACAACCATCACTACAACCGCACTCCCACCACCACCACCACCTACAAACACGAAGGTAGAGCAATAATTGGAAGAGGCTCTAAAACGTATTGAAGCTAGGAAAAACAAAACTTGCCGAACATCGTTAAACATCATGGTAAACGTCTGTCCAAGCTCGAGAACCTGAAATTCGATCATCAAGTGACAAATGCAATAGAGAGACATGTTAAAGAGGCATTTGATGGGCAATGAAAACGCTCCTGCATGCACGGTTCAGATATGTTCCTACTTCTGACATGAAAGAGATTCTCATGCAACGTATGTACGAGACAGACGAATACATGGAACATTATGAACATAAGTTGTTGTATGAAGCTCTACAGAAGTCCATTGATTGTGACAACTACCTTTAGTATGTGGAGGATATGGCTGAAAACAACGAAGGAAAAAGAGGAGACAAGACTCCCCAAAGATACCACATGGGTCTCCTCCACAGCCACCTCCTCCTCCACCACCAGAGTTGCAGGTTCATTTGGATCCATTGGGTCTTCCGGAACTACAGAACCGAGCAAGGATATTTCTCTACCTCCTCCTCCACCATCATCGAGTCAACCAGGATCTTCCACTGGCCCAAGCTCTTCAAAGTCAGCCAAGTCAATGGAGCATGCAGCCTGGACAACGATTGACACAAGATACAAACCTTCAGTCTCTCCCATACCTGAAGAGTTTGTAATGAATGAAGAGTCTATGCTTAACCAGGAGTCAGATTCTGACGAAGAAGATATCACCAACAAGCATATTCCAAAGGTGAATCAGAACAAAGACTAGTTGAAGATATTCATGGGAGAAGACAGTGCTGAAACCTCAGGATCAACCTGGTTTGCTCCCACAAAAGAAATGACTCAAGATTGGTGGAATAATGAAAGACCTGCCACTCCAAAACCAACCTGGTCTATCCCATCATCTGATCTGCATACTCCTGAACACAACTGGGCAAGTGCCATTGCTACCAACCATGTAGCTCCATCAGAGAACTCACTTCTTAACATTATCAGTGACATGGGAAGCTTCATCAAATGGTACTGTGAGCAGCAAGGGATCCCAAGGCTTATACATAAAGATCTGGAGGGTCCTTCTTATGAAATTGTCAAGGCTTTCCATCTGGACATGGTTCACCTGCAATACCAAATGGAAGAATGTTACAAGCCGTTAACTGATCAAGTGGACAATAATGTGCTTCAGTACAACATCAGCAAACCTCTTTGTTGGAATCACTCCTAAACTAGAATTCAAGTGTTAGTAATTAATATGTAATAGTTAGCTTAATTATGGCTTTTATGTTAGTAATCAAGGCTAGGCTCATGTAGAAAGCCCATGAGCCTATCCAAAGCCCAATAAGGAAAGGATGGGAACTTGGTGTGTTGCCCTAGTTCCCTCCTATAAATAGGATTGTGAACCTTCTCTTGACGGTTGGTTGTTCATTTGTCATTTCACTCTATGTGTAACCTTTCTTATACATTCGTGTGTGTGTGTTAAGTGTTCAACCGATCACTCTTTATCTATCTTTCTTATATTGATGCTTGTGTTTCTAATATGGTGACCTAACAGTGGTATCAATCGCCAAATAGTTGGGTGAACTTTATTTTGTTTTTGAAGTCTACGCGTAAGTCTCGGTTTAGAACCTTTCAAACGCAAAAAGCTTTACTTTTTACACTTTCAAATCCAAGATTCTTATACTTTTAAGGTTATTTGGTGTTAAAGTTTAAGTTTTTGGCAAAAAGTCTCAAACTTCACATGTATTTCTTGGTTTTTAAGCTTGTTTTTAATCGTGTAGCTTGTTCTAAGCGTAAGGTGTATTTAAGTTTTGGATCATCAAGTTTCACACTTTTGTGTTATTTTGGTGATATTGAAGTTGTCTCATCACAAAAATCTGGTTTAGAAACACTTTGGGCTGAAATCTCAGTTTTGGGAAATTCTACGCGTAACAAAACCCTAAAGTTACGCGTAAGTTATCCGTGGTTTGATCTTCAGTTTTCTTGGTTTACTCAATGTTTTTCTTGCTTGGATAAGCCTGAAAACACTTTGACTTTGGATATCTTTTACACTGGTATAAGTGTAAAGGATTTTTTTAGGAAAAACCCTAGTTTTAAGCCTAAGCATAAAAACTTACGAGTAAAATATCTTACGCCTAAGCTTTTCCTACGCATAAGCACGTCTTACGCCTAAGAAAAAATTACGCATAAGTTTCTTACTTCTAAGTCTTTAGTTTACGCATAACCTAAGGTTTATCTAACCCTACGCGTAAGCTACTCCTACGCATAAGTTTTCTTCTTACACGTAAATTTGGTGTTTTTACGCCTAAGGTTTTCTTTGCCTAAACTTGGTTTCTACGCCTAAGGATACTTCATCAACAAACTTTCATTCGACTACAAAGATCCATTTTAAAACACAAGTTTTCAAGATGTCTCAACCACCATACTCTAACTACTTTCCTCATGTATATCCTCAACAACAACAACAACAACAACTCAGTCAACAACAACAACAATTCAATCTACAACAACAGATTTATCAACAACAATTTCAACAACAACATTTTCCTCAAGGAGCAAGTCAACCACAAATGATTCAACCACCACCTAGTCTTCAAGTACAACCTTACACAAACTTTAACAATCAACATCCATCCAGGAATACTATGAAGGAACCGTCTTGGTTTGCAAGGATGTGTGAAGCTTTAAGTAGCCAACAATCCATTCATGAGGCTGGATCACTTGATAGACCTCCAATGCTCACTCCCGGAAACTACGATCAATGGGTGACTAGGTTCTTTAGGTTTTGTGATCTAAAGAAGCCACATGGAAAGTTCTTAAAAAAGGTCATCCTGGAAGGTCCATTTCAGATGCCTACTGTCGTTACACCCGGAGATCCAAATGCCAATCCACCAAGAGGTGACATCACCAACATTGCAAGTCTTACTGACCTCACTGCTGATGAACTTCTACATTTTGAAGCCGATGAACTAGCAATGCAATACATCCTTTTGGGATTACCCAATCCGATCCTTCGAAGTGTTGATGCTCAAAAGACTGCTAAAGCAATGTGGGAGCATATTCATCTTCTCATGGAAGACACATAACTCAATCAAGAAGACATGGAATCAAAAATCTACTTGGCTTATGAAAACTTCATGATTGAACCTGGGGAGGGATTAAAGTCATATCATCATCGATTTTCAGACATCATCAATGACTTGGACAAACACAACATAATTATGCCAAGAATTGCAGTCAACACTAAGTTCCTGAGTAGTCTTGGTCCTGATTGGGAAAAGTATGTCATCTTCATCCGTCAAGCAAAGAATCTTCATCATGCTACATACGGATTGTTGTACGACTATTTGAAGCCTCATCAAAAAGAAGTTGACAAAGAAAGGGTTATCCGTGGACAAAATGTTTCACCTTCACTTCCGGATAATCAACAATTAGCTTTGTGGGCTCAAGCTTGTTATCCTCAATTCCCGACCTTACAAACTGTATTCACAAATCCTCCACAACCCACTGCTCAACCAACTGCAACAATCACACCATATGATCCATCAAAGCAACAATCTCAAGAAACTCAATTGGTTCCATACAACAACAACAATGATCAAGCACTTTACAGTGAATCCAATGAAGATGCAGAAGCTTTCGATGCATTGCAACAAGGGTTTGTCATGATTGCTAGAGCCTTCGGCCGATACTCTAACAAATCCAACAATCGCATTCGTACCTCATCTAACACAAGGAATCAGGCTGTTGTTAACAATGGACGTGTTGAAGTTCAGAATCGTGGTAATGTTCATCAGATGGGCGATGGTCAAGGGTTTAATCCAATGGGAAGGAATAACATGGGTACTTGTTGGGTTCAGTAAATACCCAAACCCCTTAATCTAGGATTTAAATAGAAAATAGCCCAAGTGTTTAGTCCGTTAAACACTAAACAGATCACTGAGTGCATAGCCTCTCAGTGAGTCATCTTCGGGATACTCAGTACGAGGCGTAGAAGAAGTCTCTCCACTCAGTAAGGAGGAACTTAAAGGGTGAATACTGAGTCAAAAAGAAGATGATGGATTCAGTGAGTGATGACAATAACTAACTAAATCCCCAAGACTCCTCTCGAACTACTTACACTGAAGACAAACTGAAGTAGAAGACTGAAGGATGTAAAGACTGAAGAAAGAGCGGGACAAGGCGGGATAAGTTTGAATCAGATAAGACGAAGTCCTTATCAACCAAAGTCAACTTTCCCTGAATGGCTAAAGATTAAGCTCAGTGTCATCACTGACTTTTGGAAAGTAGTCTTGTCTCTTACCTAGAATAGTCTTTGTAAACAGAGACAAAATACATCAGTATTTTGTCTTCTGTATTATGTCAGTTTGTCACTTAGCAAAGAGTTAAAACTCATACATGTATAAATAGCATAGGAGATGGAGTGAAAAGGTTAAGCTTGTGAATTGTAAAACGCACACACGCAAGCTATCTTTTCACTCCTCCAAATACAACTTAGTTCCTGAGATAGCTCAGTGAGCTCTAAGAGTTGTGCTCAGACTTAGCCTGAGCTTAGAGATGAGTCACCAAACTTTGTTATTTCAATCCCAAGTACTATTCCGCAAGTACTTGGGTAACGTATTCTTTGTTGATTTATTTCTAATAAGAATATGATGTTGAAAATTTATAAGTGTGTTTTACTTATGTTAATTTCAGTCATTGTTCACTATTAACTTGGTTTTGATTCTTAAATTGTTTTAAACGATAGTGAACGGGAAACAACAGTACTCCACAACAACAAAGGGCTCAAGTGGTTGAACAGGGTAACGCTCAGAATGGGGTTAATGGTCTTCGTTGTTATAACTGTAATGAGAAGGGTCATCTGGCTAATGCATGCAGAAAGCCGAGGACAAGAGGCAGCGCTTATCACAAAGAGGCTTTACTCTTGGCTCTCAAGGATGAAGCTGGTGGAACTATTACCAACAAGGAACACAACTTTATGGCCAATGCAAATTCTGATGATGATATGGAGGACTTGCAGGCTAATGCAACTGTGATGTTAATGGCAAACATGCAAGAACTCTACATGAGTGACACAGGCCCAGTGTATGACACTAACGGCTTGTCTCAAGTACCGGATCAAACCATATTCATCACTGATCTAATATCTCAGTCAACATCTAAATCCGACGAGGCTCAGAATGTTCAACATGAGCCGCCCGCATCTCATTCTGATGATACTCAACTAGATCCAGTAGTTACATTTGACGATCAAGATGACATCCTGGTTTCCATTGATAATCAAGTTGACTCCGTGGTTATACTTGAGGATCTGAATAATGATCATGTTGAGACTCACGTTGAACACGCTGAACCTTTTCCTAATCTAGATATTGACCTCTTACTTAAAGACCAACGATCCCGAATGGAACAATGTTGTGAACTCAATCAGCAATTAAAAAACAAAAATACACTGTTAACCAGTGATATTGAATGCTTAAAAAGACAACTCAACATTTTTAAAACTCAAGAAAAACGTGAACAAGGTTTTGAAGTCGCTTTTGCTAAATCTTTTCAAAATGAAAAATCATTAGAACGACAGATACGTGATCTAGTCGCATCCAAGATGCTTTGTTGTCTCAAATAGAACAACTGAAATATGATCATAAACAACAACTTAACGCTCTTACTTTGGAAACTCAAAAAGCCAAAGCTGAGTTGTTAACTTGTCAAAAACAGTTCTCTGAGTACAAAAAGCATTCCACGAAACGAATAGATAACTATCTTGAAGAAATTGTCGACTTACAGAACAAAATCAAAGAGTTTCGACATGTTGTTTATAAACATGGTGAATCAATCACAACGATTCAAAAGTTTACTTTCAAACCAAATCCAAATGGATATGGACCGAATCTTGCTGATTACAAACCTAAGTTTTCAAATAGAGCATTCAAACCAAATCCTGAAGTTTACAGTGTAGAACATAGAATTGATGATTCCATTATGAGTGTTGTTGAATATAATCGTCAAGAGGAATTAGATGCAGAAGACGAGAGTCGATCAAACTTAGAAAATGTTGTTTATAACAAACCATTTAACTATTCAAAAGCTGTCACTTTCGTCGCACAAAAGGATACTTCTAACACACCTTGGGTTATCACACGTATATCTGAGTCTTCTAATGTTGGTCCCCAACCCAATTCTGCACAAATTAATGGTCCTTTACCTTCACTCAGTGAAGTAAAATCAATACCCAAAAGTCGTCAAATTCTTAGATATTTTGACACTTTCCTATCTGACATCATACTTTTAGAACGTGAGATTGAATTTCATTCTGAAATAAAAGTTGAACATTTTCAATCGCTCAGCGACAACAAAGAGATATTTTTCAGAAAAGAATTTTACCCCAAGTTCAAAATTTGAAAAATTGTGCATTGTATTGGGAAAGGGAATTTCATAAGGAACTTGGACTGATGAAAATAGTTTTCGAGAAAACAAAAACATCTATTTCAAATACTAAACGTAAAAAGAAAATGTTGAGAAAAGATGTTGATCGACTCTTGGAAGATGTTATCTGTGCTGATATCCATAATGTCGTGTTACTTCATTCTGTTGCATATGCATTTGATTATATCTCGGCTGATTCTGTTGATTCTGTTGCAAATGTTGAGAATACCAATTTTGTGTCACAAATCAAGTCTTTAAAAGTTGAAAATGAACGAGTGCCAAACGAGCTTTCAAATGCAAAACGTCGTCTTTAATGGTGTCAAAAAGATTGTCATACTCGTGAACTCGCTTGGCAAAACAAACTCCACCAGTTGCATACAAAAGATCTTACTCCAAAAATTGAGCAACTGGTTGATGAAAATGTGTCTTTGAAGTGTCAAATCTCAAAATATGAACAAGAACTTTCAAAAATTAAAAATGCACATAGTGTCATATCTGATTCACTCAAAAAGACTCGTGCTAAAGCGTCAAAAGACCTTGATGATCATCTTGCATACATGAAAGATTTCTTACGACGAGATGGTCTCACTCATACTGAAAACCTAGATTTGTTACACAAATTCATGATCTTAAATCAGAGTTAGTGAAACTTAAGCAAGATAGGAATAGTAACACTGTAGTATCAGCATCTTCATAGATTTAAAATGACTCTAGAACATCTAATGCCATAATGACTCTAGAACATTTAATGCCATACCACAAGAAACTAATATGTTTCCCTCTACTGAAACAGGAATAGTTGCCTCTTTTCCCAACGCCCGCACTTCACAGCCTAGGAGCAATACAAGGAAGAATAGGAAGTTGCAACGTAAGAAAAGAACAATAAAGAATGCTGAAGTACAAGAACACCCTAGGACTTTGAATAAAACTCAAGTTGCACCCACTTTAGATATTGCGTCTGACAAATGTAATGAACAAAGTGATGTAACGAATGCTGAATCTTTAACTACTCTTAATGTTTTGTTTGAAGCCTCTTGTGTTGGTTGTCGTAGAAGCATGTTTTCTGGATGTCATGATAAATGTGTTGCTAAGACTATCTTGAATCGTAAGCGGAATAATAGAAAACGGAATACATCTAGGCCCACTACTGATTCTAAGTCTGTGCTAGGTAAACCTCCCTCTAGAGTTCCAGCTACGAGCATTGATGTACCCATGGAACCATCTTCACCTCCTAGGAAGACCTTATTACCTAGTGCATTCACTAAGACCAAAGCTAAGACTAGTTGGAGATGGCAGAAATGGTTACATAATACACTTGAATTTAAATGGATACCTAAAATCATTGATATGTGTGTTTCTACTATAACTATTTCGGAACCCACTAACTCTTCGGGTTCCACATCTACTTCTATTCCATCTGTGTCGTCTGTGTGTAATGCGGGTGATACAGATCATCCTTTGGATTGTTGATAGCGGATGTTCCCGACACATGACAGGCAATCTCAAACTGTTATCAAACTTTGTTGCAAAGTTCATTGGCACTGTCAGATTCGGGAATGATCACTTCGCAGCTATCATGGGCTACGGAGATTACATCAATGGCAACATCGAAATTAGTAGGGTTTATTACGTGGAAGGCCTCGGTCACAATCTCTTCTCTGTTGGTCAGTTTTGTGATGGAGATTTGGAAGTTGCTTTTAGGGAGAAAACTTGTTTCATTCGTGATCTATAAGGAAATGATCTTATGTCTGGTCAACGCACATCAAGTCTCTACACTATCTCAATGCAAGACATGATTGCTTCATCTCCCATCTGTCTACTTTCTAAGGCTACATCTACAAAATCCTGGCTATGGCACCGTCGTCTCTCTCATTTAAACTTTCAAACCCTAACCAACCTTGCTCGATACAAACTTGTTGAAGGTCTCCCAAGATTCCGATATTCTAAAGATCACCTCTGCTCAGCGTGTGAACAAGGGAAAAACACTCGTGCTCACTTTCCTTCAAAGGTGGAACACAGCTCACAGCATGTGCTTCATCTTCTTCACATGGATTTGTGTGGCCCAATGCGCGTGCAGACGATTAATGGCAAACGCTACATCTTGGTAATCGTAGATGACTACTCAAGATGGACTTGGGTTTATTTTCTTCGAAGTAAAGATCAAGCTCCACAGATGATCATCATCTTTCTCACAAAAATTCAAGTTCAGCTCCGGAAAACAGTCAGACAAATCAGAACAGATAAAGGAACTGAATTTGTGAATCAAAATCTTCATGCATTTTATGAGAAAGTAGGAATTGAGCATCAAACATCTATTGCATGTACACCAGAACAAAACGGAGTTGTTGAAAGACGAAACCGTACGTTAGTGGAAGCTGCAAGAACAATGTTAATCAATGCTAAACTTCCTGATTACTTGTGGGCTGAAGCCGTGTCAACTGCATGCTACACTCAGAATCGCTCAATGATTACTAAGCGCCACAACAAAACACCTTATGAGCTTATCCACAATCGTAAACCAAATCTCAAACACTTTCATGTATTTGGATCCCTTTGTTATCCGAATAATGATCGTGATGACTTTGGTAAGCTCAAAGCCAAAGCTGACATTGGAGTCTTTGTAGGATATTGTGAAAACTCTAAGGGTTTCCGGATCTGGAATCTTCATACAAAGGAGATTATGGAAACGATTCATGCTCATTTCGATGAGCTTAAGAATATGGCTTCTGAGCATAACAGCTTGGAACCCGGTCATAACCGTTTAAACTTCCCTCAAACCCCATCATCAGCTGAACCTAGTTTTCAACCAACTCGACATCAAATTGAATAGCTATTTGCTCCTCTATTTAGTGATGATATTGATGAACGTGCACCAGGTGTATCCAATGTTTCCTCTGCTCAACCTGATCATATTCCGATACCGATACACCTACTACAACAACTACTGTTGAGGAAGCACCACCAGTTGATTCTACAACAACAGTTGAACAAACCGCATCCAACGACGTTGAACCAGCTGATGATCTTCTGAACAATGAAGTACCCCTACCTGCAGATTATGATCCAAATGCGTTCTTCAATTCGTTTGTTAATGAAACTGCCACACCTGATGTTGCGGAATCATCTACAAGCCATTTGAATCCTCCCAATCTGCAAAATGTATATCAATATCAACCTTCCACACATCGTTGGACGAAAGACCATCCTCTTGAAAACATTATTGGTAACCCGAATCAACCAGTCGTAACAAGACAACGTCTTCATACAGACGGTGAACATTGCATTTATGCACTCACTGTCTGCCAATCTAAACCTAAAAACATCAAAGATGCAATGACCAAAGACAACTGGATTGAATCCATGCAAGAAGAACTCAATCAGTTTAAACGTCTTGAAGTATGGGAATTGGTTGAAAGACCAACAGGGGTCTTCGTCATTGGTCTCAAATGGATTTGGAAAAACAAATTAGATGATGAAGGAACCGTAATCAGAAATAAGTCACGTCTGGTGGCTAAGGGTTATAGACAGGAAGAGGGTATTGACTTTGAAGAATCATTCACTCAGGTTTCTCGTCTTGAGGCTGTACGGATTTTTCTGGCGTTTGCAGCTCACATGAACATCACGGTCTTTCAAATGGATGTCAAAACTGCTTTTCTCAATGGACAACTGAAAGAAACGGTCTATGTTAGCCAGCCAGAAGGATTCGTTGATCCAGAGTTCCCTAATCACGTCTACAAACTGAAGAAGGCTCTCTACGGTCTCAAACAAGCCCCTCGGGCGTGGTATGATAAGTTATCATCCTTTTTTATTGCTAATAATTTCGTCAAAGGTTCGGTCGACCCTACACTTTTCATACAATATCACTGGGCACACATTTTAATCGTTCAAATTTATGTGAATGACATCATTTTTGGGTCAACATATCTAAAGTACTCAAACGCTTTTTCAAAACTAATGAAAAAACATTTTGAAATGTCCATGATGGGTGAACTTACGTTCTTTCTAGGACTGCAAGTTCATCAATCACCCCGTGGTATTTTCTTGAGTCAGTCCAAATATGCTCTTGAAATCTTAAACAAACATGGAATGCAAACCTGTGACACCTATGCCACACCAATGGCACATACTAAGAAACTGGACGCTGATTTGCATGGGAAATTGGTTGACCCTACCAAATACCAAAGTATCATTGGGTCTCTCATGTATCTAACAGCAAGCAGGCCTGATATTGTTTTTGCCGTATATCTTGGCTCCCGTTATCAGTCGAGACCAACTGAAACCCACCTCTCAGAGGCTAAAAGAATCCTCCGCTACATCAAGGGAACCATTAACTTGGGGATCTGGTATCCGAAGGATTCTGGTTTTGAACTAATAGCTTTTTCAGACGCTGATCACACATGATGCTTAGATTCACAGAAAAGTACCTCAGGAGCATTACAATTTCTTGGTGATAAACTGGTGTCATGACAGTCAAAGAAGCAGGATTATACATCACTTTCCTCAACAGAAGCAGAATATGTAGCCATGTCGGCGTGTTGTGCTCAAGTCATTTGGATGAGAACACAACTCAAAGACTATGGTTACGTATTTGACAGAATCCCGATGTACTGCGACAATCGAAGTGCCATTGCGATCTCGTGCAACTCTGTTCAACATTCAAAATCAAAGCACATCGATCTTCGATATCATTTCATCAAGGAGCACGTGGAAAAGGGCACCATTGAATTATACTTTGTGGGTACTGAATACCAACTGGCAGATCTTCTCACCAAAGCCTTAGCTCCTGCTAGGTTTAATGAGTTGGTCCACCGGATTGGTATGCGGTGTTTGACTCCAGAGGAACTGGAAGAACTTTTAAAACATTCTTAAAACCAGTCAAACACCAAAAACATCTTTTGTAAATATTTTTCAAAAACAAAATACAAAAATATAAAATCTGATAAAACAACAAGAATATTCTTCTATCTATATTTCTTTTAACATGGCAAGTACAAATCTTCCGTCAACACTTTAATCTTTCAAAATTCAGTATTTTCTCGGTCAAGTGTTGTGGGGGAGAAAGTAAATATTTTTCGGTTTCATAAAACCTTGTACTTGCACGTTACCTCATCCCGGTTGTTTCTTTGATAATGGTGGTCACATTTCTGGATAATTGACACTCCCCGGACTCAAATTTATAAAATTTCATTATTTATTAACTCGAGGGGGAGTGTCGTCAAGTTTCTTTCCATAAATCATACTTTTGGTAACCAAAATGGAAGTTATGGGCATTGGATGAAAAAGGTTAAGGTGGAGGGACCAATGTTTTCAAAAGTTTAAACTCATTTTAATAAAATCTCTTCACCTAACTCACTTAATACATTTATTACCTTCATCCATATCATCCTACGCCTAACAATCAAACCACAATTTCGTGTATTAATCTCCTGATTTGTAAGTGTTTTTATGATCCTAACATGTTTACAAACATAGGTTTTTAATTTCATAAACATCCAACGGTTGGAATTTGTGTTTTGATGATCTTTGTGTTCTACGCATAAGCGTATGAACACAAAGTCATCACTTGAGTGTTTGTGATGTTTAAAATGATGTTAATATGTTCAAAATCATATACCATAAACACTTACAACATTAATTTCTACCCAGAAAACGTTTTATTTGTGATTCATGAATTAGGGTTAATGCGTAATTTTGGGTGTTTTCATGTGAGAGTGTTTCAGGCTAAATAAATGGTTAAGAGATGTTGTTTACATGTTGAATTAATCATATCCAGGTTTAAAACTTACCCAGAATTATCAATTGTGTGAGAATTAAAATTTAGGGTTTAAGTTCATACAATTTGGGTATTCTTGATTCATGGGGTGTTTGATGTTAAAACTTGTTTAGGACATCTCACTAGGCCTCTAAGATATCCCATAAATGATTTTGTGTCAATCCTATGGTTAGATTAGTTACTCGTAAAATTTAAATCCTAGGGTTTAAGTTCTACGCATAAACTGTATCCTACGCGTAAACCATTTTGATTGTGTCTTCATGATTAAACTGAACGGGTTTGAATTAATATGTTAATGAATAAGTTATGATGCATTTGTTTCAGGTTATTACGCGTGAAAAATTAGAATCAAGGTTATTAGAACTTCTACGCATAAGGATCACCTTACGCGTAGCATGTTATGCGTAAGAGAAATCTTACGCGTAACCTTTACGCGTAAGGTTCTTCAATGGGGACTACGCGTATCCTGTGAAGGATATGCGTAAACAGTAACCTTTACGCATAAGGTTCACTCTTACGAGTAAGCCTTACGCGTAAGGTTCCACATACGCTTATGCGTAAGCTCTATGCCTAAGGCTTTCTTTTCCTACGCGTAACATTTCTTACGCGTAAGTCAAGATCCTACGCATAAGCTTATGCTTACGCGTATAACCACTCCTGTTTACGCATAAGCATGCAACACCTACGCCTTAGCCTAGTTTTAACCTAAATTGTGAATTGTTACGCGTGCAAACTTGTAAATAAATAAATCATAACGTCACGAAACCAAAATGTCACCAATAAGCTTAAATGTTTAATAAGTTGTGAAAATAAGTGAAAACTTGGACTTTAAAACTCAAAGTTAATCTACTCACGAAACTTATCACGACGTCTTTGGACTATTGGACTAACAAGTGACATTGGACTCGTAACAATCATTGACATATCACATTCAATAAATAGACAATAAAATCAACTGTTGACTATCGTAATGTCTTTCGATATGTTGGTTCTTTTGGCTAAATATCTTTCAGATCACGATATGGACGTTCAAATGCAAAATGTGGATGCACCAAATGTTCTCACTGTTGAAGATATCTTCCGTAATGGTTACCCAATGAATATCGGAAAGAACAACCTCAAAGTTGATTTTGATAGCTTCACCTGTTCTGAGTCTTCGTGTTGTGACAGTGGATATTCTGAAGACTCACCCTTACCAGCACATGCTTACAAATTCTGCTACTGTGCCAGAGATCTACATTCACCAATTCTGGCATACAATACATAAGGTCAAAGGTCAAAATGTTGTGACGGTGACACTTAACAACAAACATGTCACCATCACACCAGCAGATTTGAGGGCTATTCTTCTTATTCGTGTCATCGAGCCTACTGAATACAATGCTACTCCAACGGAATAGGTCGTTCTCCAGTTCATGGTCGACATCGGCTATGATGAAGCTACTGGGGTAATCACAAAGCACTCATCTGTGGATCTTAAGAACATTCCCCAGCCATGGAGAACCCTCTACATAATGATTGCCAAATCCGTTTCCAGACGTGATAGTGGTCATGAGCATCCCAAGCTCATGGAACTACAAATATTTTGGGCTATGGTCAACATGAAACACATAGAAGTTGAAGCTCTGATATGGGAGGACATGATGTCTTACCTTAAAAAGCCTGGCACCAAGATCTCGTATATCAGATACACCAAACTGTTGATCCAAAGAGCTCTAGGGTATAATCCTGATATTCCCTTGAGACTTGATGACCCCAACCAACACTCCGTGTTGTATGAGCCCACACTCAATGTCCGATTTAAGGACTCAACAACGAAGAAACAAGGTGCAGTGTTACCAGATCATCTTCTTACTGATGCTATCAAAGAACTTTATTGGTACAAACGATATCTGGCAGTAGTTGAAGCTGGCAAAGTAGGTTTCCTTGATGAAAAGTCCTCTGGTACACCTACTAGGAAAACCAGGAGAGGTAGTGCAGGAAGTATCTCGAGCACTAAGAGTACGAGAAAGTATCCTAAGAGGCCTCATGTTCTCAAAAGGAAAGTTCCATTAAAGGAGGCAATCCCTATTCCCAAACCTGAACCACAACAAAAGCTAATGGATGAAGACTCAGAGGACACTGAAACGGACGAAGAGGTCATCTACTCTGAAACTCTAATCGATGACACTCAAACAGTTGCAAAACCTCCTAGTCCAAAAGCTGATAAAGGCAAAGGTAAAACCCCAGTTGCTGAGCCAGAACAAGAGGAGAGCTCGGATGAAGAACAACTGGAAAGAGACTACAAGAAAAAGGTGAAGAATCTAAGACTCCAACACGTTGCCAAAGAGTTTGTACAGCAACAAACTCATGGCCCCGGAGGGTTAAGTGGTGGTGCACTATCTACACCAGTTTCCGATGCGGTTAATCAACCCGATAAGGGAACTGGTACCACCACCCACGAACAACAACAAAGGAAACTGGAGGACTCTATCACCTATGAATTTGAGGAACCAGAAAAGGGGAAGTCTGAGAAAATTCCTGATGAAGATGCTGAGGTTGCAGCTAAAGAAAAAGTGAAAAGAAGCTCAATCTCAAGCAGATGAAGAAAGGATTAAGGTCTGAAGAAATGGCTAAATCTGGAAAAGATGACGAAGTTGATTATGATGATTTTCTTCTAGATAGTCCAGCACATTCCAAGGAACTAACTTCTGAGCCACCAAAGGACCCTGAGCCTCCTCATGTCTCATCATCCTCAGACTCTTCCTCTCATTCATCTCCACCTCCATCCAAAGGCACAAACAGATCCACATCCAAGTCTGTAAAGAAACCAACCGAATCTTGGATATCTCGAGCTAAGACAAAGATTTTCAATGCTGTCAAGCAAGTCAGGAAGAAAGACGTGACCAACAAAAAGCTGAATCAACTCGCTGACAGAATCAACTTTCTTCAAAACGGGATAAACGAGATGTTGAAAGAAAGGGAGCATATCCAGAAGCTTCTCAAAGGAGATTTCCAAAAGGAAATGGAGAAGATGGCAAGAGAATATACTCACAAGTTTCTTCTCGACACTGTCCCTGGAGTGACAAGGGAGATATTTTCTAGACAACTTACTCCAAATATCGTCGCATTGGTTAAACATACAATGGCCAAAGAACCTGATCTCTCTGAAGCTGAGTTAATTTCGAAATTGGTGATGCAAATGTCTAAACAATCTGCAACCTTTACTTCGGATGAAGTTAAATTTTTTGAGACTCTACTTGATTATCAACTCAAGTCCTCATGCAAAGAGTCAGCAGGTCAACCTAAATGACCAAGAGATGACGATGACAAGGACAAGGATTCTGCACCAAAACGTCCAAAGAAAACTAGAGAATCCTCCTATATGCCACCACCACTCCAAAGGACTCCAACCAAAACAAGATCTCCACCAAGTTCTGCGGCTACTGAGAAACCTAAGGACTCTGAGTTACCACCTCACACAGAGAAAACCGGTGATCATTTCGAGTACACTGGTGGTGACGATGAAGAGATCCCAGAGACCCAACAACAACCCACCTCTTCTGCCTCAACAAAGAAACCAGAATCCTCCTCAAGGCCAAAGAAGAAGAAGACAAAGACCAATGTTGTCTCATGGCTAGATGAAGATGACACCGCAGAATATGACTGGTTTTCTACACTTGTTGATGCTACTCCCTCACTACCAGAAGGTCAAGAAATGGTAGATGGCCGTACTATGGAGCATGTGAAGCTGATTCAAGAACAGTTTAGAGTGAAGAAGATGACTAAGGCTGAGCTAAAGCGAATTAAGAATGAAGCCTTCCAACTGCTTAAAGACAGCTCAGAAAGTGCAATTGAAGTTGAATACCATCTCGAAAACATTGCACGAGCCATGTCAAACAATATCGATTGGCTTAACCCCGAAGCTAACATCGACTTCACAAGACAAGACAAAGCTCCATACTACACAAACTGGGACAGACCGCTACCAACAATTGGCCGACCGGATCAACCTCAAATTCCATATCGTTACTTCTTCAACAATGACCTCGAGTTTCTTCTACACGGTAGCGATGTTACAAGGAAGTACGCTACATCACTCACATTTCCTTTCCCAGCAGCAATCTACTCTAACAATCCAGCCATCGAGGAAGAAGCCTCACACATGTTTGCTGCCACAGTGGAAAAGTATGACCTTGATGCGATGTATGGGATTCATCATTGGCCTGAACGCCGCCGAATCTTCTACAAAAGCTGCCAGGTTCAAAATTCGAAGAAGGAAGTGTTTAGTGATATTTCATCAAAATGGGACTACACATTCCTCAACAACATTGTGGTCAAACGACAAGACGAAGAGGACTATGACTTCTATGAAGCGGATTTTCCGAGACTGTCGCTAAATGACATTGAAGATATGTATCTCGCTAAGGTGCAAGGACGATCGCGACATTTCTCCACAACTGTCCAACGCGAATACATCAAGTCATTACTCATCTACATTAGAAGCATAGTGATCCAAGAACGTGTAGAAGACATTCAGCTTGCCATGGAATCATATCAGACACGTGTTAACCTTACTAAACCACAGCTACACCTTCCCGACATCAACCAATTTCCTCAGTACACCCTCATCAGCAAACCATTTGGAGTAGTCTACCGTAGTGAACTACACCGAAATTGCTTACTGGCGTGCAAAGAGCTTCATAAGTTTGGGGATCACACATTGAAGAAAGTCAGGGACGGGTTAGCTTATCGGTTAAAGGCGATACAAGAAGGCATTGGGTCAACTAAAAGATGGAATTCGAGGGAGAGAAGGGATGTGAAGAAGATCATCACTCGCATTGATGAAAGGTTGTTCAGAAGGGACCAGTTCAGAATGTTGGAGAGTTTCGTAGGTGGTCGTCCCAACATATCTCTCACAGGCTATCAATGTCCAGAACGCATTCCCGGAGTTATTGCTGGACTAACGGATTGTCCTGGTAACCCTTGAGTTGTTTCTTTAACTTATCATTTGGATGTGTGATTTTTTCTGACAATTGCTTGTGCACACATAACAGTGTACAACCCGTACTTGTAATGAAAGGACCCTGTGGTACGCATCAGTGCCACAATCCTATAAAAGGAGCGAAAGCTTCTTACTTTTGAGTAAAACTTATCAAAACTTTTATTTTTCAAAGTTTTGCTCAAAAGGACAAGTACTTCCCCTTATGATTTTCAAAACCTCAAAAGTTTATATCACTTGTTGAAGGGGAGTATTTGATTAAAAACTTTGTTCACAAAATTGGTCTTCATGGTAATCTTCCCGCAAAACTCGAAATGGACATATTTGATATCAAAATTTCATCAAAAATAACATTTATATGCCATTTTTTAGGGGGAAAAAAATTATGTGATAAGAAATATGTTGTGAATTGAAAATGAATCGTTGTGCTAAAAGACTTAACCAATGACTTGTCCGGGATGGGTAATAATTTTAAACTAGTTCGCTAGTGATGTAAACATGTCTCGCAAAGGACTTGTCCTAGTAGAATGTACCATTCGAGAAACTCTTTATTGGCGTGAACTTTGACGGGTTTGACAACCTTTCGAGGTTTGTCCACAACTTCAAGGTAGTTATTAGAGCTAGTTGTCACCTAAAAGCTGACAATGTAACTCTTTAACTATGCAACGTAACCGTGTCTCGCGGGGGATTGTCTATCTTGAGTTGATCAATTCAAAAGTGCGCGCTCTTCTCTCACCGTGTAGATTTCTGTCAAAACACTTAAGCACGTGTGGAGGGGGAGTATTTCTGCAAAATCTTACAGTCTCAAACAGTGGTACAAAATGCTTTTACTCATAACCACTTTGAGAGATTTTCATGAAAATGGTTTTATGGCAACATAGGTTAGTCATGGAGTTATAAGGTGACTAAGGTTAAGAATAACCGTCCTATGATCCGCCAGAGCCGGAGGGATCTACCCAAGGACACCACCAATAGTTAGAATTAGAAGTCCTTAGGTATGATTATAAAAAGGAGAAAATGAGAATCGGAGAAAGAAGGAGTTGAAGAATTAAAAAGAAATGCAAAGAAAAGGGTGAAAAGAAATAGCCCTCCAGATTATTCAACCTAGGGCAGACACCGGGTTCAATTCATATGCTACTGGTTGTCACTTGATGACACTGGTATTGAAGATCTAAGTCGTCATGGACCCAGTGACGCATGCACTAAACCTTCTTAGCCACTCAAGTTTCTCTCAACAGAAGCTTGTTTCATTCTCACAACCCTACGTAAACTATCGGCTTTCTCTTAGAGATTGCTGGTATTGAAGAAGGAGACCCTCTCCCTAGTCGCCACTCAGGAAAACCAAAGCGCACTATTGAGTCTAGATGTTAGGATTTGGAAAATCCAGTAGTTAAAGTGTCGGTCACCTCAAGTATATATAATCGTTAGAAAGCTCGTAGTCGTAGTTATTTAATGTTTAGTAGTATTTAGTTTTGTAACACCGTGGAGGACGGACGAGTCTTTACCCACTGTATGCCTGATCCACAGCCCGTCAGGTGGCGTTTTATGTAAGTACTATAAATACTCTCTACCTCCCAAGGTAGAGAGTTGGAGCTCATAATAATATTTTTCTTTCTCTCACTAAATTTCCCAAACCTCTAACTTTCTCTCTCTAAAACTCATCTTTTATACGCCTACTTTGGTTATGGTTTGATGTGTATGTGAAATCCAATATGTTCATGGTTAGATCATCTCTTACATATCTTTGGATTTCTAGTGGTTTTAGGTGATTTTTGAGTTTGAGAAAGTTTAGTGGTTTTTGCATCATTTGGTTGATTTCTAGTGTTAAAGTTTGGATTTTGATTGTACTTTTGTGTTTAGGATCATCATAAGTGTTTAGGTTTTGATTTGGAAGGCTTGAATCATCGTGGTTGGGTTGTTTTTGGATTGAAAAGTGGTGTTTCTAAGTTTTTTCATGCTAGCGACTTGAGTCACGGTGTTCTTTTCTTGGTAGCGACTTGCTTTGTAAATCTGTAGCGAGTTGTAGTGTAGTGTGGTAGCGACTTGGTGCTTAGCGACTTGTCTATTGAGACAAGCCGACAAACAGTACTTTTAGTGGATTCTCCACTACGGGTAGCGACTTGGTGAAGGTAGCGACTTGCCTTCAATTTTTATAGCGACTTGCTCTTTAAGTTTCGTAGCGACTTGGTGATAGCGATTTGGTCCTTAGCGAGTTGCTATTTAGCGACTTGACATTTTAGCGACTTAGTGCATAGCGACTTGCTGTAAAAATTTGTAGCGACTTGGGTACTTAGCGACTTGTTTTGTTATTACCTAGCAACTTAGTACTTAGCGACTTGGTTCAAGGATTATTAGAGACTTGGTTGACATTTGTGTGTAATACGGTTTTCTCTTGATTTAGTAAAATCCCGTGAAAGAATCTATTTCCCGGTTTAATCATTGAGTTATAAAATCCCGAGTAATCTGTTAAGATGTCTACCAACGGACCTACAATCATCTCCACTGTTGCCGAGGATGTTCAAGCAGCTGGTTCAGATACTCGTCCACCTATGCTTGACAGAACTGACTACGACTCTTGGGCTCAAAGAATCAGATTGTACTGTCTTGGAAAGGAAAATGGGGTCAACATTCTCAAATCGATTGATGAAGGACCTTATCAGATTGAGACTACAAGAGACTTAATTGATACAGCTGCAGATGGAACAATGATCTATGGAATAGACAGACCAAAGACATATGATGAGCTCAATGAAAAGGAGAAAAAGAGATTTGATGCTGACATCAGGGCTTCTAACATCGTACTTCATGGTCTTCCAAAAGATATCTACAAGCTTATCAATCACAACACTGAAGCCAAGGCAGTGTGGGATAATGTCAAGATGCTTCTTTCTAGTTCTGAATTAACTATGGAAGACATAGAATCACAACTCTATGATGAATTTGAGCACTTCAAGATGAAACCAGATGAGAGTGTCTATGAGTATTACATGAGATTCCACAAGCTTGTTAATGACATGAGGAACATCAGAATGACTATGCCAAACATTCAGCTAAACTTAAAGTTTGTGAACAACATGAATCCCGAATGGCATAAGTTTGTCACCTCTGTGAAGCTAACCAAAGGACTAAAGAATACAAACTATGAGCAACTATATGCCTTCCTTCTTCAGAATGAGAGACATGCTATGTTTGAAAAAAGGATTCTAGATCAGTTCAAAACCAACCCGGGAGAGACAAGCTCATCAAATGATTCAACTGCATTCTACTCAAACATTGGAATTACCACCAAAGCATCTCAAGTTATACCCATGGGTAATGGTAATCACAAACTCATTCCTGATCCTATGTTCAAACAAGCTGATGCTGATGCACATGTGGAAACTTCATTAATCAACTGGCTCTCCTGATTAGTCAAAACATGAACTCTCTTCCATACACCAACAACAATCTCAGAACTGCATCCAATCTACACAATCAAGTCACTGTCAGAGATGGGAAAGTTATGGTGCAGCCAGTTCAAGAAAGACATTATGAACAAGGAAGAGGTGGAGTCGGTAGAGGATATGTGGCAAATCAGAGTAGGGGAAGGAATGGAAATCAGGGACAAGCAAAGCCGATCAAGTGCTACAACTGTGGAGGTGAGGGACACATTGCAAGGAACTGCACATCTCCACAACGTCCTCAGAATGCAGAGTACTTCAGGGATAAGATGTTGCTTGTTCAAGCTCAGGATAATGGTGCAGCTTTGGATGAAAAAGAGTTGTTGTTTCTTGCTGAGGGAAATGCCAAGACGTATGATGCAGATGTGGATGAGCAGCGAATTCAGGAGATAGGGAACAATCATCATAATGCCTTTCAAGTCGCTAATTGTGATGCATATGACTTTGACGTTGATGATGAACCTACTACACAAGCCATTTTCATGGCTAGCATTTCTCCAATGGTCTCTGCTAAAGTCTCTTTATCACCACAAGCTGGTCCATCCAAAGACAAAATCATTTCTGAGGTATTAAAACTATACGATGATGCTGATGTGCAAAAGATGCATGACAAAGTACAATCAACTGAAACTATTGAGTCAAATATTGAAAATATGGGTAATATCAATGTTGTCCCATATGATCAATATGTGAAACAAAGTGAAAGTGAGGTCGTACCAAGTGATGCATCTTCTGCAGTCAATGATGACTATGTTTTTTATGAATACACTACATGTGCCCCTGATGATTCTGTTATCTCTGAACTTAATGCATATAAAGAACGAGTTGCAATTTATGAACAATGTGCTAAGTTTGAGTTAACTACTCGTGAGCAGGAGTTGGATAACCAAATGCGTACAATTATTAGAAAAAGGTAATTTTAGAGAAGAAGTGTTCAAACAAGATTTAAACTCCTTACAAGAAAAGCTTTCTAAAACTGCTAAGCAAAAACAAGAACTTCAATAAAATGTTAAAGTGCTTAAGCAGGAATTTCATGCTAAGGAATCAAAACTTTTGAATGATTTTTCCAATCTAAAAACTTTGAAGAACAAGCTTGAAAATAAGTTGTACATACAAGGGAATACCATTCAGACTGCTCACATGGTCACTAAGCATAGAGTTCTAAGCGATAAGCACAGTGTTCCCATTATAGATAAACCCAACCCTAAGTACGGTAAGATAGCAAAAGCAGCTCAAAATGTAATCTATGATGGCAATGAGATTCTTAAACCTAGACAGAAACCTAGTTGCGTTGAGTGCACTGAGGAAGATAGAAAATTTGATGATGCATCTAGGGAGAAAATGAATAAGAAGCTAGAAGATCCTGAATGTAAAAAGAATAACATCATGATCAAACCCCATGATTACAAGAAGGAAAACTGGATTTCCTTAAACAAATTTAAGCCTCAAACGTTGTTAACACCTGAACAAGTTTTCTGGAAAAAGGACTTAGATATGCAAAAAGCTGAAAATCTTGATGAAACAAACCCTCCCCTTAGGAAAATGCCTGCAGCGACTGTGTATCCTCCAAATACACCAATGCATTTAGTTCCTAGAACTATTGCCACTAAGAGCAATACCTTAATCAGTCAATATGTTATTCTTCAACTATTTGTCGATTTTGAGAAAACTTATAAGAAAAGGATCACACCCACTGGGATAACTGAAGGGGAAAGGGGTTTTGAACAAACAAAATAATGCTATCTAACTGAGGTCATGCCTTTCTTTAAGCAACTAAAAGATCAATTTGAGAATCTTAAAAAGGGGATAGATTCAGATATTAAAGGAATGGAAAAGGAATTTGATGCAATGATAGTTGAGGTTAGTGACTATGAAAGAGCATTAAAATATAATGAGATTGAGAGGAAAAACTTGCATACACTGAATGAGTCTCTTATTTCTGAATGTATTGCTCAAGATGTGTTTTACACTGCTACGAATTGTTCCATTAATGCTTCTCAATTTCATGAATTATCTGTTGCTCTGAAAGTCTCCCATGATCGTGTCATTGAGCTTGAAAAGATTAATTCAAAACTTAATGAGAAAATTGATCAGGATGATCACGATAATTTGGTAAAGCATCTTTCTAAACTAGAAGTTGAACATTTTGATTTACAACTAAAATATCAACATCTTAAAGAAAATGTCAAAACCTCAAATATCAAGACATCCTCAGATGTTCCAGAGTTTGATGCAGTTTTTCAGATAAACAAACGTGACGATCAGATTCGAGCTCATTGTAACACGATCAGAAAGTTGAAAGCCCAAATATCTCAATTAAAGGGTGAAATGAACAATGTGACTGGATCCCAAATGCCTCCTCCTTTAGATTCTCAGCATTCTCAAACTTTTCATCTTCAAAACTTAGTTAATGCCTTACAAAAGGAAAACGAGAGTTTTCTAGAAGAAAATGAAAAAGTTAAACGACACTTTAAAGAGTTATATGATTCAATGAAAGTCACTCGTGACCAAAACAACAAAAAAATATCGTCTTTACAAAAAGAAATTGAGAATCTGAGAAGTCAGGAAAATGGGAAACTGCCACTTGTTTTTAATACGAGTGTTGCATCAAAGTCATCCTCAGACTGCAAATACACTGTGACTGTTAAATACATTCCTCCTCATCTTAGGAATAATGAATCTGCGTTTCATGACTATTGTGCTCACCTTAAGGATAGTCTAGAATGTCTCCGTGAGATTGTTGAAGAGGATTTCATTAATAAACCTCTCGACAGAGAAATTAGGTTTGCTTGCCTTCAGGCCAAACGATCTCAAGAGCTGCTAGAATGTGTAATTGCAACATGTCCTAAATCCTTAGGTGCAAAAGGCAAAGCTGTGATGCCTTGTTCTATGCCTAGTGCCAAGCATTCAAACCATTCTAGGCCCAGTTTTAAGAAAGTGAACATCAATGTGCCTTCTAGTAATACAGACCCTTGCACATCTAGTTCAGGAATGCAAAAAGTAGATCAACCAACTAATGTTCCCATAATTCCCTCTACAAGAGTAATCAGTGACATTAAAGCAAGCGGGTCAAAGCCTCCAGGCAATACCAAGCAAGATAGGACCTCGCAAGCTAAAAATGTGCATTGGAAGAGAGTAGAAGACCAACCTAGGAACTTTAAGTTTGTGTTGAATAAAACGAATCGTGTTGATTCTAGTATTAGCCATAGGCGTACTGTAATTAATTCGAATTCTGATACTATTTGCAAACCATGTAATGATGTCTGCTTGAATTCTGTTGCTAATCATGATTATGGTGTGAATGCTTTGTCTAATGCTGTCAAATGCCCTGTTATAATTGTTAATGCTAAAAATCATGCTAAGAAGGCTAAAAGGCAAAAATGAAAGAAAGGTAGAAAACAGTGGAAACCCACAGGAAGAACATTTAGAAGGATAGGTTATCAATGGATACCTTTTGGCCAGAAGAATAATCAGTTTTGCCCTCAATCTGCTAAGACTATGCCCACCAAAAAATGGATGCCTACTGGTAGAACTATTCCCTTAAGAAGTGAACATACTTTTGAATAGGTCAAATACACCAGCACTGCATCTATTCCTAATGATTCCATTGCTTCTACTTCTGATATGGATGTTTTTATTTCTGATGTGGGTGTTCCAATCACTGTTACTAACCAAGTGGAACCCATTCTTGCATGGGGATCCCAATTATCTAGTTATCCATTCTTGTCTGTGTTCAACTACAGATCGTTCAAATCGTTCTGTGGTACTTGGACTCAGGCTGTTCCAAGCATATGACTGGAGACCGGTCGCGGCTCATGAACTTCGTGAGTAATTCATCGGGACTGTTAGATTCAGGAACGACCATTTTGGAGCTATTATGGGTTATGGTGATTAGGTAGTTGGAAAAAGTGTAATCTCCAGGGTATATTATGTGGAAGGTTTGGTCATAATTTGTTCTCTGTTGGTCAATTCTGTGATTCCGATCTAGAGGTGGCCTTTAGAAAACATACTTGCTTCGTTAGAGAACTTGATGGTGTGGAATTATTAAGAGGAACTCGTGGTTCTAACCTATACACCATCTCTATCAAAGACATGATGAAGTCTTCTCCAATCTGCTTGCTGTCAAAGGCTTCTAAAACAAAGTCATGGTTATGGCATCGTCGTCTCAATCACTTGAACTTCGGCACCATTAATAACCTTTCCAGAAAGGATCTTGTCAGAGGCTTACCCAGATTAAAATATGAAAATGATCATCTTTGTTCAGCTTGCTAATTGGGTAAAAGCACGAAATATGCCCACAAACCAAAACCCACAAATTCAGTAATGGAAGTTCTTCATACCCTTCATATGGATCTGTGCGGACCAATGAGAGTGCAAACGATAAATGGGAAGAAATACATTCTAGTTGTTTTTGATGACTACTCTCGATTTACTTGGGTAAAGTTTTTGAGAACAAAGGATGAAACTCCAGATGTCATTATCAAACTAATCAAACAGCTTCAGGTTCGACTCAACAATACAGTCAGAATTGTTCGAACAGACAATGTCACAGAGTTTGTCAACAAAGACTTAATTCAGTTTTCTGAAAGTGTTGGAATCAGTCATCAAAGAAGTGTTCCACGAACTCCTCAACAGAACGGTGTAGTTAAAAGACGAAATCGAACTCTTGTAGAAGCCGCAAGAACAATGCTTATTTATTCGAAGGTTCCAATGTTTCTATGGGCTGAAGCCATTGCCACTGCTTGCTACACCCAAAATCGTTCCCTTATTCACACCTCTCATGGAAAAACTCCATATGAACTTATTCATAAATGAAAACCTGATCTCTCCTACCTTCGTGTGTTTGGTGCTTTGTGCTATCCAACGAATGACGGTCAAGACTTAGGTAAATTAAGAGCAAAGGCAGATATTGGAGTTTTTGTTGGTTATGCACCAAACAAGAAGGGTTACCGAATCTACAACAAGAGAACCCGAAATATCATGGAAACAATTCATGTTACGTTCTATGAGCTGACCGGTCAAATGGCTCATGGACAATCCAGTTCTGGACCCGCACTTTAAAACAATCCCATTGGTTCATCACTTGTACCAAACTCATCTCCAACAACTCCATATGTACCTCCATCAGAAGATGATTTAAAGAAATTGTTTGATCCAATGTTTGATGAACACTATGAACCAAATGCTGATGAAATATCAATTCCAGAGGCTGCTCCTATCCCTGTGAACGAAGTCAACCCTTCAGTCTCAATTTCATTAAGTCAAGAAGCGTCTGCTGCTGATCACTCTGTCTCATCAACAAATCATCAATCATCAAATGTACATCATGGAATTGTTTCTGGCGTCAATGATGAAGTTAATCCCTTTGCTACTCCTAAAGATGCTCCATTTGAAAATATATTTGCTCCTGAATCATCGTCTAAACCATCATCGTCTGAACCATCTTCATCAGGAGATATCGACTCTGCTACTTCAGTTCCACAACAACAACCACATGAACACCTTAGAAAATGGACACACGATCACCCATTAGATAACATCATTGGAAACCCCTCTCGTCCAGTACCCACACGGAAACAACTTGCAACCGATGCCTTATGGTGCTTCTTCAACTCCGTACTCTCTAAGGTCGAACCAAAAGACATTAAAACCGCCATGAATGAAGACTGCTGGTTTAATGCCATGCAAGAAGAAATTCATGAGTTTGATCGACTTGATGTATGGGAATTAGTACCTGCTCCAGATTGTGCTATGATCATTGCTCTAAAATGGATCTTCAAAGTGAAACTTGATGAGCATGGTGATGTCTTAAAGAACAAGGCTCGATTGGTCGCAAAAGGATACCGTCAAGAGGAGGGTATTGACTTTGAAGAATCATTTGCTCCAGTTGCTCGTATTGAAGCAATCAGAATCTTCTTGGCTAATGCTGCTAGCAAGAATATGGTTGTGTATCAGATGGATGTTAAAACCGCCTTTCTGAATGGAGATTTAAAAGAGGTGGTTTACGTCAGCCAGCCAGAGGGTTTTGTGAATCCAGAGCATCCTACTCATGTCTATCGCTTGAAAAAGGCCCTTTACGGTTTAAAGCAAGCTCCTAGAGCATGGTATGACACGCTGTCAAAGTTTCTTCTATCCACTGGATTCAGCAAAGGAGCAGTTGATCCGACATTGTTCACCCGGAAGTCAGGCAAACATGTAATTCACGTTCAAATTTATGTTGATGATATTATCTTTGCCTCGACTGACCCCAATGAATGTGATCGTTTTTCAAATGAAATGGGTTCCAAATTTCAAATGTCAATGATGGGACAAATGTCATTTTTCTTAGGATTACATATTTCACAAAGTCCCGGAGGCATTTTCATAAATCAGTCTAAATATGCAAATGAGATTTTAAAGAAATTTGGATTTGTATCATGTGACACCGTTGACACTCCCATGATTGAACGTACTAAGCTGGATGAGGACCACTCAGGGATCATGGTAGATCAAACGAAATATCATAGCATGATTGGATCCCTGATGTACCTCACAGCTAGCAGACCAGACATTTTGTTCGCTGTGTGCATGTGTGCTAGATATCAGGCTAAGCCTACTAAAAAGCACCTTGAAGTAGTTAAACGGGTCTTTCGGTATCTCCAAGGAACCATCAATATGGGACTATGGTACCCGAAGGACACCGGTATGTCACTAACAGCCTATGCAGATGTTGATCATGCAGGATGTCAAGATACACGTCGAAGTTCATCAGGAGGTGCTCAGTTTTTGGGTGATAAGCTTGTGAGCTGGTCTTCAAAGAAGCAAATGAGTACTTCTATTTCCTCTACAGAGGCTGAATACATAGCCATGTTATCTTGTTGTGCTCAAATTCTTTGGATGAGATCCCAATTATCTGACTATGGCTTTGAATTCAACAAAATTCCTCTGTACTGTGATAATAAAAGTGCTATTGCTCTCTCATGCAACAACGTACAACACTCAAGAGCAAAGCACATTGACATCCGACATCATTTCATCAGGGAGCAAGTGGAAAACGGTGTGGTGGAACTCTATTTTGTGAAGTCAGAATACCAGTTAGCAGACATCTTCACCAAAGCTCTTCCGAGAGAACGTTTTGAGTTTATTCTTCCTCGACTTGGCCTGAAAAGCCTTCAACCAGAAACACTCAAACGTCTTCAGGAGGAAGACGAGGAGTAAAGGTCTTTTCTTCATCTATATCTTGTATATATTTATTCAAAAAGCAAAATACAAAATTATAAAACCTACTAAAAGCAAATAGAAAATTATAAAACTTTAAAAAAAAATCCATAAAAATCTGAAAATCTCGAAAAATCTCAAAAATATTGTCTTTTTGTCTTTTCTTTCTTGATTCGATATATATCTACGGTCTTTGTGCTATCAGTCAAAGAATGACACGGGTCTTTAGATGTTGTTCGAATGTTAAAAAAAATAAAAAAAATATATATATTTTTGGGAGAAAGTAAAACAATGGTTTACTGTTATTTCAGGCAGTAACCCGCTTCTCAAAGAAAGAATAGAGCCATGCTTTATCTCATGTTTCAAACCTAATGCTCTGATTTTAAAAACAAATGTTTGTCACTAACAAGACAAATGTTTAATTTCAAATATTTTTCCTTCTAATGATTCCTCTGAAAAATATTTGCAATCTTATGAAAACTCAATTGTTTTAAAAATACTTCGGACTCTATTTTTGAAAATCAAAAGAACTTATCAAGTGTCAAAATCTCAATTCATCAATCAACGACTTTCGTCATTGATTGAGGAGGAGAATGATTTTTCAATCAAATCAAAAAGTGTTCTTTTCAAACAATTTGCACTTAAATGAGTAAGGTCTACTTTAAATGTTTTACAAAATGTTACACAATTGGTTCCAGACCTTGGTTATTATTATGTTTTCAAAAGATAATTATGCATGTTTAATCAATGGAGTTTAAAGTCTCAAAATCCAATCCTTATTAGTTAAAACGCTTTCATAATCAAGTCATAATTCTCCTTAAAAGCTTTCAAAATCAATTTAAGTCTAAAGAGATCACAAATCTCAAATGATTTGATAATTGTGATCGGGGGAGAATTTGTGATTTAAACTGGATTTAAACTGATAATTCGATAGATGGTTTCATAAGTGATTAGCATGTTTGCCTCCCCGCAAGTGACAAACGATTTCAAATTTTCCATGCACATGTTGAGGGGGAGCATCTATTTTAAACCTCAAATTATTGAAACGTGACTGAATTGTCTCTAAGTGCAGGTTCCCTCTAATATATGCAAAACTCTTTCAAAATTCGAGGCACATATTGAGGGGGAGCAAACTTGTGAAAACCTCATCCTTCCTCAAAATGTTTTATCTACTCAAATTGATTGGGAAGTGATGATGATCATTTTAGAAAATGTTAATCAAAAGATTGGACATTTCATTCTTAATCTAACGATTTCAAAGATCTCTTACCTCCATGTGCTAAACAAATTCTAAATTTTTATGCATATGTTGAGGGGGAGCATTTCTAAAATGTCAAAACAATTAAGATACAAAATGCTTTGATTCTATATCACAAGTATCTTGATTGATTTTCAAATGGTTTTCAATTGGTTCCAATGGCAGATGAACAATTCCAAAAAGACCGACCAATTTTACTTTATGTATGGTGATATAAGGATGATAAGGTTAGGTTGAGGTCCCATGATCCGCCAGAACCGGAGGGATCTACCCAGGGACAATCCACTAGATAGTGTAGAGTCCTTAGGTATGATGGAAAAAGGAGAAAAGTGAGATATGGGAAGAGTGCTGACTGAGATAGAGCTAGAACTGGAATAAACCCAACAAGGTTCTAGTAATGAAGTCTCGGTAAGCACTGAAGGGGTTGAAGAATGAAAAAGAATTGAATGTGAAAAGGGTGAAAAGAAATAGCCCTCCATTTATTCAACCTTAGGGCAGAAACCGGGTTCAATTCATATACTACTGGTGGTTACCAAGGTAACATCGGTATTGAAGACAAGACGTCATGGACCCAGTGACGCACTGCACTTCAACTTTCCAAACCACTCAAGTTCCTCTTAAAAGGGCTTGTTTCATTCTCACAGGGAACCGACATAATCTATCGACTTTCTCTTAGAGATTGTTGATATTGAAGAAGGAGACCCTCTCCCTAGTCTCCAGCATAGGAACCAAATATGCACAATTGAGTCTAGAGCCAAGAGATCATCTTATAAATCTCTTTAGGACACTTTCAATGAAGACTCTCTGTTTCACACAATGTGGAAAGAGAGATTATATCTTATGAGTCCTACGCATTATCCTTGTGGTATTGCCAGAACATCTAAGTGAGATGCATACATATTCATGATGAAGATGGAAAGCCTTCTGGAGCCAACATCAAACAAGCTCTTGGTAGGTGGCATGTGAGATTTATCCAATAGATCAACCATGTGACAACTGGACAGAAACAATGGAGAGATTCAATCTTTTGAATCAATCCTGGTTCAGAATTATGGATTGATGGATACCTTTGAAAAACCGGTCGTTGTGCTTAAAAACTCTTTTCTTTAGCACATCGACTGTGTACTTATTTCTCAAAATAAAAGGTGTTTATGATTGATAATTGATTTTCATTAAAACCTTCATTGTATTGCAAAAACAATTTCTATTGAGCAATACACGATTGTTTTTAAAATCTCTTTTCATCAATCAGTGAATCTCATTTCGCTGGTTCACTCACTCCGTGTTGTCTTCTTTGAGATGTTCTGGTTTGAGAACAGCTAGAGCAGCTACGAAACCCTGTCAAGGAAATTCTTCAGAATTATACCTGATCACAGGCAGTACTTGTACTGATCAACGGGGAACCGTGGGCCGTGTACCTCAATTCATCGAAAGTGATCAAAGACACTTTCGTATGCTTTATTGCTAACTGTCTTATGCAGGTACGCCCCAACGTTTGCAGCTGATCAGAATGGAGCGGTCAATCCATAGCCGCATGCTCACACAACACATTCATATCTTAAGAAATCATGATTGATGCATCAATGACTCTGATATTTTCACTCCATGCTTCTGCTACGCTGCTACCAATATCATGAATCAACGAAAGCTTCCGCTACTCTGATAAGAAGATATCATGATCCAGAATGTGAGCATGTCGGTCCAAAAAAATCACAACATCACGTTATACCAACACCACAAAGGATGAGTCAGAGATTTTAATGTTGCTGATGATCTCAAAGCTGGCTCAAAACTCAGTATCACGTGGATCAGTTAAAGAACAATCTCAATGTAATATCTGTTTGTTTTCTATGTAATGTATTGTGTGTTTGAGGTGACCTCCCTTAGGGGGAGATTGTTAGGATTTGGAAAATCCAGTAGTTAAAGTGTCGGTCACCTCAAGTATATATAATCGTTAGAAAGCTCGTAGTCGTAGTTATTTAATGTTTAGTAGTATTTATTTTTGTAACACCGTGGAGGACGGACGGGTCTTTACCCACTGTATGCCTGATCCACAGCCCGTCAGGTGGCGTTTTATGTAAGTACTATAAATACTCTCTACCTCCCAAGGTAGAGAGTTGGAGCTCATAATAAGATTTTTCTTTCTCTCACTAAAGTTCCCAAACCTCTAACTTTCTCTCTCTAAAACTCATCTTTTGTATGCCTACTTTGGTTATGGTTTGATGTGTATGTGAAATCCAATATGTTACACTAGAGCCACGAGATTCATCTAAAGATCTCTTAGGAACACTTGACAATTCATCGCTTGTCGTTCAGCAATAAGAACGTAAGTGATTCATTATCGAGTCCTTCACAGATCTTAGCAATCTGTCGAGAACATTTATGAGAGGTTCACAAATGTGATCCTCAATGATTGAATGGAAACTCCTGCCAGGGTCAACATCAAACAGCCCTGACAGCAGGTCACTTCGGTAACTCCCTGTGGGTTACGCTTAGTGTGTCTCAAACGGTCTACAGTCGTGGGGTGATGCTTCGGTGTACCTCAGCGACTCATCTGAACTGTAGATTTACTTCGGTACATCGTGTTATCTCACTTGTGGGACTCCAGTTCAGGAACAGCCTTTGTGAGAATTAGAGTTGTGTTTTCACACTATGCTGTTAACACTCTCGAAGTTCAAACTTGTAAGCGCTGGATTACTTCTAACCCATGTTTTATGTTTGCTTCTTATGGATGCTTGCGGGTGGAAAAGATCGTGCTGATTCTCCACATGCTCATACCAACCACATCATACATAAAGTTCTCTCAAAATCAAAGGCAACACAAAAGTCTAAATGATTCTTCATCATGAATCTACAAAGTTTAAAGACTTAGAGAACTATATCAGTACTAAAATCCAACGTTAAAGGGCGTGTAAGCATGTTGGAGAAAGAAGTGGAGACACTGGAGCAACGAAGCGGACCTGATGCAGACAACAACAACATACTATCACTACCACCACAAAGAACAAAGATCAAAGAACAAAGATAATGATGATGTCAAAGGAGAATACTTCAAAGGAAACAATTTCCCTACACTGGGGAAATTGTTCGAATCAAGGCACTTCTTCTCGGAAGAAAGAAGAATGTCAGAAGACGTCAAAGCATCTATTACATCAGCACCTACAATGTTTTTCATCATCAATCACTAACACTTAGGGGGAGATTGTTGGAATCACTCCTAAACTAGAATTCAAGTGTTAGTAATTAATATGTAATAGTTAGCTTAATTATGGCTTTTATGTTAGTAATCAAGGCTAGGCTCACGTAAAAAGCCCATGAGCCTATCGAAAGCCCAATAAGGAAAGGATGGGAACTTGGTGTGTTGCCCTAGTTCCTTCCTATAAATAGGATTGTAAACCTTCTCTTGAAGGTTGGTTGCTCATTTTATCATTTCACTCTATGCGTAACCTTTCTTATACATTCGTGTGTCTGTGTTAAGTGTTCAACCGATCAGTCTTTATCTATCTTTCTTATATTGATGCTTGTGTTTCTAATATGGTGATCTAACACTCTCCTACTAGGAGGACCACCGGGTCAAGTCACAATTCAATCCGAGTTCTTTTTCAACAAGGATCTAGAATATTTGCGCTTCAACAACAAGGCTAGCAGGCCCGCATTATGAATTTCCAAGATGAAGGCTACACAGTACCCTGATGCTGGTTTAGAGCAGATGGTTCCTGATTAGTTTTGGGCTGAAAAGGAGTATGAGTACGACATCGCTGCTTCTTATGGTATCTCACATTGGTGGTTTCACAAGCAACGCTTCTACATTGATAGACATGGTGCCGAAGTGAGTCGAAGGGTTGCACGTACGCACATGCATATCTTAAGTGTTGTCAGTGTAGAGATCTTCCCAATGTACGGATAAGACTACTTGAAGAAGATTGTCCTCCGAAGAGCAGACCTTAAAGAACACGTCATCTAGGAAAACGACTTCAAGAAGTTGTACCCAAATGATTTTGAAGATCTGTACTTTTTGAATCTCCAAGGTCAACTGAATCATGTGACTCCACGTGACAAGAAGACTCTAGATGCAACAGTTAACTTATGGACAAGAGGTTTAGTCATCAGGCAAAGAGTTGGAGATTTTCAGCTTAGGATTGAGAGCTACCAGACTCAAGTCAACCTTACTAAGCCTCGGTGGGAAGCAAAAGGATTTGAGCTCAAACATGACTACTTAGTGATCGAGTCTCCAAGAGCTGTTATTTTTAGTGACAAATACGGGGTTAGGATGATCATGAGGTTTAATGAGCTACACAAGTTCAGCAACGGTACTCTATGATAGATTGAAGAAGCTTTGGATTACAGGGTGAAGGAGTTTAAGATCGGAATGAGACCAAAATGAGCCTTGCGACGAGAAGCGGACATTCCCCATGCTGCGGTTCCCTCCAGGACGGTACACCATGTTTTGGACTGACAAGGATCTAGAAATGAGCGAGGCATTCATGTTTGCAATCTGAAAAAGGCTCAAGACTAGGAGCCTGGAAAGTTTTGTAGGTGGAAGAGTTCGTGATGGTGATTATCAACTACTACAGAGAACCGGATGATAATATGATCTCTGTAATAATTAGAACTCTTTTGGTGTGCTGTTGTAATTTGTGTATATAAAAACTTTTCAGTGGACAGTAGTGGTATGATTGTGATTAGTAACCTCCCTTTAGAATTGAGGAGGAGCATAGTAATGTTTCTTATCACAAAATATTGAATCAAACCACATTTTCTTCAAAGTTTTTTTAAAATGGTATTTAAATCACTTGGGATCCAAAATCTCAAAGGATTTGAAATTTTTGATCGGGGGAGAGAATGTGATATAAATATGATATTAGCCTTAATAGTTTTATTAGAAGTGATGGTCATTCACGTTTAGGTACTTTGTAACGTGTGTTAGATATCGTGATAGAATAGTCAACGGGCTCGTGGATTGGGCTAAGCTAATTGGTTAATCTTTAGGGTATGTTAGCCGTTTATAAGCTTAAGTATCCCAAGCCCAATCCAAGTCCAACGAAGCCCATAGGAAAGCCTTTTAGGTTTTCATGTATTCCACCTATAAATACCCCTCAAATGGTCATTTGAGGGGTGTGCTTGAAAGTGTGTGTGTGTGTGTGTGTATTTTCTCTCTGAAGGAATATACAACTTTATTGTGTTTATCTTTTATCTACACATACACGGTTTTGTATAAACATCAAGTCACCATCTTTCTTAATCTTTCCTTCTTTGTTTAAGCTTTATGTTTGTGTTTGGGTTGAACGTGTTCTACGCGTAGCGTGGTAAACGTGGTGATACTTGTGTTGGGTTTGTGATAAGGTTGATAAAAGTAAGGTCCTACAATTGGTATCAATCGCCTAACAATGGTTTAGGAGTGGTTGGTTGAAGTTTTTTGTGGTTTGTGGTATACGCGTAAAGCTCTCGGTATTCAAAAGTGAAACGCTTAAAACTTTACTTTTTACACTTTAATCTTCAAGATTCTTATGGTTTGAGGTTATTATAGTGTTAAGGAGTCTAGTTTTTGGAAAAAGTTCGAAGCTTTACGTGTTTTAAATCATTTTTGAACTCGTTTTTGGTTCATTGGTCATTTCTACTCGTAACTTTTCTAAGCACTTTGGGTGAAAAAGGTCAACATTTTTGGGTTATTCGAGTGTTTTTAAGGCTATCTGTGCAAACGAAATCATTTGAATCGTTGGAAATTTCTTACGCGTAGAAGTCAAAAAGTCAAAACCCTAGTTTTCTACGCATAACATTTTGGTGAAGAATCTTCGAGCTATAACGGTTACTCAGTGCTTCCCTCACTTGGATAAGTGCGTGGAACACTTCGACTTGTGGATATCCCTTACGCTGTGACAGTGTAAAGGATTTTTGGTTCTTAACCATAGTTGACGCATAAGCTAAAAGCTTACGAGTAACTCTACGCATAACTTCACAATTACGCGTAAGGTTTACGAGTAACTTTTTGTCCACACATAAGCTTAAGGTTACGCGTTAGATACTGTTTACGCATAAGGATTCCTACGCCTAAGCTGATTACGCATAAGATCCTACGCCTAAGATCCTACGCATAAGATCCTACGCATAAGCACAATCTCTACGCCTAAGCCTCGTCTACTCGTAACTTCTGTTTCTACGCCTAAGCTCTTTCTACGCATAAAGGTTTAAAAAAAAAAAAAAAAAAAAAAAATGAGGAGACTAAACGTTCAATTTTTACGCGAAATTCAAATTTTGGTTTAACTGTGAAAATTTTGGTAAAAAATTCAAATTTTTGGGCCTAAATTCAAATTTTTCGGGTCAAATTTGGCGTCAAAATTGTCATAACTCAAAATTTTCATACGACCTTAGAATTGATTTTTATAGTGAATTTCAAATTTTGGGCGAAATTTTTTTAAGAACCAAGGTTACGAGTACGACTTCCAGAAAACCTCAAACGGCAATATCTTCTACAACACAACTCCTTTATCGTTGAATCGATCCTACATCAACTTTATCATATCATACCTTCATCAATGGCAACTCAACAAGACATTCATGCAGCCGGTGCCGAAAACCGTCCTCCTATGTTGGCAAAATGTGGTTATCTTCAATGGACAAGTCGTATGCTTCGTTACATCAAGACCAAACCTAATGGAAAACTCATGATTAAATCCATTCAGGATGGACCCTTCAAGCCTCGACAAGTTCATGTACCTGGAAATGCAGATGCAACACCTCCCGTCCCACCATCTTCTCGTCTTCAATACGAATCTGAATACACTGCAGAGGATCAGAAACAAGTCGAAGCAGATGACATGGCAATTCATATTATCCAACTGGGTTTACCAATAGACATCTTTGCTGCGGTAGACAGTTGTGAAACTGCTTTCGATATGTGGGAACGTGTTAGACGACTTTGTCACGGAACAGAAATTGGTCAACAAGAGATGGAGAACAAGTTGCTAACTGAATGGGAAAGGTTTACTTCTACTCCAGTAGAATCCATTGAATCCTACTATGGAAGGTTTTGCACTTTGATGAATGAGCTAATCAGAAACAAGCTGACACCCAGAACTATCGTTCAAAACATCAAGTTCCTGAACAATCTTCCAGAAGAATGGGGACGATATGTAACTATTGTCAACCAAACAAAAGACCTTCATCAGGTGAACTTTGATCAACTGAATGATTTTCTGAAACAAAACCAAGCTGAAGTCAATGAAGTCAGGAAAGAAAGATTGGCAAAGAATCATGATCCATTGGCACTTATTGCAAAGACTCAACCTTCAGTGAATACACAACAACAAGCTTCATCATCTTCCAACAACAACAACTTGCAGCAATACATTCCACAACCACAACAACAATTCTATCCAGATCAACAATACCAGGAACAAGGAATCACTGATCCTGAAACTGACCCAGAAGCGACCTTGCAACAGATATACTCTTTATTGGGTAACGCACTCAAAAGTCGCTATTCCACACCAACTAACAACAACCAAAGGATTTCGTCAAACACTCGCAACAGGCAAATTGCACAGCCGGGTGTGAATATGGGTAATCAAGGTCAAATGGTTGGAGTTATTGGGAATCAGCAGGGATATACTACTGGATTTCGTATGGGTAATCAGCCGGTTCCATATCAGGGTAATCAGATGAGACAGAATGTTGGGAATAGAGCAGTGGGTAATCAGAATCGGAATGTTGCAGCTCCAGTCGTTGGGAATCATGGAAATGTGAATCAGGGTAATCAGATTAAGTGTTATAACTGTCAAGGAATGGGTCACATGGCAAGGAATTGTCCTACTAAGCCGCACAAGAACGATCTTGAGTATCTTCAGAAAACTATCCTGTTGGTACAAAAGGAACGCGCTGGATTTCAGTTGAGTGCTGAGGAACATGACTTTATGGCTATTATGGATGATTTGGAAGACCTCGAGGAAATCAATGCGAACTGCATCTTCATGGCAAATCTTCAGGAGACTAAGTACGACTCTGACTCGGAAGCACCTCCTGTCTATGACGCCAACGCCGTATCTGAGGTACCAATCATTGATCCATGCTATAACAATGTCATATTTGATGTGTTTACTCATGACGAACAGCATTCTGTGACGCCAACACCTACTTATGATACATACCTGGACAATCCGAGTTGTAGCAATACTAACTCTGAAACTCCAGATGTGGATCCTAGTGGAGGCTGTGTGGCACAAAATACTGGGACTGATGAGGAAACACGTGCTTATTTTGAATCATTAATCAATCAGTGTGGCATTGAAATTGAAAAAGTGAGTAAGGTCAATCGCGAAGTTAAGGCCGCGAATGTTAAATTGACCACTGAGCTTGAGAGTTACAAGGAGCACGCCAAAGCTTTTGAATTTCATACTAACAAAATGTCCGAATTAGAAATTGGTTATCGAGATTCTGTTTTAAGAGAAAAACAATTGCAACTCAAGTATGACACACTTGATGTGAATTTGAATTTGAAAATAAAATCTTTAAACAAGGAAATTTCTGATCTAAATGACTAGCTTTCTAAACAAAAAGCAACGTATTCTGATCTTGAAAAAGAGAAGAAGAAGTTGATTGCTGATTCTTCAAAACGAGAAGATTCTCTTCTTGATGAAATTCTTGATAAAACGGAAAAAATCAAAACATTGGACAATTTGCTTCTTACAACGGGTCATTCAGCTAAGACAAACAAGATGCTTTCTAATCAAGTAAATCCGATTTTTCATACTTCACATAAAATGGCTCTTGGTAACTCACCTCCTGGTTTCCTCAAGAAAGCTCAGATAGAACGGAATGTGTTAAACAATGGAAAACCTTTGCATGAACCTATAATTGTGCATGATTCTCTTGAAACATTGGAACTATCTGAGGAGAGTAGATCAAAAATGAAACAAAAACATCCAGAAATCAAACCTATTGATTATAACACATGGAACAAAATTAATGGTATTTCGTTTGTTTCTCAATCAATGTTTTCCACCAAACCAAGTGTTTAAACAAAGTGTCAACACCTGTTTCAAAATCAGTTTCAAAACCAGTTGTTGTCTCCAAATCTATTTTGAACATTGAACAAATGTCTTCAAACAATCCTTTTAACACAAGTGATGCCAGAAGTATTTTGGAAAATGTGAAAATGAGAATTGCAGATCTTCAAGAGACCGTTAAAACTAAAACCAATATTACAACAAACATCTGGTTTAATAGTTTTGATATTGAACAGAAAAAGTTTTTTGAAACTCAAATTGCCCCTCAGCTGACTAACATCAACTCAAGGGTAATTCATTTTGAACAAGCCTTTTTGAAAGAAACAGCTGACTTTGTCAAGGACCATAAATCCCTGGTAAAGCAAGCTAATGAAAGTGTTGAACACATCAAAGTTTTGGAAAATCTACATGATTCACTCTTCGAAGATGTTCTGACTACTGATATTATGTCCATCATTTTGCAAACATATTCTGTTGAAGATCATGAAAGACTCCAGTATGAGACCTCCGAAATTGTTTCAAAATATGAAAAAGCTCTTGAAAAACTTGAAAAAGAAAATGTCTCATATTTTAAACAACTTGATCGAAAAATAGAGGAATGCAAGTATGACAAACTGTCGTATGAGCGTGCCTACAATGACATGAAAGCCAAAAATGATCTTTTGAGGGCTCAGCTGGAAAGTCAAAAAGGAAAGGCAGTGGATACTGTGATTAAAAAACCATTGACTGCGGAGAAAGCAAATGTTCCCAAACCGGTTTCCAAACCAAAAATGTCTGTTTCTATGCCTCCTCCAAAAGTCAATGAGAAAAATGTTTCATCAAAACCAGTCACTCCACCTGCCCTACCTAAACAAAATGTTGATAAGGGAAAAGCGGTTATCGAGAAACCAAAAGTTTTAGCACCTGGCCTTTTTAAGATGAGTACCACTAATGCGTCGGCCTCCACATCTAAAACATATGGAACAAACGACATAAGTTTAGAAAAGCACTCTAAAGAGACTAGGAAAGCTGAAACCACCTCCTTTCATAAAAATGTGAATCCTAATGCGTGTGCCTCACCTTCTACAGGACTAGAAAGCACCTCTAGGAGCAGCAGACTAAAGCCTAAGAGCAATACAAGGAACAATAGAGTCTCGACTGCCTCTAGGAGTAGTAGCTTGAATAAAGAGAAGAAAGTAGAAGAACACCCTAGGAATTTACCGCTTTTGAATAAGAAAGACATTTCATCTGAACGTACTGAACCTATAAAACTTGCTAAGTCTAATGAATGTGTTGAATCTGTTTGTTTAACTTGCAAGAAATCTTTATCTGATGTTCAAGATGATTATGTTTCTAAGAATGTGAATGATAAGCCTGTTAAGAAGAACGTCCCAAAAAGATCTTACGCTAAACGAGTAGGAAGACTAGTTGCAAAACTTAGGCTTTACACTACTGACAGGAACTATAGTGTATACTATAGGGATGATATTTGGAAACCCACAGGTAGAACTTTCACACTCTAGAATGGTACAATGAGTGATAAACCAGAATTCCCTGTAGAAAACCTCTCTGCGTGTGATAAGGATTTTACCTCTAACCCAAAGGAACCAAAATCAAAATGGTTTCCACAATATTCTTTTTTTACACTTGGCAGGTTATCAAAATTTGTCTTTGGATCGTCGACTCGGGTTGCTCCAAGCACATGACCGGGAATCTGAAGCTGCTGATCAATTTCGTCTGGAAATTCATGGGAACCGTACGTTTCAGAAATGATCATGTAGCAGCTATCATGGGTTATGGAGATCTACCTTTTGGAAATTATTTGATCACTCGGGTTTACTATGTCGAAGGGTTGGGACACAATTTGTTTTCAGTCGGGCAGTTCTGTGATGCAGATTTAGAGGTTGCTTTTAGGAAAAATGCTTGCTTCGTTAGAAACTTGGATGGCACTGATCTCTTAACTGGGAATTGTGATACAAACTTGTATGCTATCGACATCAATCAAATGGCCTCTTCATCACCAATACGTCTTATGACACGAGCATCTGGAACACAGTCCTCGTTGTGGCACAGAAGGTTATCCCATCTCAATTTTGACACCATCAACAAAATTGCCAAAGACAACATCGTCAACGGACTTCCAAAGTTCAAATACACCAAGGATCACTTATGTCCATCATGCGAACAAGGAAAAAGCAAAAGAGCATCATATAAACCCAAAACCGTACCTAGTTCGGAAGCAAAGTTACATATGTTGCACATGGACTTATGTGGCCCAATGAGAGTTGAAAGCATTAATGGGAAAAAGTATATTCTTGTCATTGTCAATGATTATTCAAGATATACATGGGTTAAGTTTCTGAGATCTAAAGACGAAGCACCAAGCATCATCATCACCTTTTTGAAACGAATTCAAGTACTTCTTCAAACTCAAGTAAGGGTTGTAAGAACAGACAACGACATAGAATTCACTAATCAGGAGTTAAGAGCTTATTTTGAAGATGTTGGAATCACACATCAGACATCAGTTGTTAGAACTCCACAGCAGAATGGGGTAGTTGAAAGAAGAAATAGAACTCTTGTGGAAGCTGCTCGCACAATGCTAATCTATTCTAGTGCACCGTTATTTCTATGGGCTGACGCTGTTGCCACTGCTTGTTTCACTCAGAACCGATCCCTCATCCATCCAAGATTCAATAAAACCCCATATGAGCTTGTGAACAACAGAAAACCGGATATCTCTTACTTTCACGTGTTTGGCACTTTGTGCTATCCTACGAATGACAGAGAAGATCTTGGAAAACTGAAAGCAAAAGGTGATATTGGAATCTTCATTGGATATTCAGATAACTCGAGGGCATTCAGGGTGTATAACAGGAGAACTAGGAGGATCATGGAGACGATGAATGTGAAGTTTGACGAACTTTCACATATGGCTTCTGAGAGACTCGCTCTAGAACCCGTACTAAACCGACAGACTTCTGGACACATCAGTTCAGGGCTCGTACCTCAAAGAGCTCAATCAACTTCGTTTGACAAACCTAAAGAACAAGAATGGGAGAATTTCTTTCAGTTAATGTTCGATGAATACTATGGTGGAACTTCGACAAATGCATCAAACCATCATTCCGCTGCACCCGCTCAAAATCATCCACCACCACCAACAGAAGATGCATCTACAACGGTCGAAACCAATGCACCAATTCCATCTACATCATCTACATCTACTACAGTTATTGCACCCGTTCTACCAGCAGTTGATGAGCAAAACCAAAACCAGAACGATGCAACGTTAGATGACGACTTATTTGAAAATCCGTTTGCTACGGAATCAGCTGAATCATCTTCATGCTTACGAGAACCATCTAACTCGCATACGTATAACCAACGGTATCCTTCTACTCTGAAGTGGACAAAAGACCACCCAATTGAGCAAGTTATTGGTGAACCTTCAAGGCCAATTCAGACGAGACGTCAACTTGCCACCGATTGCGACTTGTGCATTTACCTTTGCTCAATTAGCAATATCGAGCCAAATAACATTCGTGAGGCAATGGCAGAACCCGCATGGATAGAAGCAATGTAGGAGGAACTTCTCCAATACCGTCTTCATGACTCTTGGGAAATGGTTCCAAAACCAATTGACATTCGCGTCATTGATCTCAAATGGTTATGGAAGAACAAAAGGGATGAAGAGATGACTGTAATTCGCAACAAAGCTCGTATTGTGGCCAAAGGATACAGACAAGAGGAAGGGATAGACTTTGAAGAGTCATTCGCGCCGGTAGCTAGACTAGAAGCAGTCAGGATATTCTTAGCCTACGCCGCTCACAAAAACATCACGGTTTATCAGATGGACATTAAGACCGCGTTCTTGAATGGAACTCTGAAAGAAGAAGTGTACGTGAGTCAGCCAGAAGGCTTCGTAGACATGGAACATCCAGACTACGTCTACAAACTCAAAAAGGCAATCTATGGATTGAAACAAGCTCCGAGAGCGTGGTATGACGAGCTGTCCTCTTTCCTTATCCAAAACAATTTCACCAAAGGAACAGTTGATCCTACCTTGTTTACACAAAAATGCAAAAACGATATTTTGATTGTTCAGATTTATGTGGACGACATCATCTTTGGGTCCACTAATCCGAATCTTTCAAAACATTTTGAAAATCTCATGAAAAGTAAATTTGAAATGTCCATGATGGGGGAACTAAAATTCTTTCTTGGTTTACAAATACATCAGTCCCCTCGTGGAATTTTTATAAATCAAGCTAAATATACGACTGAGATTTTGAAAAACCATGGTATGGATAATTGTGACTCGGTCGGAACACCAATGGTAACTTCACCAAAAATTGGAGCCGATTTGTTTGGGAAACCTATTGATCCGAAGAAATATCAGAGCATGATTGGTTCTCTCATGTATCTTACTGCTAGTCGACCCGATATTCATTTTGATGTTTGCTTATTAGCACGGTTTCCGGCAAAGCCTACCGAACTGCACCTCAAAGAGGTTAAACGGATCTTTCGGTAACTGAAGACATCCATTCACATGGGACTTTGGTATCCGAAGGAATCCGGATTTGATCTAATTGCCTTTTCAGATGCGGACCACGCAGGTGATCAAGTTGCAGCAAAAAGTACATCCGGAGGAGCACAATTTTTTGGAGAAAAGTTAGTAAGCTGGTCTTCAAAGAAACAAGATTGCACTGCACTTTCAACCGCTGAAGCTGAGTATGTGTCTCTATCTGCGTGTTGTGCTCAAGTTCTATGGATGAGAACACAACTCACAGATTATGGCTTTACTTTCGATAAAATACCTATGTATTGTGACTCGAAAAGTGCCATAGCCATATCATGCAATCCTGTTCATCACTCAAAGACTAAGCATATCCGTGTCCGCTACCACTTCATCAAAGAGTACGTCGAAAATGGTACTGTTGAATTATTCTTCGTGAAGACAAATTACCAACTCGCCGATCTATTAACTGAAGCCCTTCCAAAAGAAAGTTTTGACTATTTAGTTCGACGAATTGGAATGCGAAGCCTAACCCCTGAGGAGTTAGAACGTCTTCTCGAATCTTCTTGAAAATGATTTTCCAAAAAGCTTCGCTGTAAATATTTTTGAAAAACAAAATTCACAATTTGAAAAACCAACAAAAGCAAAATATAAAAATATAAAACTTTCAAAAAATACAAAAACAATATAAAATCAAAAATCCAAAAATATTCTTCTCACGACATGTCTCTTGTATAATCGATATTTTGTACGTTTCTGGAAATGTCATTCAACAATGATACGGGTATGTACAGATGCTTGAGCGAGAGTTCTTTAATGTTTTTCAAAACATGTGGTTTCTCAAAATTTCTTCAAATAATGGCTTTCGTATACATCAGTACGAAACCCGGACCGAAATGATGACTTTTGATTATTTTTCAAATCAAAACTCGTGCTTTTATAGAAAAACTCAAGTGTACGCTTCAGTGCACTACATTTAAAACTGGTGAGAAATCATCATCATCTTGAGCACCTTTTCAAGATTGTTCAAAAAGATTTTCAAAATCTTTCAAAATATTTTGTGCTCAAGATAACTCCCTCTAAAACCCTTTAATTGATTATGCTTTATTAAAGGGGGAGTATAAAACTAAAATGTTCCATATTCATGCTTAAATCAAATCCGTTTGTCTCCCCAAAGGATTCTAAAATGTTGTTTAATCAGTTGATATCAAAAATATCACGAATATGCTATTTTTGAGGGGGAGGAGACGTGATTAAAATGTGATCAAAAAGTTTTAATGATCGTTGTTTGAATCTCAAAATGAGCTCGAATCAGACGGAACCAATGAATTGACGGGAATCTAAGTCAGTAAATGTACCATCTCGAGAAACTTATGATAGATATGCACCTTCATGGGTCTAACCTTCTTTTCAAGGAGTGTTTACATCTTCAAGTTAGCTATTAGAGCTAATTGTCACCTAAAAACTGACAATGGAACTCTTTAACTAGGCAACGTAACCGTGTCTCGTGGGGAATTGTCTATCATGAGCCGATCAATTCAAAAAGTGCAAAATCTACCCTCTATGTGCAGATTTCTGTTAAAACTCATAAGCACATATGAAGGGGGAGTGTTTCTGAAAATATAAAACTCGCGGAGTGTCTCAAACATGTTTTCTATCATAAACACTCTGTGAGATTTTCAAGAAAAATGGTTTTATGGCAACATGGGACAGTCATGGAGTTATAAGGTGACTAAGGATAGGAAATTCGTCCTATGATCCGCCAGAGCCGGAGGGATCTACCCAAGGACATCACAAATAGTTAGTATTAGAAGTCCTTAGGAATGATTGAAAAAAGGAGTAATGTGAGAAAGGAGAAAGAAGGGGTTGAAGAATTAAAAAGAAATGTAATGAAAGGGTGAAAAGAAATAGCCCTCCATATTCAACCTTAGGGCAGAAACCGGGTTCAATTCATCTGCTACTGGTTGTCACTAAGATGACACTGGTATTGAAGACAAAGACGTCATGGACCCAGTGACGCACTGCACTAAACCTTCTAGCCACTCAATTCCTCTTAAAAGGATTTGTTTCATTCTCACTGGGAACCCTACATAATCTATCGACTTTCTCTTAGAGATTGTTGATATTGAAGAAGGAGACCCTCTCCCTAGTCTCCGCTCAGGAAAACCAAAATGCACTATTGAGTCTAGAGCCACGAGATTCATCAAAAGATCTCATAGGAACACATGACATTTCATCGCTTGTTGTTCAATGACAAGGGCACAAGTGATACATTCTAGAGTCCTACGCAGGTCTTAGCAATCTGCCAGAACATTTATGAGAAGTTTCACTTCTGTGATCTTCAGTGATTGAATGGAAACTCCTGCCAGGGTCAATATCAAGCAGCCCTGACAGCAGATCACTTCGGTAACTCCCCGTGGATTACGCTTAGTGTGTCTCAAATGGTCTACAGTCGTGGGGTGATGCTTCGGTGTACCTCAGCGACTCATCTGAACTGTAGGTGTATTTCGGTACATCGCGTCATCTCACTTGTGGGACTCCAGTTCAGGAACGGTCTTTGTAAGAATTAGAGATGTGTTTTCACACTATGCTGTTAACACCCTCGAAATTCAAACTTGTAAGTGCCGGAATCCGCTTATTACTAACCTGTTTTTATGTTTTCTTCTTATGGAAGCTCCGGAGCGGATGGATCGTGCAGACTCGCCACATGTTCATACCAACAACACATGAAAGTTCTCATCAAAATCAAAGGCAACTCAAAGTTAAAGATGATTCTTCGTCAATGTCAAAGAATCTACAAAGTGTAAAGACTCGAGAACTTCATCATTGGAAACTCAAAGTCAAATAGAAGTGTGAGCATGGTGGAAAAAGACGTGGAGATACCTAACCAACGAAGTTGACAATGGTAGACAACCACATTATCTTATCACAAAGCATGAAGGAACAAAGAATCAAGACTATTCTATATCTACGCACAAAGTTCAAGCTCAAGGAGAGTAAAGATCTTATCAAGTGGAGCATCATTTGAATGACCACCCCTTAGGGGGAGATTGTTAGCCTTAATAGTTTTATTAGAAGTGATGGTCATTCACGTTTAGGAACTTTGTAACGTGTGTTAGATATCGTGATAGAATAGTCAACGGGCTCGTGGATTGGGCTAAGATAATTGGTTAATCTTTAGGGTATGTTAGCCGTTTATAAGCTTAAGTATCCCAAGCCCAATCCAAGTCCAACGAAGCCCATAGGAATGCCTTTTAGGTTTTCATGTATTCCACCTATAAATACCCCTCAAATGGTCATTTGAGGGGTGTGCTTGAATGTGTGTGTGTGTGTGTGTATTTTCTCTCTCAAGGAATATACAACTTATTGTTTTCATCTTTATATTCACATACACGGTTTGTATAAACATCAAATCACCATCTTCCTTTCTTTCTTCATCTTCTAAGCTTAACGTTTGTATTTGGTTGAACGTGTTCTACGCGTAGCGTGGTTTCACGTGGTGATACTTGTATTTGTGTTGGGTTTGTGATAAGGTTGATAAAAGTAAGGTCCTACATATGAAATCTGATAAAATGTGATCTTTTACGAGTTAAAATATAGGCTGCTCTCCCATATGTGCTAGAAGATTTTCATAAATCGATGCACATATGGAGGGGGAGCATTTCAAAATCTTCTAAACTAACAAGGTACAAAGGCATTAATGTTTTTATCATAAGTACCTTGATTGATTTTTAAATGGTTTTCTATGGCAATTGTAATTATGGAAGTACTTTGTGACAATCGGCAATTAGGGAGCCCTTTTAGGTAACCGCATTACGCTAAGTTAGACCGAGTAGTTGCCTTTAGGAGCTATTCCGGTTAACCATAACTTTCTTTGATATCGTTTATTGGTTTTTATGATTTATTTTATTATTGTATGAGTTATAGCCTGTTGCGATAGGCACTATTTGATTCGGCACAATAAATCCTATAACGAGAGATAACGTAACTTTTAAACTGTAACACGAAACGTGACACGTAAATAATCAAAATTTGTGGAAAAATATAAATAAAAACAATAGAATGACGAATAAAAGTCATTAGACACTCGTAGGGTAAAATATGAGCTCGGGAGAGGTAAAACGGGATATTTTATAAAAAATTGCGAGCTTGGCCCTTCTTCTTTAGGATAGCCGGCCACCCCCACTCCCCTTTTCATTTATATTTTAGTTCTCAAGTCCAACTATATATACCACTCATTATACACACATACACACACACTTTCTTTCTCTCACTAAAAACATCAAAACACACACTTTCTCTGACTTCCCTCTCTCTCTAGAACCCTAGATCGGAAAACCTAGCCGCCGCCGCCTTTCCGGCCCATTTCTGGCCAAACACCGGCGCGTCACCATTCACCACCACCACCATAACGTAGATATCTTCCTCCTCTTTCTATCCACATACACCAAATCTCTAAAACACCCATACGAACCCTTAAAACGCGTAAAAACCTTGCGCATACCTAGGGTTTCAAGTTGTTTTTGTAGATCGGGTTTGAAAAAGGTAAATGGAGCCAAGAAACGACTCGTTTGAGTCATGGTGAGCCATGTACGAGACCTTTTGTCTCGCGAACGTGGGTACCTTGGTTGGGTTTTGATGAAAACGAGTTTAAAACTAATAAAACATGTAAACTAGTGTGTTGGTATCATGTGTTGTGTCGTGTTCATGTGTTTTTGGCATTTGTTATCATTTTTATGAGTTCTTGGTTATAACTAGTTGATGGGTTTTGATGTTTGATGGTGTTTGGATGTTGTTTGGTTGTGTTTAGGAATTGAAAAAGCCATTTGGTAGTGTTTGGATGGAGTTGGGATAGTGGAACGAGCCATATGGACCACTAGGGTCTATATTGGTAGCGTTAGGGATGTGAACGAGACCCTCATGGACCCGTGGGTCCGGGTCGAGTCATTGTGGTAACATATTGGTTGTTGTGTTGGAGTTTGGATGAGACGCGGGAAGCCAAAAAGCTTCTAGAGCTTGTTTGGTTCATGTGGTCTTAACCGGGACCGTGTCAAGACCATTAGGGTCGTGACATTGGTTACGGGTATGTTTGGTACTTGTTTGGATGGCAAGATTGATATGAGATTGTTTGCCTAGTGTGCTACTTTGCTTTTCTCTGTGTTGCCCCCTTTTGTTGACTGCTATTGGTGTGCCTGGGCTTTTGGTTTTATTTCTGTTGCGCTTTGCTATTGGCTTATTTAAAGTGTGCTTGTGCGTGGCTCTTTTTTCTGTATGCCCTGTTTGCTTGTTTGCTTGCTTCCGTTTACTTCGCTTTTGCCTATTGTTTTTGTCTCTATACTTTCGCACCAGCACACATGCACTTGCCGGAGGTCTCATTGGAAGCAGTCTCTCTACACTCAGGTTTACCCTGGTGTAGGGGTAGGATATGTCTACATCTTACCTCCCCCATACCCTGCCTAGGCGGGATTGGGTTTGTTGTTGTTTTTGTTGTTGTTGTTATGTCAATTTTGCGCAACGTCGGTGTTATCGTGACTTTTTAGTCTCGATTGACCCCGACAGCGCCGTAACATGGACTTTAGTATTTATTGGACTATATGATGTGTAAAAGCGGATAATGACTCGAAACTTATATATGATATATATATATATTGTATATATATATATATATATATATATATATGTATATATATATATATATATATATATATATATATATATATATATATATACTAGTATTCGAAGCCCGCCCAATGGGCGGGCATGACTTATAATTATTTGTTTGTTGGTTTTTGTTAACTTAAATACATTTATTGTCAACCAATATTATAAGACGATTGGGCGTGTATGACTGTATATAATGGTTGAAAATTTGGTTACACACACAAACTAATTCTTTGTACAAAACTAAAAGAAACATAGTTTTATAATTATAATTAGTTTATACGAACAACCCCTGCACATTATACTTTTTAAGTTAAGCATAGAGTTGTTTAGATATGTATTTGATTATTTTATTTTTAAGAACTTAATATAATATATTTAGTTATTATAAATATAAATGAGGTGTTAGGTTGGTGATTTTTTTATTTTGTTACTTTGGGTCTTTTGTAAAGCGTTTCATATAATATGAGTCCATTTGACCCGTGTCTTTTTAAGCCCGTGCTTGTTCGGGCGCGAGCAGTTTGGACCCGTGGCCCGATCCCGCCCAACCCACCCATTTTGACACCTCTTAAAACATGCATGATTTAACAACAGCACACGACATGGTCAAGTAAATAATTTACATTAAAAATTGGCAAGTGAAATTGTAATTTAGGAGTAACTAAAAGAAACACGGGAATAAGTGTGCATAGGCTTTGAGTTATACTGAGGGTTAAGACTTAAGATTGTAATTTTCCGTTCAGTCACAATACTTTTCAAATGGTTAGATTTTCATTTAGAACTAAATCAGCCTTTAAATAATATAAGCCTAATAGTTCATTCAACAAAGCATCATAAAATTAACGCATATTTCTGCACCAAATATGTACTAAAATTTATGCCACCACTTAGCCTATTGCTAGACCGTTGTTTACTAATATCGACACCGAGGAGCTTTATGTCCCTACCGCTATTTCCGTGACCATACGGTCCACCATTCCCATTGCGTGATGGTGGCATAGGTGGCGATGGAGGAAGACCTATTAACAACCAAATGAATATAATTATATGTACAAAGAACTTCAGTTTGACTTTCGAGGTCAAACGAATTGATCCTAGATGTATGGTAGATGTGACAGTTTCGACCCATTTACTTATTTGTGGGTCGAGCCGGTGGAGGTGACTTAAAAAGCCCGTTTCAATCCAAACCCAACCTTGAATAACTGTTAAAACCGCCCTTTTACATCCCGAACTTGTTACCATGTTAGTTTTAACCCATTTATAGATTAATGACTAATAAGTCAATTTGGGTTGTATTTTATACATTCTGTCAAATGGATGAATTTTCCTTTTATCTAATAACAGAAATGGATTAAATGGGCAATGATCGCCAAAAAGAGAGGATATAATAGGCACTTGTTTCAGCCATAATCTTTAGCAGTTACGTGGTGAAGACTTTACATGGCCAGGGTCGCATCCTCATTCTGATTTGTCCTGTGACCACCTCGCTTACTTACCATGCTTATACACTCTATATGATCATTCATTCCTTTCTTCTCATCAGTGAAACATGACCATATTCACTAACCAAGACAATCGGCTCTTTCTTCATCTCGATGTGTAAATTTATACTTTAAAGGTTTGGCCATTCACATAGTGCCAAACACTACCAGTTAGCAATATTGTTTTCATAAATCTGCTCATATGAACTCAATCGAGGACTTTCATAAAATCTATGCTCAGTGATTATTTATTACTTATTAGAGATACTTATCTGTTAGGCTTTCTCAGATTGATCCCGTGTGCAATGTTATGAGTTGTAAGAAATGCAACAGCAAGATGATCAATGTCGCCAGCCTGACAAATAACTAACACCAGTTAATTCAACAATCAATAATACCAATAAATAGGTAAAGGGTCTGCAATACGTACCGACCTTGTAGTATTTGCTTATGGCAAAAACAATAGATACCCACTCAGTGCGAGTGTCCAGAATCCAAACGTAAGTATTTCGTTCTAACAGAATAGTAAAAACTGCACTTTGGATTGTTTCAAAGCAGCAAAAGAGAAACACTACAGTAACTTCATCTGGGTATTTCTTTACAGTCGCCGTCTGGAGTAAAATAAGATTAAAAAATATAAAAACTAAAAGGGCAAGTGGTCTAAAGAAACAGGAATCAATAAATGTCTCACCTGAAAACATTCCATGATGAAGAGCAAATGCAAGTGATTGTAAGAAGTAAAGCCCCGAGTATCCAGTTTGACTCTTGTGACGAAAGTAAATTTCTGTGTGAATCATAACCAAGAATCATCTTGAATAAAGCCGGACCTTGATAAAAAGTCATTATGGATGCTCCTGCTATAGCCACGATGGTACCTAATGCTTTTGCTTGGCTTGTAGATTTTCTTACATCAAACTTTTCCATCCTAAATGGTTATCATGCAGCCAAGTAAGAAATCACAAATAAACGGTAAGCAATAATTTTATTCTATTTTAAAGGTGTACACTATGGCCTATAATTCGTTGTTGAAGGTTCCATTTCCAGCTGCTCACAAACTTGATAGTTTTTTTTTTACGTAACCATCTGTAAATCATACGGTCTATATCTCAAATCGCTATACCATATGCAATTTCAAAAATACTGATGATTTCAAATACTATATGGTGGTTTAACCAAAAATTAAGTACCTTTAAATTCAATCCACGCTTACAAAAGTCATGATCTTTAGAGGAGATGGCTGAGAAATTCATGATATTAGGGTTATAAGAAAAGTATATTATGAATGAATTTTTTACGTGAGATATGGCATGGTAACAGCTGGTAACAATATAGAAAACAAAAACCTACGAATGGATCCATAGTATCCGGTGCGTAGAGGTCCAACTGAGCCAACAGCTGTGAATCCTTATGGACAGGTGGATCACCTTTATCATCTGTTGTCTTTGAGGATGTGAGCCCTGCCTATCAATAAGAAAGGTAAATAGTAAGAATGGAACAAAATTTATAGAAATTATTATCAGCTAATAGAATGAAAATAAGTACAACTGAGAACACCTCCTTGAATGAACTTTCGGTCGTTAAATACCCTTGCCTCTTGACGTACTGCTCCCTTCTCGATTCCAAGAAAGGGAGAGTAGGGCGTCTTTGGTTCTTCAAGAAGATATAAGTTGTTGCCTTTGATATCCTAACTGAAAGAAAATAGGAAAAACAGTCATATACAAACATAATATGAATAACAAATATCAAAACAGGTGCTGACAAAAAAAAAACAATAACTAACCTAAATATCCTCCATATTAGATACATTATCAAAGCTCCAAGAACAGCAAAACCTGCACAAAAACACATTAAAAATCGTTAAAACCCTAGTGATGGAGTTTTCTTCTTCGAGAGAGATTTGATGATTAGGGTTTTTCTTTGTGAAAAAAATATATATATACGTATGTTTGTTTTTAATAATGGTTATGGATTATAATTTTTGTAGATCATTGTCAATTATGATAAAATAAGGAAAAACTTAAGATAACAATGATTTCATACCAAACTTATCATAATCTTATTTTAAGTAAATATCAACACACAAACATAATCCTAAAACAATACAGATTCCTAAATATTTTATTAAATTCGAAATTTATAGAGCTAATTATATATTATAGAATGCAACATAATTATCAAAATAACTTGTAGCCTAATTGGTAAACACACAAGTTATTAATGCTACTCTTAAAAACAACCCAAGTTCAAATCTCACTAATGACATTTTTTATAAAAACGAATTTTGAAAAAATAATATTAAAAATTAATATAAATTATACATTAAAACCGGGAAAAATAGTTGGATTAATAGTTTAATTATTAAATTGCTTAGGTGGACATATAATGCTTAGGTGGCATTGAGGTGGCATTGAGGTGGCATTGAAGTGGCATTGAGGTGGCATTGAGGTGGCATTAATGCCAAATGCCTCCTGTTATATATAATATAGAGATATATATATATATATAAACAAGTAAATAAAGCTAGAAAATATAGATAATAAATGGTTTTTATACTAAAATTCGATAACAAGACTCACCTTGTTATTCGACATTTTAAAAGGAAACTAACGTCTAAAAATAAAAATGTTTTGTAATTAATGAGTTATTAAATGTTTCGAGGGCACGTTTATCAAAATGTGCCATTTATGGGTATTTAATACCATTTATGTGTTGTGTGTGGGTTACGGATGACCTAACATTAATAGCGTCAATACACGTGGATAACGGACTTATTAGGTTGACGAATCTAATAAGTGCCCGTTATGTACATAAGATAGCGTTATTAATGGGTGAATTATCCTTATGACTCGTTAGGATGTGACTGGTTTTTGGGATAATAAGCGACCTGAATTAATGGTTGAATTTATTGAGTTGACGAATTCGATAAGATCTAACGATTTATTTCGAAACTTCTAAAACTATAAAACTTATCGCTTAGACGTCTCATTGTGTCGTTATGAGTCGCATTGTGGTCAATTTAGTGCATTCATGGGGTCTTGTCGAGTCGATACCACACACACGATGATACCAAACGCTAGTAACTAAATGGTGAAACAAGACATTTTTGGAGATAAGAATTGGAATATATTCGGGGTAGATAATATTGAAGTTGGGAATATATATTACGAATTGGTTTATATTAATAGGTTGTACCGAGTCAGTAGTTGCTGAGCCGAGTTAGCTGTTATCTGCGTTGCTAGTGATTGTTTGTGCTTTGCTTATTTGAGGTGAGTTTCATAGCCCCACTTTTATCTCTGCTTTTAACTAAATTGGGGTGAGAAATCATGCTACTCTATTGGACCTTCTTAAACTCTTTTGATTTGCTTATGTGTTGACTAGTTTGGATAGATATGTGGTAGATGTTGCCTAAGTCTAGGGTAGCAATCATTTGCTATGACACTGTTGCCTAGTTAAGAATTGATATCTACTCCGACCTAGTCCAGGGTAGCATTTGTTCTAGGCCTTGCTACGACTGTGCTGGCTAGAGTCGCTTGAGGCCCTACTGTGATCTTGTTTGAGTTGTTAGTGTGTGATTGGTATGTTTATTATGTATCTATCTTAGTCTCACATAGCAAATAAACTCTTACAGGTCCACTATTGAATTTATTCTTAAACCTATGAACTCACCAACGCTAGCTGACCTTTTAGTAGGTTTTCTTAGGTAACTAAGTTGATGTTTGGAATGCTCGTTCTGTGGAGGCTTGGCAATGAGGCATGGTTAAAGGATCATATTTAAACTCTTATAATATTATGCGGACCTATTTTATAAACTATGTTTGGCCTTATATTTGAATATTTTGGGATGATTGTATTTGGATAATTAATTATGGGATTGGTTTTGAACTATAATTATGCTATCTTGTTTACTATACTTGTGTGATGTACCAATCCAGTAACGCCCCGAAAACTTGATTAAATCTTCTGCTGTATCAAGATTTGGTGGTGTTACAAATTGGTATCAGGGCCAAGGTTATAGAGAACTAGGTATTAAATAAAACCTAAACTATAACCACTTTTTAGAAAATTGATCCTCGACCGACGCATGCCAGTCTGCCAAGCCGAAGCTTCTTGATTTGAGTATGGTATGAACCATGATTTGATTGTTGAGATGTTATGTTTTGAGATATGTTTGTTGATTTTGGGATATTATGATATTGATATATGATTGGTGTGACTTGGAGATAGAATAGAACTTATGCGTTTTTTTGTTTAAATGCATATTTTGTGTAATGCGGTACCTTTATTTTTAAAAGCTTTTACTTTGTGATATATGTTTTGTTTTGATGATGCGCTTTTAGAACTAGTCTTTTTCAAACACTTATACCTACCATATGCCATTGTCACAGACCATGCCTTCACTAGCTTATGATGTGTCTGAGGAGATCCTTGCTGCTACTTCTTCCCTAGCACGGACTCTGATGACTACTGCGCAGGGTGATCCCTATATGATTGCCTGATATCCTACTTCCACTTCATCATCATCTGATCGCCCTAGCTCTTCTAGGCAGCTTACATTGCATCAGGTCTTAGCACGAGTCATGACTCCTAGACTTACTCGTAGTAATGCACGTATGTCTGTACGACCACCATCATCACCTATGCACCTGTCAGCTCACTCTCTCTTGTCATCACCACTTGCATCACCATCTCATAGAAGACCTAGATCCCCTATGGTACCACCACATGATTCACCTTCACAGAGACGCCGACTCATGGACTCCCCCTCTGTTGATGAGGATGAGGAGGAGTATGAGGACGAGGAGGAGTATGTAGAGGAGGATGTGGACCCTCAGGAGGAGGAGGAGGAGGATATCCCAGATGGGGGTACTCCGCTACTTCAGAGTCTTGCGCATTCGGCGCATTCTCCAAGACCAGGATCTCCTTTACCCTTGCCCGAGCCTGATTCTCTAGGGCAGCCCTTTGACTTTGACTCACCTCCTTACTCACCTGAGATAGGCAGCCCACTAGGTTCGGATATGCCATCAGCGATTGATTCAGAGCCCGCAGAGTATGGAGAGACGGGTTTGATTTGGGAGCGAATTATATCCTAGGGTGTTAGGCTTAGTCAGTTGTCAGATCGACTAGTTGGAGTGTCGAGGGCTAGTGTAGAGAACTTGAGAGGAGATATGGGTTCTATGGTTAGGAGGACTATGATCTTGAGAGAGGGCATGTCGGAGCTCTACGAGCAGGTAGGGAACCTGCAGACCTAGTGTACGACAGCCCGAGAGGCAGATCTAGCGCTATGGCGCAAGGTCGGCAAGCTAGAGAGAGATCGCGGATCTGAGGAGAGATCAGCGTCTTGAGATCTCATCACTTTGGAGGGTGAACGATGATGTTAGGAGATCAGCTAGAGTTGCCCGTGATCGTGGCTAGATTGTCTTAAGTTTATAGTATTGTACCATCTGAGGAGTCCCTAGTTCGAGATGTAGACTTATCTTAGTTATCTTTTTAGTTTCGTTGGTAGGATCGTTTTCGATTACTTTGTATCCTTTCACGTATTGTACTTCAAAAAATATGAGTTATAGTTATTAGAAAGTGCTTCCTTTGAATTTGATTCAGTCATTCATGATGTAGTATTATGCATGTTAGCTTGATTTTGTGTTGGGTTTTTGGTTCCTTGAATCATGAATTACTTTAAGTACTGGAACCACGGACAGAAGAATGTAACCGCTGATAAAGACAACCACGGCTAGTAGTAGTGTGTAACCACGGATGATATATTGTAACCACTGCTAGTGTTTTGTATAGTCGGTTTAGTTTATTGTATTAGATAAATATGGTAAAGATATTTATCTTGTAGGTTACGTATTGTATTATGTAAAGGGCTCCTTAGTCTATAAAAGGAGGTCCTATGTTAGATTAGATAGACGTGTAAGTTTTATATCTAAAGGTCGATACACTTCAAGGTTGCAAAACCCTAATACTGTAAGAGTATTCGTATTAATAAATAATATTGAGGTGTTGAATGTTAACTATTCTTCTTCTTAAGATTAAGTGTTAAATTCTGCATAATACTTAATAAGTTGTTATTCTAAGTCAGTTTCTATATTAGATCGTTTGCTCAACTGGGATCAACATTTTGTATTCGTGCGGTATTCGATATTGTTAATACAAATAAGCCGTAAAAACTTTTATTCATATTTTACGATCTTCTAATGTTTTGTCGATAACAAACATAAAATCATTTTAACGAAACAATTAAAATACGTAAATGGTTTGAGCCAATAGTTTACTAACACATTTACATTTTAATATAAATCACAAAACAAGTAATAGTGTTTTTCATAATTTAGTAATGCATATGTACAACAACTAGTGTTTACATATTAGGTAGATATATACATACTTAATATGTATTATAATGGGTAATAGAATGGGTATAAGTTTAAGTATTTAACCCATTGACTTAATACATTGAATGTAGTTGGGTAAAACCCGAAGTCCATGACCCATACCCATGGAGCATGATCCATGACCCATTGCATGATATCATGCATAATTCATAATGGGTATTATCCATGACCCATGGACCTAACCCATAAGCCATTGACTAGATGCATTGCATCTTATAGATACATTGTATCTACTTGGATATCCATGGTCCAAAGTCTAGGACCCATTACCCATAACCCATGGGTAATGAGGAGCGTCTCACGGATCCCTAGTATTACACTAGACGGATCCCTCAAGCAAGGGATCCGTGGGATCCGTGGAACAGTAGCATATTTTGTCTATAAATAGTGAGCCATTTTTTCATTGTAACTCACCCCTTTCACACACATTTTCTCTTAGTGTTGTAAACTCTCTAACCTCAGATCTAAGGGATCTCTCTATGTAGTTTTGTGTTTGTGCGATTCTCTAGGTTCCTCTTAAAGGCGATATCACCACCTCTTGAAGTTGAGCAAGCTCAAGTCCATGGGTTGCCAAGCTTCGTCATCATCAAAACTACTGATGGTATCTTGTTGATAGTTCTTTCCTTTCTAATTAGAAGTGTTGTGTCGAAGACATAGGTGAAAGATGTCTAAAGGATCAAGTTGAAGACATTAGTGAAAGGTGTCGAAGAGTCGTATCGAAGGCATTAGTGAAAGGTGCCAAAGATCCGTGTCAAAGGCATTAGTGAAGGGTGCCTAAAGTCCGTGTTGAAGGCATTAGTGAAAGATGCCTAGAAGTCAAGTCAAAGGCATTAGGGAAAGGTGCCTAGGGTGTACATTTGATATGGTGTGTCGATGTACAAGATAGATTAGTATTGGGTCAAAGGATATTGATATCCTTGTTGATGTTGTCATAAGGAGTGGATCTCCTTTGGGTTAGGTGTTGTGTAGTATTGGGTAGTAGTTCCTCTTTTGTAATGGAACTCAGTATCTAGCCTTGTATCGAATAAAGTGTAGGTGACGTTGTGATTGGTTTGGTTCTACCTCGTGGAAGAACCCGGTGTCTAACCTTGTACCAGATAAAGAGTGGGCGACGTTGTGAAGGCTTCTCCGCCACAAGGAGTTTGTGTTGTGTAGTGACAACGAACTCTCGAGTAGGTGACTCGGGGAGTGGAGTAGGGCAAGGAAGGTGTCCTTGTAGCCGAACCACTATAAATACTCGCGTTGTGGTTTTGTGCTTCTTACTTTTTATGTTAGTTTTATTTATTTATATGCTTATCTATCAACATCCAACACACACGTTTAAATAGATTGACATAAGTTGATCTAAATAGTTTTAAACCAAGTTTTAATCGGTAAAACTATTCAACCCCCTCTTCTAGTTTTTCACAATTGGTATCAGAGCTTCATTACTAAGTTTTTAGAGTATATTGTACCTTAAAAACTTGACACGATCCATGTATAATTGAAAACCACAAAGAAGGTCTTTTTACAAAAATAAACACCATGTCTTAAAAACACTTTTGTAGGATGTTGATTAGATGACAACATTATATTTTTTATCTTACTAAATTGCACTAACCTTTCTTGTCATTTTGCTTAGTTACAGCTCATTTTTATCAAGCCATAGGAATTCCTTGGTAACAAGATTACCTTTCCTAAGAATGTATCTTAAATACCATCTAGATCACGAAGGAACCAGAGTTATTTATTGACATTTTTTTTGCCAAAAGAAAAAGACACTCATAATTACATTAGAGATATGACTTTCTAACTTATTTCTAAATAACATTAGCTTAGAATAAGTATGCTTGCGTAGGAACTTATATGATTATATTTTCACATACTCATGTATTACACGTAGCTTCGTTAGAAAACTTTTCTTGCATACGTGTTACTCATCCGTCTATAGTCTAGGTTTATAAAATGTGTTTTTATTTTACTTAATTCAAAAATCAAATCTTTCTAATAATAAAACAAAAAACAAATCTCAAAAATTCCTCCTTCCCCATAAAAACTCCCTCTGCTCGTTAACTCCACCAAAACCTCATTTTTCAAATCTTCCACTTTTAAAAAATACCTCTCATTCAAACTTCATCTTCCCTCTTATCTCATCTCATCTCAAATCAAAACCAATGAAGAAGTTCATCAACATGGTTTATATCGCCTTCGTGATCATCGTCTTAACACTCATCGCTCTCGTGTATCCCATGATCAAGTTTTCTAATGGAGACATGTACTTTGTGTTGTTAATCTACATTTGTATCATATATCCAATCCTTTGTATCGCTCTTAGCATTGAAATGAAATATTACTAATGTCTTAGTTTTTCTCGCTTGTTTTTCATTATGTGTTTATCATTTTCTTTTTCATTTGTATCTTTCACCTTAACATACTTTCGTAATCTACAATGCATGCTTAACTAGTAAATATTTGCTAGAACACACCTCCTTTTATAAAACTAAAAGTTGCAAAAATCTATTTTTCATCAAGACCATTTTTTTTGTCACTGCATATCCACGGATCCCTAAAAGTTAACTAGCCGGATCCCTCTTGGAAGGGAACCGTGAGAATCGTGGAACTGGGATACAGAATCTCATGCAACATAAAAACCAATTCATAAAAATCTACCATAAAAGGAAAAATCTCACTAGAATGTTAAGTACTAAGTAAGTTAATTGTTATTGTTAATAGAATTCAAGTAAAAACGTTAGGAGATCATTTTTTCCTCTCCTTTGATGCATCTCCTCATATTAACTTTTCACTTCCGTAGGTCTCGTCATGACTCATGAGTATGAATTCGACTTTCAACTCACTCATGTCTACATTCCTAATATCTCCCTTGAGCCAAACACACTTGGAAATGATGTTCGAGGGTTCAATAATCTCGAAACTCATCACTTCCATGAAGGACGTATTGTTGACACACCTCTACTATACGAAGAAGGTATCAATACCTCTTTCCGAACCATAGGACTAGAAGGGCTTCTCGAAATTAATGAGAAAATCTGTCCACGGTTTGTATTGGAATTCTTTCGTCAAGTTGAACTCGTTTGTAACGAGGATCGATCTCTATCACTTTGATTTTGGATCAAAAACCAAAAGTTTGTCTTAACCCTTGGGCAATTTGCTCACATTCTCCGAATTCCAAATTATGGACAATGTGCCTTCACTGAAGATTGGTCTCTTGATTCTCTCTTCAACCATCGTGAAGAAAATAGTCCATATTATTCACACATACCTTCCCCTCAAGAATTAACTCGCATATTATGCAAACCTCGACCCTAATACTCTGATCCAAACATAATCTATACACGTGATATCCAAGATGATCTTAAACCTCTCGCTATCATTCTACGTGAAAATGTTTGGAGTCTTAGGGGAAATCGAGAAATCCTTCCCGCTTGTTGTGCTCACATAATGTATTGTTTGCTAACCCAACAACCATAAAATCTCTCCTACTTCTTCGCAATGCGAATTGTAAACCTTCAAGGCAACAAGAACAAGCTAATCCCTTATGGAATGTTCCTGACACGCCTTTATCATCATATCATGTACTTCCATCCTCAATTTCAAAGTCCGTTGTACGTGCTTGTGAATAAGATGATGGAACCTCTAAACACATATCACATCAAGTCTTTCTTCATCCCTGAATCGGCAAATACTCATCATCCATTTGACGATCCATCTAGCGAAAACGCTCAAGAAACTTAGTTTCCTTTCCTAATAGGTTCAATCCTTAGATTACATCTTTTATCATTGTATTGTGATCATTCTCATGAAATAAAACATTTAACGTTTGATGTCTCACTTATATAGTTGTTCAAATTCCATAGAAAACACTGGCTTTGAAATACGGTAACTTGTGCAAATTTTGCATACCTTTTGTGAAGGTACTGTTTAGCAGGAGACAGACCCCTCACTTTGTAATAGACGGATCCCTCCACTTAGGGAACCGTGGGATCTGGGCAAACATAAATACAGTTGCAGACCTCCACACATCAAACCAGCCCACTAGACCACTTCACACTAGCTAAACATAATGCCTTAGGACCACTTACGTCTTCCTCAATCTCAGTAGGCATCACACTTACTCATAGCTCATTTAGGATCACACTCAAGGTGTTTTTTGATTTATCATCTCACCAAAGCTCATCATTCTTCTGCTCCAATACTCATACATCATTTCTCACATGTTAACACATCTAGTCTTATAATTCTCTCAATTTTAGCAAATTGAATTTTAGTCATCCTTACCTCAAAATGGGTCAAAAACTAGTTTTTCATTTATTATAATTTTTAAGGAATTTTCCAAAATTATCTTAAGTTACCATCTGATCTCTAGGATCATTTAGCACCACTTGACACTCTCGTATTTCCTAGTGTCATCTTTGATCATTCATTGGTACTCATAAAGTCTCATTTTCTTCCATGAAAGGCGATCATTAGCTACCATCACTCATTGCCCTTGATCATTTAAGTCTCCTTACATTTAAGACACTTAGAAAGTCTGAAACACTCAAAATGTATAAGTACTAGACCTTACAAACATCATTTTCCTCTTTTCTTGGCTGCTGAGAGCCGAATCCCTAGGATTAGCCTAGACGGATCCCTCATTGGATGGAACCGTCTAATAGTATCAGCTAATTCTAGCTAAAACAATCATTTCAAGCTCTCCTTGCTAACTTGAACACTCCATCTTGTCTTAATTAACCTTCTTGATCAGTGCAACTCTAAAGTTGACACTTGTGCATGCAAATCATCACATTTCAAAGGATCTTAGTGGCTTAAGTCTTGAATGCACATGCCAAATCCTTCTCTTTATAAATCATCTTGTTAGGACTTCTTAGTCACCATCTACAACTTAAATCTCAGGAACTAGAAGCCTCTATCTTACTAACTCTTTGTCATCTCATCATGAGGAAAGCTCCTAGTGGTAACTCATCCACCAAAGGACCACCCAAGAAACTTGGTCGTGTTATTCATGAAATTTCTTCAACCGAATCATCTCCCGTTAAATCAACAATTGCTAGGATTTCTCCTCCACCAATCAAATCAATCCCCAAAAGGATTGTTCCCACAAAACTTCCAATGCCAAACACCACCATACCTCCTAAACCAAACACTCCTATTTCCACTAAATCATCACCATTAGTTCCTAGAGCCATATCATTTACCACTCCACATTTATCTCCACACCTCTACAACTTAGAGGAATTGCCTTCTAGGCCCTCTCATCCTCCACCATTGCCAACATTCTCTTCTATAGCGCAACAAAATCAAGGTGTTGAATCGACACTAGCACCGGCATCCATTTCACCTTCACCCTAGTCCCTTTTGGATTATGAGGAATCATCAAAGTCAACCACCCGATCACATGGAAGTAGATACCTCTCTACCACCATCTTCGATACATATTCCACCACCACCACCTTTGGTTGAATCACCTCCAAATATACCTCCACAAATCCCTCATTCTTTTGTGGAACCTCAACTAAACTTTCCATCTCAAGCCATTCTATTTCTACCGCCACCATTTCCGAGACATGACAAAGATTGTTATCATTGTCAACATGTTGAAAGCTTGATACATGAATTACGTGAAGAACAACGTTTCATGTTCTATCACCTCCTTGAATGTTTTAACGAGATCAACAAACCTAAACAACCTTGAGCTTAAGGATTCAAGTGATGTCCTAACCTTAAGCTTAACTTAGATAGTTTAGGAATCATATTTCATGTTTGAGTCATTCTCTTAGTTTTAGAGATTTATTGATCATTTCTCATATTTTTTTTATTGAATGAAATTACATGTTATATGCCATATTGTCTTGAGAATTTGTTTAGTGCCTTAATACATATCTCATTTAGATGCTAAAATCACATTTACATCACCATTGTTGTCTTAAGCTTACAGACAGACGGATCCCTCATTTTAGCTTAGACGGATCCCTTCAAAGAGGGAACCGTGGGATCCGTACAACAGAAGACTTTTTTACTACTAACTTGAGTCTTATTTGCAGGAAATTATGCTCTATATACTTTTTTTCTAACCTTTTTTTGTAGATTTTCAATATACACATGAAGACTTTGACACCCTTAGCTAGGGGGAGTTTCTTGTCAAAGCAAAATATTGCAAAATCATTTGCATTCACATAGGATTACATTACATGACGTCCTCCTTGCAAAGGTGAAATCATCAAGGGGGAGCATGCTCGTCAAAAAGGACGAAACCATGTGCAAACATAATTACAATGCACTAGCTTAGTATTTCCACTTACTTGATCCCCTTCCAAAGGGATGGACTCATCAAGGGAGAGCTAAGACGAGAATACTTCTCTTCTGTTCGACGCTTTTTTTGTTTCGACAAAAAGGGGGAGAAAAGAATAAAAACTCCAATTCAAACTTTTACGAACTTTAGTTTTTCCTTAAAATAATCTTATGTTTTGTCATCAAAAAAAAGGGGGAGATTGTTAATACAAATAAGCCGTAAAAACGTTTATTCATATTTTACGATCTTCTAATGTTTTGTCGATAACCAACGTAAAATCATTTTAACGAAACAAATAAAATACGTAAATGATTTGAGCCAATAGTTTACTAACACATTTATATTTTCATATAAATCACTAAACAATTAATAGTGTTTTTCATGATTTAGTAATGCATATGTACAACAACTTAGTATGTATTATAATGGGTAATAGAATGGGTAGAAGTTTAGGTATTTAACCCATTGACTTAATACATTGAATGTAGTTGGGTAAAACCCAAAGTCCATGACCCATACCCATGGAGCATGATCCATGACCCATTGCATGACATCATCCATAAGTCATAATGGGTATTATCCATGATCCATGGAGCTAACCCATAAGCCATTGACTAGATGCATTGCATCTTATAGATACATTGTATCTACTTGGATATCCATAAGAAATTTGTATTGTGTAGTGATAACGAACTCTCGAGTAGGTGACTCGGTGAGTGGAGTAGGGCAAGGAAGGTGTCCTTGTAGCCGAACCACTATAAATACGCGTTGTGGTTTTGTGCTTCTTACTCTTTATCTTAGTTTTATTTATTTGTATGCTTATCTGTCAACATCCAACACACACATTTAAATAGATTGACATAAGTCGATCTAAATAGTTTAAAACCAAGTTTTAATCGGTAAAACTATTCGACCCCCCCCCCCTTCTAGTTTTCCACATATATCTTTGAGACCAAACCCCGTCTAATAGAACGTGAGTTGTGAACTTATGAAACTCTTGTGTTAACCTTAAGATCAATGGCACCAAGATGAAACCGCTTAGGACCGCCCGAGCAGCGCCTGCTGCTGTGGTTACTCCTGTTTGTTGAGGTCGTTGTCCGACCCCGACCACTCCACCTGTTGAGAACCAGAACATTGACAACCCCGCTGTTGAGAACCCGGGCATTAATGACCAAGATGATAATGGTCATGTACCACCAAACCCTTTGCCTTTGAATCAAGCCCACATCGACCAGCTCATGACACAGCGTGTAGTTGATCTGCTAGCTGAATCTAATGACTCAAACATCTCTGCTAGAACCCCATCGCTTAATCGAGCTTGAGGTTGTACCTACAAGGAGTTCCGACTCTGTGGTCCCATCGAGTTCAGAGAAACCGAGGGAGTGGTTTACCAACGAGGTGGATGGAGAAAACTGAATCCGTGTTCACCATTAGTAACTGTGATGAGGATGCCAAGGTTAAGTATGCGATGTTCACTCTGAAGGACAAAGCGTTGACTTGATGGAACAACTATCACAGATTAGTAGGAAGTGAGATAGCCTATGGCATGACTTGGACCCAATTTAAGGCCCTTATGATCAAGACTTACTATCCTAGGAATGAGGTTAAGAAGTTAGAAGTTGAGTTCTGGAACCATAAGGTTAAGGTTAGCGACATGACGGCTTACAACCGTCGCTTCCAAGAGTGGTCGCTGCTTTGCCCAGAAATGGTTCGTACTGAGGCCCTTAAGATTGAAAGGTACACTGATGGATTGCCTCTAGCTACTAGGAATGATGTCATCGCTGCGAAGCTGGCTAACTTGCATGAGGCACTTACCATAGCCCAGCGTTTGATGGACTCTCTTGTGTTAGAAGGAGGAGACAAGAGTAAGAGTGATAAAAGGAAGAGGAATGGGACTGTTAAGGGAGATAGCAACAAACGGCGAGAGACTGCCAGGATGTATGCTATAGGTAATGGAAAGAAGAAGGGTTATGAAGGTAGCAAACCCTTGTGTAATCATTGCAGTCGACACCATCATGGGCAGTGCTCAGTGGTGTGTAGGAATTGCTCTAAGGTAGGACACATGGCCAGAGACTGTAGGTCCCGACCCCTTGCTATGGCACAAACCGCACAAGAAGTGGACTGGAAGGCCACTGTCACCTGTTTTGGATGTGGAAAGAAAGGGCATTTCAAGAATGAGTGCCGAGAGCCGTGGGTCAGAGAAAACCCTGGTAATGGAGTAGGTTTGGTGAAACGAGGTATGGGAAGTAATGGGCATAACCCTGTGAAGCGAGAGGCTGAAAGGAACCAGGGAAATCAGGGTGCTGGGAATCAACAGAGAGACATGGGAACGGCGCGAGTGTACGTCATTGGGAAGGAAGTCAGGGAGGAACCGAATGTAGTTACGGGTACGTTCCTTCTCAATAACTGCTATGTTTCCATACTGTTTGATACCGGTGCGGATATGAGTTTCGTATCCACCGCCTTTATGCCATTACTAGGAATTACCCCAAAACCTTTATGATTAAGTTATGATGTGGAGTTAGCTAATGGGAATAAGGAAAGGATAGACACCGTAGTCCGAAGTTGCACACTAAGTTTCCTAGACCACCCGTTTAGCATAGACCTTTTGCCGGTTACCTTAGGAAGTTTTGACGTCATCATCAGAATGGATTGGCTGTCAAAGAATGGTGCACATATCATCTGCGATGAGAAGATCGTGTGTGTACCGTGTGGTGGAAAAGTTCTAAGCATACAAGGAGATCGGAGCTACTGTGGAGGTCCCTCCCGGTTGAGCATCATCTCTTGTATTAAGGCCCAGAAGTACATCGATAGAGGAGGTTGTCTTTTCTTGGCTTGAATTTCTGAAAAGAAAAGCGAGAAGAAGAGTGAAAGACACCTTAAAGATGTACCCGTCGTTCGAGATTTTCCGGATGTATTTCCCGATGATTTGCCAATGATTCCACTTGTCTGACAAGTGGAATTCCAAATTGAGTTGATACCTGGTGCTGCATTTATTGCCCGGGCACCTTATCGACTTGCTCCAAGAGAATTGGAGGAACTGTCTAGGCAGTTGGTAGAATTGTCAGAGAAGGGATTCATTCGACCAAGTGTGTCACCATGGGGAGCACCGGTACTATTCGTGAAGAAGAAGGATGGATCATTCCGTATGTGCATCGACTATAGGGAGTTGAACAAGTTGACGGTGAAGAACCGATACCCACTACCTAGGATAGATGACCTATTCGACCAACTCCAAGTATCTAGTATCTTTTCTAAAATCGACTTGCGGTCTGGATATCATCAGCTTAGAGTCCAAGAGGAAGATATCCCTAAGACAGCATTTAGAACTCGTTATGGGCACTATGAATTCCAAGTGATGTCGTTTAGTTTGACCAACGCGCCAGCGGTATTCATGGACCTCATGAACCGAGTATGTAAGCCATATCTGGATAAGTTTGTGATAGTATTCATAGACGACAGCTTGATATACTCCAAGAGTAGAGAGGAGCATGAAGAGAATTGGAGGCTCATTTTGGAATTGTTAAGACAAGAGCAGCTATACGCCAAATTCTCCAAGTGTAAATTTTGGATTCCGACCGTACAATTCTTAGGCCACGTGATAGATAGTCGAGGAGTTCACGTTGAACCAGCTAAGATTGAGGCCATTAAGGAATGGGCCGCCCCTAGAACCCCATCGGAAGTCCGCCAGTTTCTAGGTTTAGCAGGCTATTACCGGAGGTTCAGTGAGGGATTCTCCAAAATAGCTAAGTCGCTGACCAAACTGACGCATAAGGACGTTAAGTATGAATGGGGAGAAAAGGAAGAAGAAGCGTTCCAACTACTGAAGGAGAAGTTGTGTAGTGCTCCCATCCTAGCTTTGCCTGAAGGAAGCGAAGATTTTGTCGTGTACTGCGACGCTTCGCACAAAGGCTTAGGAGCTATTCTAATGCAACGGGAGAAGGTGATAGCTTATGCCTCCCAGAAACTTAAGAAGCATGAGAAAAACTGTACCACCCATGACCTGGAGTTAGGTGCTGTAGTGTTTTCCCTTAGGATTTAGAGACATTACCTGTATGGGACTACGTGTGTAGTATATACAGACCATAAAAGCCTGAAACACATCTTATACCAGAAGGAGCTGAATATGAGACAACGCCACTGGTTGGAATTACTCAGTGATTACAACTGTGAGATTCATTATCATCCTGGTAAGTCCAATGTCATTGCAGATGCCCTCAGCCGAAAGGAGAACATCCCACCTTTACTCGTTCGATCCTTAGAAATGACCATTAGTTCACCTCTACCGTCTCAAATCTTAGCCGCTCAAGCCGCGGCGTTGACGGAAGAGAACCGTCCATTTGAGAAGCTTCATGGAATGGTAGAAAGTAAAAACAGCTTCTTGAAGCGTTCCGACAGAACCCTATGCTTCGGAGACAGAAGCTGGATAGCATTTCATGGCGAAATTCGTGAGTTGATTATACACGAGTCGCATAAATCAAAATACTCTATTCATCCTGGAGCCGATAAGAAGTATCATGACTTGAAGAAACTCAACTGGTGGCCGAACATGAAAGCTGACATAACTCTGTATGTCAGTAAGTGCTTGACTTGTTCCAAGGTCACCAGAAACCCTCAGGACTTCTAGTTCAACCCGAACTCCCTGTCTGGAAATAGGAGTGAATCACCATGGACTTCATCACCAAATTACCAAGAATAGTTAGCAGTTGTGACGCTATCTGGTAATTGTGGATCGTTTAACCAAATCTGCTCACTTCTTGGCCATTAGTGAAGTCGATAGTATCGATAAGCTCGCTTGGTTGTATGTCAAAGAGATATTGTCTCTTCATGGAGTGCCTAAATCTATCATTTCTGACCGAGATAGCCGTTTCACGTCCAACTTCTGGCAATCCTTACAAACGGCTTTAGGAACAAAATTGGATATGAGTACTGCTTATCATCCTCAAACTGACGGTCAGAGTGAAAGGACCATTCAGACCTTAGAAGATATGGTTCGTGCCTATGTCATCGATTTCGGCAAAGGCTAGGAGAAATACCTACCTTTGGCTGAATTCGCCTACAACAATGGTTATCATACCATCATTATGGCCGCACCATTTGAGGCATTGTATGGCCGAAAATGCCGTTCCCCGATCTGTTAGGCGGAAGTTAGCGAGAGCCAGCTTACCGGTCCCGAACTCGTTCTAGAAACCACTGAGAAGATAGTTCAAATCTGTAATCATTTGCAAGGCGCCCGTGATAGACAAAAGAGTTACGCCGATAGGAGACGTAAACCCTTAGAGTTTCAGGTGAGTCATGTTGAAGGTTTCCCCTTGGAAAGGGGTGTTATGCTTCGGCAAACGTGGAAAACTCAACCCCCGATACATTGGTCCCTTTCCAATCCTGGAAATAATTGGACCAGTAGCTTACAGACTTGAGCTACCTTCGGAGTTGAGCAGTGTACACGATGTCTTCCATGTTAGTAATCTTAAGAAATGTCTTTCCGAGGAAAACCTAGTCATACCTATGAGAGATATCCGTATAGATGAGCGTTTGAATTTCGTTGAGGAACCGATTGAGATCATGGATCGTGAGGTAAAGCGGCTGAAGCATAGCCATATTTCGATTATCAAAGTTCGTTGGAATTCCCGTCATGGACCAGAGTTCACTTGGGAACGTGAGGACGTATTCTGTAAGAAGTATCCTAAACTCTTCTCGTCATCAAGCAACTCGGAGTGAAACCCGGGACGGGTTTCTTCTGAGGCTAGGAGGCTGTGAATACCGATAATTAGGGAGCCCTTTTAGGTAACCGCATTACACTAAGTTAGACCGAGTAGTTTCCTTTAGGAGCTATTCTGGTTAGCCATGACTTGCTTTGATATCGTTTATTGGTTTTAATGATTTATTTTATTATCGTATGAGTTGTCGTATGAGTTATAGCCCATTGCGATAGGCACTATTTGATTCGGCACAATAAAATCCTATAACGAGAGATAACGTAACTTTTAAACCGTAACACAAAACGTGACGCGTAAATAATCAAAATTCGTGGAAAAACGTAAATAAAAACCATATAATGACGAACAAAAGTCGTTAGACACTCGTAGTAAAATATGAGCTCGGGAGAGGTAAAACGACATAGTTTATAAAAACTTGCGGGTTTGTCCCCTCTTCTTTACAATAGCCGGCCACCCTCCCCTCCCTTTTTCATTTTTATTTTAGTCCTCAAGTCCAACTATATATACCACTCACCCTACACACACACACACTTTCTTTCTCTCACTAAAAACACCAAAACATATACTTTCTCTCACTTCCCTCTCTCTCTAGAAACCCTAGATCAGAAAACCTAGTTGTCGCCGCCTTTCCGACCCATTTCTGGCAAAATGCCGACACGTCACCACTCACCACCACCATCATAACGTAGATCTCTTCCTCCTCTTTCTATCCACATATACCACGCGCTCTAAAACCCCCATACGAACCCTCAAAACGCGTAAAAACCTTACGCATACCTAGGGTTTCGAGTTGTTTCTGTAGATCGGGTTTGATAAAGGTAAATGGAGCCAAGAAACCACTCGTTTGAGTCATGGTGAGCCACGTACGAGACCTTTTATCTCGTGAACGTGGGTACCTTGGTTGGGTTATGATGAACACGGGTCTAAAACGAGTTTAAAGCTATTAAAACATGTGAACTAGTTTTTTGGTATCGTGTGTTGTGTCGTGTTCATGTGTTTTTGGGATTTTTATCATTTTTATGAGTTTTTGGTTGTAACTAGTTGATGGGTTTTGATGTTTGATGGTGTTTGGTTGTGTTTGGGAATTAAAAGAGCCATTTGGGAGTGTTTGGATGGAGTAGGGATAGTGGAACGAGCCATATGGACCACTAGGGTCCATATTGGTAGCGTTAGGGATGTGAACGAGACCCTCATGGACCCGTGGGTCCGGGTCGAGTCATTGTGGTAACATATTGGTTGTTATGTTGGAGTTTGGATTAGACGCGAGGAGGAAAAGAACTTCTAGAGCTTGTTTGGTTCACGAGGTCTTAACCGGGACCATGTCAAGACCATTAGGGTCGTGACATTGGTTACGGGTATGTTTGGTACTTGTTTGGATGGCGAGATTTATATGAGATTACTTGGAGGTTGATTGGAGTTGTGGAGTTGTTTATTTTGGACTTAATAATATATATGTCAACTTTGCGCAACGTCGGTGTTATCGTGACTTTTTAGTCTCGATTGACCCCGACAATGCCGTAACATGGACTTTAGTACTTATTGGACTATATGACGTGTAAAAGCCAAGAGTCATGACTCGGACTTGTGAACTCGAAACGGATAATGACTCGAAACTTATATTGAAACTTGACGTAATATATATATAAACAAGTAAATAAAACTAGAAAATATAGATAATAAATGGTTTTTATACTAAACATTTGATAACAAGACTCGCCTTGTTATTCGACATTTTAAAAGAAAACTAACGTCTAAAAATAGAAATGTTTTGTAATTAATGAGTTATTAAATGTTTTGAGGGCACGTTTATCGAAATGTGCCATTTATGGGTATTTAATACCATTTATGTGTTGTGCATAGGTTACGGATGACCTAGCATTAATAGCATCAATCTACGTGGATAGCAGATTTATTAGGTTGATGAATCTAATAAGTGCCCGTTATGTATGTAGGATAGCGTTATTAATGGGTGAATTATCCTTATGACTCGTTAGGATGTGACTGGTTTTTGGGATAATAAGTGACATGAATAAATGGTTGAATTTATCGAGTTGATGAATTTGATAAGATCTAACGATTTATTTCAAAACTTATTAAACTATAAAGCTTATCACTTAGACATCTCATTGTGTCGGTATGAGTCGCATTGTGGTCAATTTAGTGCATTCATGGTGTCTTGTCGAGTCGATACCACACACACGATGATACCAAACGCTAGTAACTAAATGGTGAAACGAGACATTTTTTGATATAAGAATTGGAATATATTCGGGGTAGATAATATTGAAGTTGGGAATATATATTAAGAATTGGTTTATATTAATAAGTTGCGTCGAGTCAGTAGTTGCTGAGCCGAGTTAGTTGTTATCTGCGTTGCTAGTGATTGTTTGTGCTTTGCTTATTTGAGGTGAGTTTTATAGCCCCACTTTTATCTCTGTTTTTAACTAAATTGGGGTGAGAAATCATGCAACTCTTTTGGACCTTCTTAAACTCTTTTGATTTGCTTATGTGTTGACTAGTTTGGATAGATATGTGGTAGATGTTGCCTTAGTATAGGGTAGCAATCATTTGCTATGACACTGTTGCCTAGCTAAGAATAGATATCTACTCTGACCTAGTCCAGGGTAGCATTTGTTCTAGGCCTTGCTACGACTGTACTGGCTAGAGTCGCTTGGGGCCCTACTGTGATCTTGTTTGTGTTGGTGGTGTGTGATTGGTATGTTTATTATGTATCTATCTTAGTCTCGCATAGCAAATTAACTCTTATAGGTCCACTATTGAATTTATTCTTAAACCTATGAACTCACCAACGTTAGCTGACCTTTTAGCATGTTTTCTCAGGTAACTAAGTTGATGTTTGGAATGCTCGTTCTGTGGAGGCTTGGCAATGAGGCATGGTTGAAGGATCATATTTAAACTCTGATAATATTATGCGGACCTATTTTATAAACTATGTTGGGACTTATCTTTGACTATTTTGGGATGATTATATTTGGATAATTAATTATGGGTTTGGTTTTGAACTGTAATTATGACTATCTTGTTTGCTATACTTGTGTGATGTACCAATCCATGTAACGTCCCGAAAACTTGATTAAGTCTTTCGCTGTACCGAGATTTGGGGGTGTTACATACTTCAAAGACCGGCCTTGTATTTAATTTACCGAAGGTATAAACATGGTGATAAGGTTAGGAAATCGTTCCCACGATCTCACCAGAGCCAGAGGGATCTACCCAGGGACAATCCACAAGATAGTGTAGAAGTCCTTAGATATGATGAAAAAAGGAAAAAAGTAAGAATAAGGGAAGAGTGCCGACTGAGATGGAGCTAGGACTGGAACAAACCCAACAAGGTTCTAGTGATGAAGTCTCGGTAAGCACTGAAGGGGTTGAAGAATGAAAAAGAAATGAAAGGTGAAAGGGTGAAAATAAATAGCCTTCCAATAATACAACCTTAGGGCAGAAACTGGGTTCAATACATATGCTACTGGAGGTTACCAAGGTAACACTGGTATTGAAGACAAGACGTCATGGACCTAGTGAATCACTCCACTAAACTTCCCAAGCTACTCAACTTCTCTTAAAAGAACTTGTTTCATTCTCACGGGAAAACGATATAATCTATTCGACTTTCTTTTAGAGATAGTTGATACTGAAAAAGGAGACCCTCTCCCTAGTCTCCGCATAGGAAAACCAAAGTGCACTATTGAGTCTGGAGCCAAGAGATCATCCACAAAATCTCATTAGGATACACGTTCATAAAAACTTGTTGTTTCACACAATGTGAAAAGTAAGAATATATATATATATATTGAGAGTCCTACGCATTATCCTTGTGGTATTGCCAGAACATCCAAGTGATATGTAACGTATTCACAATGAAGATGGAAATTCTTCTAGAGCCAACATCAAACAAGCTCTTGGTGGGTGATATGTGAGATCCTTCATGGATCAAACTTGTGACAACTGGAAAGAAACGATGGGGCGATTCACTTTTGAATCAACCTTGTTCCAGGATATGAATTGATGTATACTTTTGGAAAAACCTTTCGATGTGCTCAACAATTGTTTTTCTAACACATCGACTGCGCATTAATATTTTCAAACAAAAGTATTTTTTATTGAATCTTGATTTTGTTCATAAAACTTTCGTCGTATTGCAAAAACTCTTTATTCAGCAATACACAATTGTTTATCAAATCAATTTCTCATCAATCAGTGAATGTCAATTCGATGGTTCACTCACTACATGTTTTCTACTTTGAGATGCTCCGGTTTGAGAACGGCTAGTACACCTGCGAAACCCTGTCAAGGAGATTCTTCGGAATTTTACCTGATCACAGGCAGTATTTATACTGATCAACGGGGAACCTTGGTTCTTGCAACCCTATTCAACGAAAGTGAACAAAGACACTTTCTTGTGTTTCTTGCTAACTGTTGTTTGCAAGAACACCCGATGGTTGCAGCTGATGGCCAATGAGGCGTCAATTCATAACCGCATGCTCACATTATACACTCATAATTGAAGAAAATCATGACAATCAAAAACGTACAACAATGCTTCCGGCTACTCTGATGAAAAGATGTCATGATCCAGAAATTGTGAGCATGTCGGTCCAAAAGTCACAACATCACATGAACGCAATACTTCAAAGGATGAGCTGGAGATTCACTGTGGCTGATGTTCTCAAATAAAGCTTGTGATCACAAGACAAAGAAACATTCATGTCAAGAAACACTACTGAAGATGCAAAGTTTTCTATCTTGAAGAATCAAAGTCTACGAGCTCAGATATGAATATAATGATAGAATGCTAGGATTCAAAATGTAATTTATGAGGTGACCTCCCTTAGGGGGAGATTTTTAGGATTTAGTAAATCCATATAGAAGAGTCGGTCACCCCAACTATAGTATAGCATATGTTAGCTCATAGACTTAACGTTATTTAGTAGTTATAGATTAGCGTAAGTAACACCGTGGAAAAAGGACGGGTCTTTACCCACTGTATGCCTGATCCACCACCTGAAGGAGGGCGTAAGTAAGTTGTATAAATAGCCCTCTCCCCATAAGGGAGAGGGTTGGATGTTCATTTGGAATCTACCCTTCATATTTTTCTTTCTCTCTCTAGCATCCCATTCTCATCTCTTTCTCTCTCTACCTCACGAATCATAGTTCAAAACCATTGTGTGTTATGATATCAATAATCTTACATATCCTTGGGAAATTTGTCCACCATTTTAGCATCCTAACCAAATGCAATAAATGCATGGGATGTTCAACGCTAACAATTTTGGACCCATTAGATATTGATGACCAAATGTTTGAGTTTTGGTCTTAATTAAATAGATGTGCTTGAGAATCGACTTGGAGCCGACGAATGGGTCAAGGATAGTGGATGAACTAATCACATGACGGGAAATTGAAGTCTATTCTCCACTTACAAAGCATACAACGGAGGTAAAATTACTTTTGGTAGTAAAGTTAAAGGGAGCATAATTGGCAAAGGTACGATCACTCAAAACTATAACTTATGATTTAACTTGCTTAGTATTAGTCAAATATGTGATAATAAGTGTAGAGTATAGTTTGATGAGAAAGGTAGCGATATTATTAAGGATGGTAAGGTCATAGGTAGAGGAGCTAGGAAGAACGACTTATACGTGATTAAAATAGGAAATAAGCCGAAAGACAAACTTTGCCTAGAAACCATAGATGAGAATTCCAAATTATGGCATAGGATACTTGGTCACGCAAACATGTGTTTGATACAATCACTAGCATTTAAGGATCTAGTTAGGAACTTGCCTAAGCTTAAGTTTGATCAAAACTTTTGTGACGCTTGTAAAATTGGAAAACAAGCACATTCTAGTCACAAAGCTAAGAACATAGTCTCGACCTCTAGATGCCTAGAACTTCTTCACATGGATCTCTTTGGTCCTTCCGTCATACAGAGTTACGGAGGAAATGTCTACACCTTAGTAATAGTAGACGACAACTGTAGGTACACTTGGACTAGATTCCTAAAGAACAAAACGAAAGCCTTTTGGCATTTCAGAATGTTTAGTAAGAAAGTCCAAAATCAACTAGGTTACATAATAGTTTCTATTAGGATGGATCATGGTCGGGAATTTGCTAATGAAGTGCAATTTTGAGTATATTGTGAGGCTAATGGTATTACTCACAATTTCTCGGCTCCACGCACTCCACAATCAAATGGGGTAGTAGAAAGGAAAAATCGCACTCTATAAGAAATGAGTAGAACGATGTTAAATGAAAAATCCATACCACAAAAGTTTTGGTGCAATGCCATAGACACCTCAACTTATATACTTAATAGAATACTCATTAGGCCAATCCTAAGAAAACTCCATACGAAATCTTGAGAGGTAGGAAACCTACTATAGATTACTTTAAAGTGTTTGGAAGCAAATGGTTCATCTTAAACACAAAAGACTATCTCACCAAGTTTGACCCAAAGTCTTACTAAGACGTCTTCTTTGGATATTCCTAAAATAGTAAATCCTGTGCAGTTCTCAATAAGGAAACCATGAAAGTCGAATAATCAGTCCACATAACATTCGATGAAAGTCCTCCCCCAACTAAGACATCAACCTTGGAGGATGATGATTTAGTTGAGGAAGAAGCCATTAAGTAAAACGACAAGAAAAATTTAGAAAAGGACACTGAGGATGAAATTGACAAAGTTGTTAACATTAAGGAATCTAAAGATCATCCTCTAGAAAATAACATAGGAAACCTCAACCAAAGAACTCTTAGGTCACAAGGCTAAAAAAAGCAATTTCTTTTGTTTCATATCTATCATAGAACATAAGAAAATCGGTGAAGCTATAAAGGATGAAAGTTGGGTAGTTGCCATGGAAGAAGAACTTAATCAATTCACAGCAAATCAAGTTTGGGATTTAGTACCACCACCTAGGAATCAAACCATCATAGGAAATAAGTGAGTATTTAGGAACAAACTTGATGAGAATGGCCTTGTGGCTAGGAATAAGGCTAGGTTCACAAGGATATAATCAACAAGAGGGAATAAATTATGATGAAACTTATGCCTCGATATCTAGATTAGAGTCTATTAGGATACTTCTTGATATGCTTGTGCACTATATTTTAGACTATATCAAACGGACGTGAAAAGTGGGTTTTTAAACGGTTTCATCAACGTGGAGGTGTATGTTGCACAACCTTCGGAATTCGTTGACTATGAGAAACCAACTCATGTTTATAAAATCAAGAAAGCACTCTATGGTCTTAAACAAGCCCCTAAATCTTGGTACGATAGATTAAAGGCTTTCTTACTTAAACATGAATATACCATGGGAATGGTAGACAACACACTTTTCACGAAGAAAAGAAATTCACATCTAATCATTGTTCAAGTATATGTCGATAACATTATATTCGGTTCAACTTGTCAAGAGTTATGCGATGATTTTGAAAAAAATCATGCAAGATGAGTTTGAGATGAGCATGATGGGTGAATTAAATTTCTTCCTTGGTCTACAAATAAAACAAATAGAATATGGTATCTTCTTTAATCGATCTAAATATATTAAAGAAATGCTTAAGAAATTTGACCTAGAGGAGTCTAAAACAATTAAAATGCCCATGTCCTCGGATATGAAATTCACGAAGGATGAAGGAGGTGAGTCCATAGATAGAACTAAATATAGGGGCATGATAGGTAGTCTATTATACCTAATGGCAAGTAGGCTCGATGTTTAGTGTCTGCCTTTGTGCTCGCTTCCAAGAGGATCCCAAAACCTCTCATCTTGGAGCGGTTAAACATATCTTCTGATATATTAAAGGCACTATGCACTTGAGATTATATTATCCCAAGGGGATCGGTGTAGAAACTATTGTCTATATCGACTCTGATCATATGGGAGATTATGTGGATCGAAAAAGCACGAGTGGCGTTTATACCTTTATGGTTGTTGTCTAACTTCTTGGTTCTCTAAGAAACAAACGGCTTTAGCTATCTCCACCACCAAAGCCGAATACATAAGCGCCAACAAAGGAGAAATTGCAACAACAAGCACTATGACATCCATCTAGACGACATACCGATTATGTGCGACAACAAAGGAGAAATTGACTTGAGAAAAAACCTCGTTCAACATTCGCGCACGAAATACATCAAAATATGTCATCATTTCCTTCATGACAATGTTCAAAAAGGAAGCACCTCCATTGAAAAAGTTTCGTTGGAAGATAACATCACCGACATATTAACCAAATCTCTCAAACGTGAACCATTCAACTATCTACGCTTAGGTCTAGGAATGATGGAACACATCCCGTAAATGGATAATTTGCATGTGCTCAAAAACATCCTTCGAGTCACGTCTAATGACTATTTAAAATATTTTGTTGGGAATATTTGAAGTCATCTCTAGTTCTCGAGTGTCTTTCGTGAAATCCCGTTGGATTTATTCCTCAAAGAATTTATTAGGTATAAGTTCTTTCATCATGTCTAAAAGTCTCACTAAATCAGCGAGATTTATTTGTCAAAAATCAAAATGGGAAAATTTTCTGTCTCAGTAGGTCACGATACCGCTAAAGTGGTACCGTGCACTTGACAGACCCGGTTCTTACTCTTTTTCCCACACTTTGCTCATTCAAAACAAACACCCCTCTCTGCACTTGTTGTCAAAACTGAACCAACACCAAAATCCAATTCCACCCGCCAAAATCAAAATTGAGGCATTATAATACAAGATTATCAACTACTACATAATTCTTAACATCAATTGTAAGTCAATTCATCTTAATTTCTATAATTTTGAGTCTAGGGTTTGTTTATGCACACAATTAGAATTGGGGATTTTTGTTTTTGATTGCAATTATGACTAGGATTAGACAATGTACAACTATCTTGATTCCTCCAAACATAGGATTTGCATAAACTCATAATTATCATTTTTTTGTGTCTGAGTTTTTAATTAAAATCGAGTTAGGTTAGTAATTTTTGTTGGAATCATGATTAGTAAAATTGAAATGGATAATTTGCATGTGCTCAAAAACATCCTTCGAGTCACGTCTAATGACTATTTAAAATATTTTGTTGGGAATATTTGAAGTCCTCTCTAGTTCTCAAGTGTCTTTCGTGAAATCCCAATGGATTTATTCCTCAAAGAATTTGTTAGGTATAAGTTCTTTCATCGTGTCTAAAAGTCTAACTAAATCAGCAAGATTTATTCGTCAAAAATCAAAATGGGACAAATTTCTCTCACAGTAGGTCACGGCACCACTAAAGTAGTCACGACACCACTAAATTTAGTGGTACCGTGCACCTGACAGACCCGATTCTTACTCTTTTTCCCACACTTTGCTCATTCAAAACAAACACCCCTTTATGCACTTGTTGTCAAAACTGAACCAACACCAAAATCCAATTCCACCCGCCAAAATGAAAATCGAGGCATTATAATACAAGATTATCAACTACTACATCATTCTTAACATCAATTGTAAGTCAATTCATCTTAATTTTCTTTATTTTGAGTCTAGGGTTTGTTTACACAATTAGGATTAGGGATTTTTGTTTTTGATTAGATTTTTATGCAATTAGGACTAGGATTAGACAATGTACAACTATCTTGATTCCTCCAAACATAGGAATTGCATAAACTCATAATTATTATTTTTTTGTGTCTGAATTTTTAATTAAAATCAAGTTAGGTTAGTAATTTTTGGTGGAATCGTGATTAGGAAAACTGAAATTAGTATAAGTATTAACAAAACTATCATTTTTCAATTTTATGAATTTTTGCATCAAAATTTAGAATTAGCCAAACACCCCAATTCCCTTTTTTAAAAAATTTCACGCAACTAGGGTGATCATGAAATGTTTTCATGCATTGTTAATACAATTCAAAAACGTTTTCTCATGCATACATGAACTCACGAATGTTGAGCGAGATACATAACTAATATGTATTTTTCGACATACTCGTTTAAGTAAAAGTAAAAGTTAGAAGCGTTTGGGTAATCTCTGTTGGAATCGCTCCTAACTCGTAAATGGAACGACATTGACGGGATTACATATTCTATCTTTGTTAGCTAAAACACATAGGCTTGTTATGTCATATAGTCATAGTTGTATGTGTTAGGCTATAAATACCCTCCTAGACTTTCTTAGGAGGGTGAGACTCTTTGTGTAAATTTCACCTTTCATAATAATAAAACACCTAGTATTCTCCCTTCTCTCTATACTTTCTCTCTCTCTCTAACATGATGAAGATGTTCTTCCATCTTCCTAGACCTCCCAATTCACCAAATCAACCATAAAAATGATCCTACAAGTGGTATCAAGAGTAAGGTCGGATTTTTTCATGGGTTGATTTTTGGTGATTATATCTTGTAAAAAATCGTTACTTTAAAACTGTTTTTTAACAAAGTTTTTATAACTTTCTTATTCATTTTCTGATAACAGTTTTACAAAGTTATATCCTGGTCAAATTAAAAAATTAGTTACTTTAACAATTTTTTATATGTTTTAGTTTGGGTCATTTATTTGGCCAAACTACTGATGAATTTTAAACCAACTCGTGACAGTCCTTGTGGTCATATGGGTCAAAAAGATGAAATTTCAAGTCATTATTCTAGGTTTATGATGCTAGTCGGAACCTTTAGTCGGAAAACATCACCAAAAAAGTCAACGAAGGTCAAAACCCTAGTTTTACGCCTAAGGGGTCATCTACAGCCTACTTACGAGTAACTTGGAAAGTTACTCGTAAGAACCTTAGCTTACGAGTAAGCTTACGTGTAAGTTTTTCCTTACGAGTAAGATTTCTTACGCGTAAGGCTTACCTTATGAGTAAGACCCTACGCCTAAGGGCTTACGAGTAAGGAACCTCTTTGTTTACGCGTAAGGTTTAAGACCAAGAAAGTTTTTATGCTTAAGGTTAAGAAGAAGAAGAAATTTTTTGAATACAGAAATGTTTTACGCGTAAGGATGACATAACCTTATGCGTAAACTACAATATGACCACAAGACCTCAACAAATACCAAACTATATCACAACCTCAGTTCAATTGTACAAGACTCGACCCAACATCAACTTCAACAAATCCAATATATGTGAACCATACACCATCTCTCGAACCAAATCACAATCGACAAAAGAAACTTGTAGTAATCTCAGAATCTTTCCCTTTCGTGTGAAACAAACCCATTCCAAATTAAAAACATATACACGAAAAGAAAGCTCATCATAGACCTCATATCTCAAACTCATCTCTAAACTATTCAAGATCTCAAATTTTCTCCTTTACTTGGTAATCAAAATTTCATCAAAATCAAAAACAAAAAGGAGATAACACGTCATCGATCCTATGTTTGAGAAGCATAACTTCAATTGCCATCCGAATTTCTTTGAAATTGAACCACAAAAAACTTGTTGTCATTCAATTTTTGATTCGTTTATAAGTTCAAAACAATAATTACAACAAATAAACAAATCCTACCTGTGAAGAACCCTCAAAACTGAATCTTTTATTTAAATTCAAAAGGGGTTCGTTGTTTTTTGCAATTGCAATATGTTTTGGATCTTATAAGCATTCAAGGTGTTCACTGATTGTTACATTCATGGGGTTATGGAAATGAGATGGATCTGATTGTGATGAAGGATGCATTTGGAAAAGATGTGGGAGGCGTCTGCTTGAGTTATTAGGGTTAGGGAGAAGATATTACTATGTTTTTTTTCTTTGTGATAAGGTGGGGGCGGATAGTGTTGGATCGATGTACTCTAAGCAAACTAACTTATGTAGCTTGTAAAGGGCTTAGCAACCTTGGATAAATCCTAAGTCACTAACAATGAAACACTTAATTAACTCTATTAAATATGCGGAATTTTCTTGAATAAAACTAAGAAGAATTAACTTTAACTTCAATAATTATATTAAAACTCTGAACCTGTTTAATACACAGATTCACTAACAATCCCTAACAGATCTAATATCGATCTTAGTAAACTCTAATAATGCACGTACATTCACATGCCAATCTAGGGGTCCTTTTATAGGCATAAGGATAACCCTAGTCGATTTACAATTCTATTTCTTGTACGTCAAGTAATTCTAAACTAAACTTAGAACATTCTGGAATTACATTATTATCCTTAACGATTTTGCATAGCAGTCCTTTAACCATGCAGTACTTCGATGAACAAGCAGTACTTTGACTTTCTTTAGCAGTACTTTGACTTTCTTCTTTAGCAGTACTTTGACTCTTCAGCACTTTGACTTTCTATATCCCAACAATCCTCCCCTAACTTGAATTCTACTTGCTTGATTTCAAGTTCCTTTGTATATTCCTCTTAAATGTCTTTGTCTTCAAGGAAAGATTGTGTCTTTATCTTCAAGTTTTATCTTTGTATTCCCTGTGCTTATATTATCATCATCAAAGTAGTCTTTATCAGTAATTCTTTACAGCAACAATCAGCAAGCTCCATCTTTTTCAGCTACTTAGCAACATATGACTATTTGTACATCAGTTCATTTAAGTTTCAGTCTATTCTCATCACTTCCAGGTGTGTAAACTCCTGTGAGAGGTGAATCATTGAAATTTTAATGGATTTTGATGTCTCTTTACCAAAGCCATTAACTCTGGAGTAGCCAAATGTTTAGATGTGTTAAACCATGGTACATTGATAACCATATGATTTTTAGCAAATCATCAGCTATCAACGGATTTGTTTTGTCTTTACCAAAAGTCGTACCCTTTTGGACTAGTTAGTTCTTGCAATCATGGTGAACTAATTACCATATAAATGGTTTTTCCACAGCCTTTTCCACAAGCCATTTTTCTTGTGGGCTAGCCAACTCTTCACATTTGCTGATATTGTAAGTTGATTACCATACAACGTATTAGCAAGTTTTCAACTATATAACGGATTTGTGATATCTTTACCAGAGCCGTTTGCTCATGGATTAGCCAATCCTATTGTTAAACATGGTGGATTGATAACCTATTGTTATAACCATCTAAAAAACTATTTGTTGCTTTTAACCTTTGTTTCAAAATATTTTTTACTTAACAAAAGTTTTCTTTCAAAAATCATTAACTGGTCTTGTGCTGCAAGCAGTACTTTGATTAAAGTACTGTTTGATCAGCAGTACTTTGAGAAAAGTACTTATTTTTCAAAAATTTATACAATTAATCATCATACCAGTATTTATGCTTCATCATCAGCCATAGTTGTCCATCTGATATATAATTCAATAACCATTAAGGCTGTTTCAGTTTCTTCTTCAACTTCCATTCCATGATCCAGCATCCTTCTCATAAGATCATTAGTCAAAGGATATCTTCTTTCAGCTAACATATGGATCATAGTTCCATCTTCCATTTCCAAAGCATGTACTCCTGATTCTTCAAAGAATCTCTAGCTTGTAATCTCCCATACTTCTTGATTATTCCATATAGCATCAGTACTTGTTTCCTCTGTTTCCCAGATAGTTGTGAGGTCCCCAAGTAATACTAAACCAATTCCTTCTAATGGAATGTGTTCAAAATAATCTTGCACTAATTTGTATAAATACCACAAATCTTCTCTGCTGATAATGTGCAATATGTCCCATAGCAAATTAAACACTCTGAAACTCTCATCTTCTCTATGGAACATTAGATAATCTCCATCTGGTGATTCTACAACTTCAAAAGTAGTTATCTTTGATTTCTTTACTGCAGCATCTTTAGATTTAGAATGATCAAAGTCGACAACTCTTAAGTAATTTCTCAGTTCATCAACTGTATCTGATCTCAATTATACCTTCTTTGATGACTGTTCTTCTTCAGTTGTTCTTTTTCTCTTTAAGCTTCTTTTTCTATCATCCTCCTTTATCTTATCATCATCTTTAAAAGAAATAGTACTATCAACTTGCTTTTGATAAGCTTCCCTTACCAATTCATACAGCTGTTTCATCTCAAAATATTTCAACTTCTGTAATCCAGTATACCCTTGACCCTTTAGATAAGCCATCATGGCATTTCTTTCCTTAGCAATACTTGGTCTTTTTGGTACAACAGGTTTCTTTACTGGTACAGCAACTTCAGCATCATACTCTGCTTGAAACTTCTTAGCAGCCTCTTCATTCTTAGCCACTTCAATAGCTCTTATATCAGCCAAAGTGAGCTTTTTCTTCTTCTTTGATTCCACTAGTTTGCCTTTCCCTTTGTCTTTAGGATCTAACACTGGTTGAGAAACTTGAGGTTGTTCTTCAGCAACTCCTGGAATACTAACACCCCTTGGTTTTGATAAGTTGTGTAATATCTCAGCTACAGTTTCATCATCACTTACAGTGTGCACTACTTTGGGTGTATCAGCTTCCTCTTCTGGTATGACTGTGGAAGGACCAGCTTCCTCTTCAAAGTCTAAAATCCTTGGTGTGATTAGCTTTTGTCTGTATGTTCCTTGAAGAGCAGCAGTACCTTGATCAGCAGCACCTTGATCATCAGTACTTTGAACACTAGTTCCTTCAGGCTCAGTACTTTGAATGTTTACTTGTGCTTCAGTACTTTGAGTTTGAACATCAGTACCTTGAGTTTCAGTACCTTAAGGTTCAGTATCTTTATCTATATGAGGTTGAGCATCTTCATTCAAATTATCTTGCTCCAAATTCCTCCCCAAATTGAATGAAGACTGTTGTTGAACCTTTTTGCCCTTTGAAGGCTTCTTAAACTTCTTCCCTTGTCTCTGCTGTGACTTGACCCATAATTTGTGATGTTTAACCAAAGGCCATACAAAAGTCTTTAATCTTCGAAACTTGATTTTCAACTTATTGATTTGGGCAGCCTGAGCTTCAAAGTCTTTCTTCAATCTTACGAGCTCCCTTGTCAAAGCATAGTTATCCAGAACTTTACCCTCAGAAGCCACATCTCCCTCATCTCCTCTAGATGTTTGAAGCCCATCTGTGTAAGTGTAATCATTGGGAGAGGATGGTGGGTTTACTTCTGGTTCTAAATCACCATGAGCAGGTTCTTGGTGAGATGTAGCAGGTGAAGCTGCAGTACCTTCTGGTTCAACAGTACCTTGTGAAGAAGCAGTATGTTGAGAAGCAGTACCTTGAGTTGATCCAGTACCTTCTCCTTCTTCACTTGTAGCAGCTTCATCTCTGATTGCTTGAACAATCTCCATCATAGAAGTAGTCAACGGAGTGTTCCTTCCAGAAAACCTATCACTTTTCTTAGCCATGAAGGTGAAAATCTTTGCAGGTTGTACCATAATTGGTAATAAGCTTGAAGGCTTTGGTACATCATGAAGTTGTTTATTCAAGAAAACTTGAATAAATCTTGGATACATTAACCAGGGTGATCCATTAGAAATATGAGATAGCATACCATCCAGAATAAGTCTTGAAAAGTTGAAGATACGATTTGTAGCCAATCTCACTAAAGCAGATGCTATATTGGATCCAAATTGCTCCCATGAAGTACTCTTTGAACTGATACAATGAAGGAGAACATGAACCAGGTACTTCCATTATGGACTAAACAAGGGTTTCTTGAATGTTAATTCATTTAAAGACCCTTCATACCCAAGATCTCTGAAGGTATCCCAAATAAGTTGTTTGTCAAAACGTATAGCCCCTTCTTCATCATCAAATATCAAATCTTCGCGAATGGAGGCTTCACTAACTCTAATGATCTTCCCAGCAACCTTAGCCTGTATATATGACTCATCATTCTCCATGTGAGTTCTAGCAGTCGCCCAAAATTGTTGAATCCATGGCTCAATAACATCTGGTTCCACCAAAAGTACATAACTTATTGGAGATCCAGTGAGAAAATCAATGATGTCATGGAATGCGACATTAGCTTCAGTTTTATCCAAATTAGCCACCATGTTGTGTTTAGAAACTGTGTTTCGATTCGCCATTGTTTGTTGATTACAAAAGAAATTGATTCGATGAATAGTAAATGTGAAAGAGAGAGAAATATGGAAAAGATTGATAAGTATAAAGATGAGAGGGAAATTCGGAGGATAGTTATTTATAGGTGAGATTTGAAAAATCACAGCCCATAATAACAAAGTTACCGTTATTTGAATTTTAACCCATCTTTTGACCGTTGGAACAGTACGTTGATAAGACAAGCAGTGCTTTCCACGTGTGCAGTACTTTCCAAAGCAGTACTTTCAGAGCAGTACTTTCATATAACCAAAAAGGAGTACTTTTCCATTCTCTTCTTTACAATGACAAACACTTCAAATAGGCATTGGATTGCCTCCCCTCAAGCAATGCATAGGACTGTCTAACTAACTAGTCAGTCATCCCTTTAAATGTAGCTTAGTAATTAATCATACCAATGCTCACTACCAAGTGATTAAATCTTGTAACGTCAAAACATTTTGTGAGTAGATCAGCTACATTATCATCTGTGTGAACTTTGACAACATTAATGAGCCTATGCTCATAACAGTCTCTGATAAAATGATGCCTAATCTGAATATGCTTGGTTTTGGAGTGATAAACTGGATTCTTCACAATACAAATTGTACTCTCATTATCAATGTTGATAGAAGTATTCTTGAAGTTGAACCCATAATCCAAAAGTTGATTCTGCATCCACAATACTTGTCCACAACAGCTTGCAGCAGCAACATATTCTGCTTCAGTGGATGATGTTGCTGCAATAGTTTGCTTCTTACATTGCCATGAGACTAATCTTCTTCCAAGATATTGGCATCCTCCAGTGGTTGATCTTCTATCATAGTTATCACCTGCATAATCACTATCTGAAAAAGCTTCCAAGTGAAAAGGTGAATCCTTTGGATACCACAACCCTAACTTAGGTTGTTGTTTTAAATAACTAAAAATTCTCTTCACTGCATTCATATGAGAGACCTTAGGTGAGACTTGATATCTTGCACATAAACAGACAGCAAACATGATATCAGGCCTAGATGCAGTTAAGTACATAAGACAACCAATCATAGATCTGTACAGCTTGACTTCAACAGGTTGACCATCTTCATCCTTGCCCAATGAGTTGATAGACTTGATAGGTGTAGTAATTGGCTTCATAGCATCAAAATTGAACTTCTTAAGAATGTCAGAGACATACTTATCTTGACTTATGAAAACTCCCTCCTTTAACTATTTAACTTGAAGCCCCAAAAAGAAAGTTAATTCACCCATAGAACTCATTTGAAATTCAAGTTGCATCAGTAGCTTAAACTCCTTCACCATGGACTGTTTTGTAGCTCCAAAGATGATATCATCTACATAAACTTGAACCAGCATGATATCCTTCTTATCTCTCTTGATAAACAAAGTTTTATCTATTGCTCCTCTCGTGTAACCATGTTGCAATAAGAAAGTAGAGAGCTTTTCATACCAAGCTCTAGGTACTTGATGAAGGCCATAAAGAGCCTTAACAACTTTGTAAACTCTGTTTGGATGTGCAGGATCTTCAAAACCAGGAGTCTGTTTAACATAGACCTCCTCTGAAATCTTGCCATATAGAAAGGCACTTTTAACATCCATTTGATAAACCTGAAATCCCATATATGATGCAAAAGCAAGGAATATTCGAATCGCTTCAATCCTTGCTACAGGAGCAAATACTTCATCATAATCTACTCCTTCTTCTTGTCTATATCCTTGTGCAACTAACCTTGCCTTGTTCTTGATGACATTCCCTCTTTCATCTCTCTTGACTCTGAAAACCCATCGTGTACCAATTACTTTCTTTCCATCTGGTAGATCACATAGTACCCAAACTTCTTGAAGTTTGAATTGAAGAAGTTCTTCTTGCATAGCTTCAACCCAACTCTCTTTAGTTAATGCTTGAGCTATGTTCTTGGGTTCTTCTTGAGAGATAAAGCAAGTGAATAAACATGTTTGATGATCCTTATGATTCAGCCTGTTTTGTTTATACACAAAGCTAAGTAAAGCATTATGTGGTGTAGAAAAACCTTTAGCTTTGGTTCTTGTGAGCACTCCATGAGTAGAAGGTCCAATGATTTGACCAGTAGGATGATCTTTATGAATTCTTAAGATAGGAGTCTGTGGAACTTCAAGATTATCACCCAAATTTGTGAAATCAGCATCTTCATTGGAATCTGAGAAAATACCTTCATCTTCAAACTCATCATCAGTATCTTCTAAGCCAGGCATGTTAGGATCGTATAAATCATCCAAAGTGTTGTCAACAGGTGCAGCAGTACTTTGATCTAAAGTACTGTCATCCAAAGTACTGTGAGAGAACTCTACAGTCTTGTTCTTTTTCTTTGCTTCTTCATAAGCTCTTCTTTGATCATCATCATAAGATTGTGCTACTACATCTTGAAAAGGCATCCTATTAAGCTCATCTTGAATAGCTTGATCCTCAGCAGATAATGAGGATTTTGGTTCATCAGTACTTTTCTTTGTTTCAACAGGTATGGGTTCTTCATCAGGAACAGCATCAGGTCTAATATGGACTCCATGAACAATGTACTGTAAATCTTCTTCTTTGTGGACAGCTTGATTTTCTTATCTAACAGGTACATAATTCATAGAAGGAGTCAAAACCTCAAGATCAAACATCCAATCAGGACCTTTACCCTTTTGATTTTCTTGATCTTCTAAAAATTCAACATGAAGACAATCTTGAACCTTCTTGGTGACTCTATTGTACACTCTGAATCCTTTGTTGTTGGTACAATATCCCAATAGATATCCTTCTTCTGACTTGCCATCAAATTTTCCCAAAGCATCAATAGTGTTTAGAATAGTCAGAGGACATCCAAAAGGTTTCATAAAACGTATGTTAGGTTTGTTTCCCATAAGCAACTCATAAGGTGTCTTCATCTGAGGTTTGGTGACTGATACTCTATTAAGCACATAGCAAGCAGTACTTACAGCTTCAGCCCAAAATTGAATAGGTAATAATGAATCTGCAAGCATTGTTCTGGCTGCTTCAATCAAAGTTCTGTTCTTTCTCTCTGCAACACCATTCTGCTGTGGTGTTCTTGCAATACTAAACTCCCTCTTGATTCCTTTCTTAGCACAAAATTCATCCATAAGCTTGTTCTTGAATTCAGTCCCATTATCACATCTAATACCTCTTACTTTGAGTCTCAATTGGTTTTCAAGGGCTATGATTAGATCATGAATTGCATCAAAAGTATCATCTTTAAATCCCAAGAAAAATACCCAACTAAATCTACTACAATCATTTGTCACAACCAGACAGTACTTCTTCTTGTTTAGACTAGCAACAGAAACAGGTCCAAACAAATCCATGTGCAGTAACTCCAAAGGTTCTCTAATAGTTCTTTCCTCAACCTTCTTGCATGATGCTTTGTGTTTTTTACCCTTCTTGCATGCCAAACATGAGTGATCATTCCTGTATGTTTTGGAAGGTAAACCCCGAACTAAATTTCCTTTAACCAACTTGTTGATATTCTTGAAATTTACATGGCCTAATCTTCTATGCCACAGATGTGCTTCTTCAAGTGTTGCCTTAGCTACTAAACATGTAGCTCTTTCAGAAGAGAGAAGACTCTTCATATCCAGACTGTACACATCATTTGTTCTTGGTACTCTCAGTACTACCAAGTTATCATCAATAAGCTTGAATTCAGGGGAAAGAATGAGACATTCTGTGTCAGTGAATAGCACAGGGTGCTTCTTGTCACAGATCTGAGAGACTGACAAAAGATTGAATTTGAGCTCCTTCACATAGCGAACATTCTCAAAATCTATGCTTCCTGCCTTGATGGTTCCTTTGCCAGTTATTCTTCCTCCACTAGCATCATTCCCAAATGCAACTCTTCCTCCACAATAAGATCTAAAATCTGACAGAATCTCTTTGTCTCCTGTCATGCTTCCAGAGCAACCACTATCCACAATTAGATGATCTTTAAGCTCCTCTTCTGGGTTACCCTGCATAAAGATAAAAGAGTTAGTTAATTTTAGGAACCTAAGCCATTACTGACTTGTGTTCCCCTTGTGGAGTTACATACTTAAATTCTTTAAGTATGTAATTTCCATTATCTTTAAGCACATGATCAATTATCTTTGGTTGTTCAAAAACTTGTGTTGGTTTTTCAATAAAAATCTCTTTTTCATCCAAGTTTTCTTTATTATTTTCAACAAAAATCTCTGTTTCAACCTTATTTGCTGAAAGTATTGTTTGTTCCCCATCAGTACTTTCTTTCTCAACCCATTTGGTTTTAACTTTAGGTGTAGAGTCCTTTGATCTAGCTACTCTTCTTGAGGTGTAACGCCTTCTAGATTGATAGTAATTGGATCTCCTAGGCTTTCCATTCCAAAAAGTGTTAACAGTACCTTGATTGGGTGAAAATCTAGCAGTACCTTGAGAAGGTACTGGTGATTTTGAAAAAGATCTTCTCTGGTGAGGGTACCTATGGTCTTGTGAGAAATTGTTGTGGTTAACCCTATGTGAGTGATTCCAGACTGGTTTATTCTCCATTGGTTTTTGGTTGACAGTACTGGTCTTTGGGAATTTGCTTAAGTAATCTGAGTGAGTCACAGTCCTTAATCAAATGATCAGGATTATAACAAACAAAACACAGTTTTTGACCCATACTCCCAAAATGTCTTCCTCTATGTCTATGACCAAAACTATCCTGTCCTTTTGGTGAATGATGAAAGCTGTTTTGACCAAAATTATCCCAAAAAGGTTTAGCAGTATTTTGAAAAGGTTTTCTTAAAGGTACTGCTGAAGGTGTAGCAGTACTTTGAGTGGAAGGTACTGCTTGACTTATAACGTTATCATCCTTAGGTTTCTCAACTGTTTCTTTTGGGGTTTCAAAACTAGATTGACCTTTAAGCTTCTTCCTAAACTCTAAGTTGTCTACTCCAAAACGAGAAACATCTGCTCTAAGGGGTTGAAAACTACCAGTGGGATGAGGGACTGCATGATAACCATTGTCTTTCTTAAAATCAGGAGGTGTTTGACTAATTGATTCCTAATTACTATATGTATCTACATAGTTAATGAGTTCATCATCACTAGTTGTTATATCCTCAAAATCAAGTTCATCCTTATCACTAGGTGGGTTTTCTTCAATGCTACTAAAGTCCATACCAAAACCTAGTCCAGTTCTAATGAAAGCTCTTATCTGTTTTTCAACATAACTAACATGAGAAAGGCCTGATTGTCCCCAAGCAGCAAACTTTTCTAGCAATTCATCCATTTCTTTAGTCATCTTTTCTAGTTCAGCTACCTTACATCCTAACTTCCATTCACTTAATTTTAATTGGTAATCCTGTTGCTCATATTTTTCTGCCCAAGCCATCTCATTATTTTCATGTGTTATTATTTTGGCTTCCATTGAATCTAAAGTAATTTGATAACCAGCTACCTCAGACCTAGCCCTTCTAAAATTATCTCTTTCAGTTACATAATCAGTAAGCACCTTTTGATAAAAATCATGACACTTAGAGCATACCTCAGAGATAGGGGTGAATTTGGTGAAGTAGCTACCATAGCAAGCAGAACAGGTTCATCTTCACTCTCCATGCTCCAATCAAAGCTTCCAAGACCATCTCTGGACTCCAAAGCAGCAAGTCCAGGTTCCTCATCAAAGGCTGTGCTCCAATCAAACTCTTCCACTGCAGCCATACAGTAGGTTACTAGTTCATCATCAAATTCAGCAGTCCAGTCAACCTCTGATAGATTTTCTTGAGCAACCAATGCTTTTGTTTCAGTAATAGGGATTTCCTTTAGTTCAAGCTTTGGTTTCTCAGTCATTTTGTTTGCCTGGCATTTAGCAAACCTGCATTCCCTTGCAAAGTGTCCAGTCTTTTGACAATTAAAACATTCAATCTTGGATTTGTCAAAAGTGATTCCCTGTTTTGGCTTGAATTCAATGCCTCTTCCTTTTTTCTTCATGAACTTCTTGATCCTAGCAGTGATCATAGCAACTTGCCACCTGATATCAATTTCTTCAAGAGCATCTTCTTCAATTTGTGACAAATCTTCTTCATAAGTAACAAGTAATGTAGCTTGCTGAGCAAAGAATGAGCAAACAACTTCATCAGAATGGATGGTGTTTGTTGGTGTGACTTGTTGAACAAAGGTGGGGGTAGAATAGGCAACAGTACTTTGAGTAGGAGAAGTAGTACTTTTAGTGGAAGTACTGCCTGTCTTTTCAGAAGACAAAAAGGCAATACTGTGAGGTTTTGAACTAGTTTTTCCATTCATCTCATGCTCATACACCTTCAAATGGTTGTAGAGATCATCAAAGTCCATAACATCTAAACCAGGTTATCCTCTGATCATTGTAGCAATCACATGCCATGTAGATGGCAAACTCCTTAAGAATTTCAGATTTGCATCTTCAACAGATACCTCTACTTTGTATAACTCCAGCATGCTACGAAGATTTTGGAATCTATCAGAGGCAGCATCAAGACCTTCTCGTTCACCAACAGTGGATGTTTCAAACTGTTGCTTCAACAGATTTCTGTGCATCTTCTTGGAAGCATCATTACCTCCAAACCTTGTCTTGAGAGCAGCCCATAGTTTTTTAGCATCATGAAACTTAAGTAGGTAACCATCAGGTATAGCAGACAATAGGATGTTGAGAGCCTTTTCTTGATTCCTTATTGTAGCTGCTGGCAAGACAGCCTTAGGTGGTTTAGGTTGTCCAGGAACTTCAATAGGATCTGCAACAACTTCATTACCATTGACAATTACATTCCACAGTGCATGGTCTGTAATAGCAATGTACTATCTCATCTTCATGCTCCAAAGATCATACTCTCCCTTCTTAATGATAGGAATTCTGAGTGAGGTGATGGATGGGGGTGGTGCAGCTTTAGTCGACATCTTTAGGGTTTTGTTAAATCGGTTTTTAAGGTTTCTTCTTAATCAGTGTTTCCACACAAGCTCTGATATCACTTGTTGGATCGATGTACTCTAACCAAACTAACTTATGTAGCTTGTAAAGGGCTTAGCAACCTTGGAAAATCCTAAGTCACTAACAATGAAACACTGAATTAACTCTATTAAATATGAGGAATTTACTTGAATAAAACTAAGAAGAATTAACTTTAACTTCAATAATTATATCAAAACTCTGAACCTGCTTAATACAAAGATTCACTAACAATCCCTAACAGCTCTAATATCGATCTTAGTAAACTCTAATAATGCACGTACATTCACATGCCAATCTAGGGGTCCTTTTATAGGCATAACGATAACCCTAGTCGGTTTACAATTCTATTTCTTGTACGTCAAGTAATTCTAAACTAAACTTAGAACATTCTAGAATTACATTATTATCCTTAACGATTTTGCATAGCAGTCCTTTAACCATTCAGTACTTTGATGAAGAAGCAGTACTTTGACTTTCTTTAGCAGTACTTTGACTTTCTTCTTTAGCAGTACTTTGACTCTTCAGCACTTTGACTTTCTATATCCCAACAGATAGTGTTTAGGGTTAAGACAAATGAATATTCGGGTTAGACTCAACCATTATCTATTCTTTTATATACCCGAAAATTTATTTAGGTTGAACCGGGTTGGATATGGGCCAGGCCCGGGTGCATGAATTGGACCGAATAACTTAAATTTTAGGCTACATGTGTTACCAAGATGGACTAAAGTAGGCTGAACCTTTTTTATGTATCTTGATACATTATTTTTGTCAATATCTTGGTACAGTATTTGGGAAAAATAGTGGTATTTTGGCGATTATAAATTCACGAGGATACACAATTTTTGACAAGATCGGCAAACCATTATCAAAATTCATTTAAACCATTAATGAATGCTAGTTTTGGGCATTTAACCGCAAGATGTGACTACAGCGCGAATTCACTATTATTTATTTCAGGTTGAAGTGGGATATCACGAATGTGTGTACTTAGTATCTGAAGACATCGAGGTTGGTTGGATGCATGATTCTTCGAGATCCTTGTTCGAGCTTTAACCGTTACGAATGACAAAGACTTGAGTTGTCAAGTTGTACCTGATGTAATGAGTTACGTTGTTGTGCTCACAGCGTATAACTATCACTTTTAAGGAGTTATGTTGTTGTGCTCAAGTGTCACACAAAGGTGTTGATAATTTGAGAAACTTTTATTTTACCCTTTTTTGATGGTTCTAAGAAAAAGGGTTCTTCGTCTGACAATAGTGCAAGTTAAAGTCACAAGTTCGGGTTATTTTACTTCAATCTCAAGTTCGTCATATTGCGTTTTCTCCATCAGTAGTCACTACAAAAAGTCATCAGAATGATAATGGGGTCGGTAAAGAGTTAGCTGAGAAGAGTATACACGAGTAGAGAAGTTTTATCAGCAGTTGATTCTCACAAGATATTTATGGTACTTCACAATTGTTCGATTACTTGGACATACATAGTTTTGATGTCTCCAATTCATCATCAACATACGTGGTGTATGATTCTGATTCATTGAAAACATCAGGGGGAAGAGTGTGTACGGGGTCCTGTTTCTTCGATTTTTTTTTGAAAACCCGTTTCGCTTCATGAATTTCTTCAAGTAAGGGGAAGAAATGAGACGATATGTGGTTCAAATTTCTTACTTCGGTGTCATCGTCTCACTTTCACAGAGTTATCGTGTGTGAAGTTACCTAAATATGATGTTATGATGCCTCACACACGGTTATTTTATCGAGTAATTGCATATTCACAGGTAATTATTATTCTGATAGACCGCAACATTCAAGGGGAAGTCGTTTCATTTCGTTTTTCGTGGTTTGTTTGGTGTGAAGTATCTATATACGTGAGAAGATCTTGTTGATTTCTTGCATGTTACCCCTCGAACGGATTTTTCCAAAATAAGACAGATTTGCCTTGTGTGGTTTACTGCTCATCTACAAATTCCGTTGCGTACTGAAAATTTCAAAAGTTAGAGGAAATGTTCACTACATCAAAGTTTTGAATCTGCTAAAGACGGTTGTCAGTTTGGGGGGAAGCTGATTCAGAAACTTCACCAAAAAGAAGTGTACGGAGAAGCTGCTAAAGACATGCAGCATGATTTGGGGGGAAGTTAATCCAGTTCATGCAGATTACATCATTTGCCTACAAGTGAAGAAAACGGTTCTCAAGTCGAGGTACAAGAAGAAGACAAAGAGCGTAAACTTTCATCATCGCCAGCATTTGAAGAGGTTATGAAGACCTTTCTTTATTTATTTTTATACTTGTAGGAAATGTTGTAAGTAATCCCTTATGTCGTCCCAGTGGGGGAAGATTGTTGGAATCGCTCCTAACTCGTAAATGGAATGACATTGACGGGATTACATATTCTATCTTTGTTAGCTAAAACACCTGGGCTTGTTATGTCATATAGTCATAGTTGTATGTGTTAGGCTATAAATATCCTCCTAGACTTTCCTAGGAGGGTGAGACTCTTTGTGTAAATTTCACCTTTCATAATAATAAAACACCTAGTATTCTCCCTTCTCTCTATACTTTCTCTCTCTAACATGATGAAGATGTTCTTCCATCTTCCTAGACCTCCCGATTCACCAAAGCAACCATAAAAATGATCCTACAATCTCCTTATTTTTATTTTAGAGTCGAGATTACCGCACCTCCACATTGTTTGCGTATAGGCACATACTAGGCACATCTTCACTATAAATTGATCATGACCTAATAGATATATATGTATTTATGCTTCTCTTCTTTTATAGGTAACAATTCCTCGAAACGATTACCAAGACACTCATCAATATATCCCTATACTCTCTATCGATGAACTCAAAGCTCACTATCAATGTGTCGAACACCAGTAAATGATTAAATTTGTCCTACTTTCATTCTTGACTTTTATAGTCGTGTTCGTACTTTCAATGATTTTGATGACAATGTATTTCTAGACTTTTGGGTATTTATAATGTCAAAAGTCGGTCTGATAATCATGCCTTATGGTATGTTGCTTACTCGTCTTTACCGTTGGGTCATGATCAATTATCCCCATCTTCAAGGTGATCATTACTTTCTTGTCAATCCAATCATGAAACCCCTTGGTGGACCACAACGTCGCACTAAGCCATGTAGTGACAAAGGTGCAATATGTGGTCGTAAATCCACTTCCGATGCCACATCTTCTACCTTTGATCATGGATATTCATCTCATCCCATGGATGATGATGATGATGTTGAAATGAATGATGAAGGTACCTCTCGAGCTCGTACTCCTTCTCCATCAACTTACTTTGCTAATCCCACAACCTATACTCGTCAAACTTTACCTCCTCAAAACCTAACTAACCTAAAGGATATGATGTGAAGACAAACAATGATGATGAATCGAAAAGCTTCAATCCACAAGGAGACAATGGGTGGGCTCAATTCAATTGTCAAGGATATCAAGCGATTTGGAAAAACACTTAAGAAAATAACTAAGAAGGATTGAGGAATGAAAAACAAATCATAAAACTTTGAATTGGTTTATTTTAATTAAACTTCTATTAGTACTGGTAGGTTCTTGACTACGGCATCCTGATACAATATGCTTAGGTTAACTAGAATTTATCCTTGCTAACTCAATATAGTTAGCTTCTTAGTTAATCCTTTCTTATATGAATGCTATAATGTTTGCCTTCTTGCATGAACTTCCCTTAAGTGTTTTTGGATGACAACTTACTTTGTCTTTTTGCATACTTGATAATAACTTAGATTTGGCAAGTCACATGTTTGTGTTTGATGCTAGTTGTAGCTAAACTTACGAATCTAGTATTATTCTTTTGTGGATGGAGACACTAGGATTTGATGCAAATAGTCTCCCTAAAACACCTCCTTAGGCTGCTAAAAATTTTGCAGCTGGAAAAATTCGTGTGCAGCAGGTCACGGCACTACTAATTATACCATGACACCGTTAAATTTAATGGGTATCGTGCACCATTTAGTGGTACCCTCGCATGGGCAGACGAAAGTCCATTATTTACTTTAGCCTTTTGACCTCTTTTCCCTTAGATTCTGCAAAGATTAGCTGATTATCATACCTTAATCCCCACAATTCAATACTCCTTATTATCTAATGGTTCTTTAGACTCATTTATCTCTAAGCATGCACACATCTTGGCTATTTAAACATTGATCGTGCACACTTTCTCTTCACAACCTCTTCATCTTCAACCTATCATCATGCTCCACCATTTCTTCCACTCTTTCTACCACCACCCACATTGCCAAGAAACCAAGAATCACCACAAAACTACCAAATGAAATCATCTTCATTGATTTAACCCTAGATGATGATGATCATGAAAAAACCACACCACCTTCCATCAACTCTACTAGCTCTCTTCCTACACCAAATGCTCCATCCAGAACCACCTCAACTAGGGCCACTACATCCTCATCATCAACCATTATGACTAGTCCTCCACAACCATTGGCACTCACCTTCACTCTCTTACCAGTAAGTCCTCTTGACTTTGCTCATTCCACACCATCTTCTTCCACTTCTCCACCACCACAACCACTCATGGTTTACCCTATTCTCCACCCACTTGAGCCTCATAGCCAAAGTTGTCCATGTTGCTACCACAATCGTAACCTCTTCCTCTCTCTTAGGGATGAGTTACACTTCATGTTCTCGTATGTGGAGCACCTCTTGACACCACCTCAAGAGCCTATCATACCACCTCCTCCATCAACCTTTAGCCAATCTAACTAAACATATTTATGTTTAGTAATCAAGAATAAACCTTTAGGACCAATTTTTTGAACCAAGAAGCAAATCTTAGAGCCTCTTATGTCACTAAAGATGTTTATGTACTTTTGTAGTTATAACTTATGTGCTTCTTGTAGTTTTAGTACTTAATGTTTATCTCTTGTTGCAATCACACTTTATGTGTGTTAATGTTAATGAATGAATGGGCTTGTTTCTTTAGTTTAAATTTTATTGGTTGGATGATATTTATGGTTAGCTCATCATTTTTTGGTTGGATATTTGTCTTGGTTGCTACTAGTTAGATATAGTACATTTGTATTCTAACTTTTTTTTGTAGCAAAGAACCATTGCTCGATACCTTGGTGCACTCCAAACCGAGGGGGGGCATACATGAGGGGGGAGCCTTAGCATCGTCTCGACAATCTTTTTGCTTCGACAAAAAGGGGAAGAAATGGGGATAAACTCAACTAAAACTTGTTAAAAATAATTTTCACCTAAAATGAGTTTATATTTTGTCATCATCAAAAAGGGGGAGATTGTTAATACAAATAATGTCTAAAAACGTTATTTCAATTTTTCGACATGTCTAGGTTTGAAGATAACAAAATGTAAAAACGCCTTACGTCAAAATTAACGTAAACAAGTTTTTAGTCATAATATCCCGTTTCAACGTAAATCAATCTAGGGAAGAACAAACAAATTTATAACTTGACAAATGATCAAAGAATAACATTTGTGTTCTAAACTTCACATTTTAAATGTGACAAAACATTCTTTCAAAAATACATTTTACATATTATTTTTGAATTAAAAAGAAATGTTTTATTAGGAAATATAAGTTTAAAATCACCAACAGCTATTTTTTCCTCCCAAAACAGCTCTAAACTTCCCCAAATAAACCTTCACTACTAAAAACAAAAATAGGAGCATTTTTGTCTGGGATGGTACCAATAAAGTTCACACAGTACTGTTAAATTTAGTGGTACCATGCAAACTTTAATGGTACCATCCACCTGTAACGGCTAGATTTATCATGCCTATAAATACTAGATCATTTTACAGGTTTTTCTTATCCTTTTTCACATAAAACTTTTTGAGTTAAATCCTCTCCTTCCATTTACAATTATTTGATCATTTTGATAGTTTATCTTTGTTTAAGAGTGATCAAATCATCCAACCAAGTGATCACCTTCATTCCTCTAATAGTGCAAGAGAAGAACACATTGTATCAAAAAGATACAAAGTGTTGTAGTGTTAGTGTAGTGCACTCATAACTTTCGTTACGTACTTGTTGAGGTACGTGAGTTAGAGAAGAACACATCAAGTTGTCTTTCATCTTGTTTATTTTTCTTGTGTGGATCATACATCAAAGGTTAAACTATGTTTAAATGTAGCTACCTAGAAGGAATGAGTTTGATGAGGTATGTGAGCATATCAAAGTATGCCAGAGGTTAGACACGTGATGAAAGGGTTCCAAAAGGATAAAAATAAATAAGAAAGCCCAAGAAAGTTGAGCGACAAAAAATGAATGCGTATTGCAATTCAAAGATACTTGAGTGTCACAACCTGACCGACAACCTAAGGTGTAATTGTTCAACCAGTCACACTAAAAAGAACGAGATTCGTTCATCGACTGACACACAAAAGGACTTCTTCCAATTTGTCATTTAGAAGGCGAGTTCTAACAAACCGTTCGAATGACATAATCATCTACCTAAAATGATTGGTATTAAGAATAATTTGTTGAAAATACATACTCTAAATGAGGTAGATATATGTCATTACTATTATGACAAGTCATGCCATAAAGTAGACTCGACGGAAGTTATACTTAAAAGAAAATAAGAATGAGAACGACACACACCAAGATACGAGTGAAAATGACTCTATACGATGGGAAATTATTGGATTTGACCGTTGAAAGAAGGTATGAAAATATGGTTTAGATTAATATATCGTTTGCATTAACAATGAGATGCATGATATATTTCCAAGGAGAAAAATATAGGCATGTGTTCCTATTGTGGGTGGATATCTCTAACAGTGTTGAGGTAACGACGTTATAGGGTTCTAGTTTTGGATGATCCTAGTTATGTGTAAGAGATAATTTGGTACATGAAGGATTTCGTGTGATTGTATAGTTATACACTTTTGGATATAATGATTGTTAGTATTGAAGGTTTTTGTACTAATTATCACTATCAAGAGTGAAGAATGCTTACAAGTTTTGTTGTGGTAATTGATGCATTACTCGTATGGTTTGAGTGTGATCAATATAAGGGGTTAAAGGTTCTTGAACTGAATATCAATATCAAGAGTGAAGTAGATTTGTAAGTTTTGAGTGTAGTGATCAATGGGTTGAAGGTTCTTAAACTAAATATCAATGTAAAGAGTGAAGTGTAGCTATGAGGTTTGAGTATGAGGGTTGAAGGTGTAACAAGAACCGGGATGCTTACGAATGCTTTGACGCCTATGGATATTTTGGAATCCTAACTTGGGCCTTCAAAAGGAAGGGCTTCGGTACGTCTCGGAGGAATGTCCTTCGAGCTACTCGGAGGGTACATCATCAATACTCGTGTCGTGGTTATGTGCTTCTTACTCTTTATCTTTCATTACACTTTTATATATCTATCTATCAACGTCCAACATACACATCTAAATAGATTGACATAATGTCACACCCCCAAATTACCTGTTTTGCAGCGGAATGGAATTCCTGGGGATTGACTGTCATAGCATCACAATCACAGTTATATTGAACGACCTAAAGTGTCGTTTGGAAAATACATCGTTTGATTTAATAAAATAATCAGAGTTTACAAAGTAGGTCCCAAATGTAAATCAACTTGTGCGGAAATAAGTTTGTTACAATTCAAACGATGTTTTAAAGTACGTAAAACCCAAGTGAGACGCGTCGTCATCGCGACTCCATGAGGTGTCCAAATGCATGCCATGAAGTGAATACCTTAGATACCTGAGATAAAACATGCTAAAAAGTGTCAACACAAAGGTTGAGTGAGTTCATAGAGTTTGAGTTGAAATGTAAAGCCTTTCAAAATCGTTTATGTAGCAAAGGCATTGTAAATCCACTCAGTTCCAAGTCCCGCCCATACAAAACTTGAAACCTGTGTGTTCACAACCCACTGCCAGAATATGTAGAGTTAATGTTCAAGTGCATGATGTCAAATGAATTCACATAATAGTGCATGGCTCAATGTATCGAAATCGTTTATGCAGCAAAGGCATTGTGAATCCACTCAGTTCCAAGTCCCGCCCATACAAAACTTGCAACCTGTGTATTCACAACCCATTGCCAAAATGTATATAGTGTATGTTCAAATCGTTCCAAGACCATTAGTTCATGATATTACCAAGACCATTAGCTCAATGAATATACCAAGACCATTAGCTCAATGAATATACCAAGACCATTAGACCAATGAATATACCAAGACCATTAGACCAATGAATATACCAAGACCGTTAGACCAATGAATATACCAAGTCCGTTAGACCATTGAATATATGATATAGAAATTCTAAGTATGGCAATAATGTTACTTCGTATGACTAGCGTTCAGTTCAGATAAACATGTAGTTTCAAATAACCATGAATGTCATAAAAGTTGTTGATGAGCATGTATCTCCCCCAAAGAGTTTAATAACAGCATTAAAACAAGAAAAGTGGGGCTATGGAACTCACGGTAATCCTTAAATGTTTAGAGTAACTATGAAAGTGGATGAAAATAGTTGAGCATGTATCTCCCCCAAAACAGTTATGAAAACAAGTAAAAGCAGGGGCTATGAAAACTCACTTGGTGGAATGATGCGAAGACAAAAGTGAGTACACCGAGATGTAGTGTGATACGTAAATCTTGACCTATGATGAATGATATGACATGTAATGAGTTGCAATGTAATGTTATGCATGCATTTCGTATGTTATTTATACCATTTGCGAGTTTTGAAAATATTACTTATCGTCGAAAAATACTCTCTTGACGTCTTGACCATTCAAAAATGACTTTACAAGTTTTTACGTCAAAATGTCATCCTACAATGATTTAATAATGATTTTTGGTGAAATTTCCACTTTTCGTCGCAAAACAATGTCGTCGGAATATTCATGAAATTAACAAAAATGGCTTTGGAAAACTAGTCGTAAAACGGTGTACGTCGATCGTTAGAGAACGAACTCGACTGTTTTGGAAAGTTTGTATCGATATCTAAAAGTTTCAGTTCAGGAGTTTTCGTCCAAAAGGTCTCTAACATAAAGATATTAAGGGTTAAAGATAGTGATTTTGGCTAATTGTTGTTCAAAAAGTGAGTTTCGGCCAAGTTTAGACAACCATAAATAATTTACTACAACTCCGCTATACAAACGGCTTGTCGTTTTGAAAAATATGGCCGGTGATCTTGATTTTTCTAGAAAACATTTCGTTACAAAAAGTCCCACATCATGGCTAAAAACAGCCCTCAACATGGTCGTTACAGCTACCGTAACACTTGTATCGTAGAAATAATATAGTTTTTCAGAAAATAATAGTTACGGCAATTTTATGAAAACGTGCATATATTGGTCGTTTCAAATCCGTTTTCTACATATAATACGTCCTTAGCTTCGTATCGAAGTAAACTAATATATTTTTGATAAGTCGAAATAATTTGTGAAGCTTAAGGCTCGTTTTTTACTCGAATAAAACAAAAACACCTTGCTGAAATTTCAGAAAAATAAATATTTCGTCGTCAAACTTGAAAAATTCATAACTTCTTCGTTATAACTCCGTTTTAATCCGTTCAAGCGGCCACGGATTCGTTTTAAAGTATATTTTCTAAATATCAAGGCCAAAAATTCGTGCCTACTGTCGGATTTTCCAGAAAAACAAAATAAGGACAGACCACTATATATACTTGTCGAAAATAGTTTTTCTCGTACTAAACCTATTCCAATCCCTTCAAATCAACTCCAAAGCTATACTAATCCTACCATACACCTTCTTAGGGTGTCATGGGTTCCTAAACATCATCAAGACCAATATATAACAAGGGGATAATTATAGGATGACCTTTATATATATAGAACTCTAAAATAAATGTAAAAATGGTATAAATATACACAAGTCTTGCATGTTTGCTCAAGAAAATGAAGAAATACATATGAGATGAAAATGAAAGATGTAAATGAAAATGATATGCTTACAAGTTACTATGATGAGGTGATTAGAACCAAGGATAAACCTAAACACCCTAGGTTTTTATTTCAAAACCTTGAATAAGAGTGTATCTAGATTGTTAAACACTTGACAATGGAAAAACTTGATGATTTCTTCAATCTCCTTAGGATGGCCGGTTTTGAAGTGAAAGAAACAAGAGAGAAAAACCACTTGACTTGAACTTGAATGTTTGTTGAAAATGAATGAAATGTGTAAAAGCAAGATTGTGTATAGATCTCTCTTATGTAAGAAATAATTTACCCACCAATTAATGCAATCACCCAATCCCCCCCCTTGGCCGGATTTTGGGGGGATTATGTCTCCCAAATATATTTTTTTTTTCTTTCTTTATTCTATATAATGTATAAAATGTATACTTGTAACAATTTTTAAGAAAAGTGTAAGTAATGTGTAGTTAAATGTGCAAGTAAAGGTAAATGGTAGTTTTTATGTAAAAGAGATTTTTAATAGACCAAAGTAGAATGTAATGGGATAATAAAAATTGTAAAAATACATTCCTTGTGAAATTTGAGTGATAAAATAATTATCGAGTAGTTTTTAAGAAAAACGTCGTAATAGTATAACTTTAACGATTTATGCACCAAATAAATTTAAAACACTAGGAAAACTCAAAATATAGTTTATATAACTAAATGTAAGTAATAAAATATGTCGGGATCATTTTTGAAAGTAACGGATTAAATATTTAAAATAATAACTCACGCGATAACGTTTATTTAATATAAAAATTACGCGTTAAATGTGAAATGAAATGTCATGAATGAACTAATGAGATGCAAATGATGTCAATGGAATGTAGACTAATCTTAGTCCATATGAAATGTACGTGATGTTATGATCATGAATTCGCCGCTAAACCATAAAGGTTACGCGAATTTGAAACAAGTAAACCAAGTTTACTATAAATGTTGAAATAGTGAGGCATAAATTGTGTCGAGAAATGACCTGAAAGTACGGGTTGTCACACATAAGTCGATCTAAATATTTAAAAGGAAGTTTTAAATTGGTAAAACTATTCAAACCCCCCCCCCTTCTAGTTTTCCACACCTCTTACACTGCTTGAGTCACAAAAGGACTAGTTGGGATGCTTTTCCTACAAGCATAGCCACAGCCTTGATCTGCCTTGCAACAGGCAGGGTGTTCAATTTTTCAAATTACATATTTTAGGGTATGCTCAAAAATGCAGTTAGCAAAACCAAGTTTCTGATGTATCCCAGGTTTATACAAATGTTTTTGGATCATCAGAGACAAAACTTGCAACCTCAAAAAAATATTTATCCATCAAAATTCCTCACAGCCAAAGTGTTTTCTAATATGTTAAGGGTTGTGGTAGGATACAGTAGGGTTGTAGTGCCATTATTTCCAAATATGCTTATTGCAGAGGGTGAAGGACCATCAAGCGTAGGTGGCTCCCAACACACACCCACAGGTTCTGAACACTCACCATATCAACAAACTTCATCAACCAGTAGGCACACCAGACAGGAGAGTGGGACAGCTCAGCCCCATTCTTCTCCTAACATTGTACCAGATGAGCCTATCCCAGGTGCTGGAGGGGATAGAGTGGTGAGGGCTGCCACTACTCAACCAGGCTTAGAAGCTGGTGAGGAAAGTGGTAACATAAATAAGACCCAATCCATGCCAACACCTAGTGAGCAATCACAGGGTGGACCCAGCAAAGGCTAAAAGGGGGGTGTATCTGCTCAGGCTAGGCTTGGGAGTGCATCTCAAATGCCCAATGACCCACCTCTCTCAGCAGGTAACACAACTGGAAGTGGTGAGGTCAGTCTGACACTTCATGAAATGACGGATTTGTACAGGTTCCTATGCAGAAAGGTTAACTCACTGGGGATTGCACTGGATGAACACAAGAAGGCTGCTGCAAAGGTTCATACCAGGATGATCTTAAAGATGAAAAGACTAGCACATCAGGTTCAGCTTCTCTCCAAGCCACCTGCAACAGCATCTCCAGTCACCACTTCAATCAAAAGGAAGGCCAAGTTCACAATCTCTAGCACATCTACAGAGAATTCTTCCAAACAGGGGAGGATTTCTGACATTCAGAGTAGAAGGGAATTTGGTCAATAGCAAGGTGGTCAAACTTTTCAGAGCCCATTTCTTGATGAAGAAGAAGATGTTCAGACAACCACACATGCAGAAGAAGTGCTCAGTACTCCTACATGCACTATCAGTACTATTCCAGTTATGACTCGATACAAGCATCCATTATGACTCTGGAAAAATTTCCTGCAAAACATCCATTATGACTCGATACAAGCATTTGACTCAAACAAACACACATGTATATCTTTTTAATAATCGTAATTATCATGTTCACGTTCTTTTTAAAAACGTGTGTAATCCTCCCTACACTTATCCCTTTTGTAAAATACATTTATATGTAATTAAGACGAGGTTAAAGACAAAATAAAGCATTTTTACAAATTCAAACATGAGAATAAACAATCAATAAAAGATATACGACACACAAACAAGCAAAAAATTAAGCATGGGTTGCCTCCCACGAAGTGATTTTCTTTATTTATGAGTCTTGTAGCTAGACTCGAAGTCGTGCTCCTACGTGACTTCGTTACCGTCGCCTTCTTCCAAAACAATATCCTCATCGTTGACCATTTCATTATTGTCCAACTGATAATGTTTCACACATTGTCCATTCATGGTAAATTCTCTTCCATCATGCTCAAGTAGTATCACCGCCCCATTGTCCATTTTCCTCTTCATCGAAAAGGGCCCATACCATCTTGATTTGAGTTTTCCCGGAAATAATCTCAATGTTGAATTATACAAGAGCACCTTATCTCCTTCCACAAACTCTTTAGGATTCTTTATTCGTTGATCATGCCATTTTTCGCCCATTCTTTATATGTGATCGACGATTCATAAGCTTCAAGTCTTAGTTCATCCAGTTCTTGAAGCTGTAGGAACCTATATGACCTTGCCTCAGAATAGTCCATATTACAGGCCTTAAGTGCCCAGTATGCCTTTTGCTCAAGTTCAATAAAGAGGTGGCATGCTTTCCCGTATACCAAGCGGAAAGGTGTTGTTCCGATAGGTGTTTTATAAGCCGTTCTGAATTCCCAGAGTACCTCATCCAGTTTGAATGCCCTATCTTTTCTATTCTGGTGGACCGTTTTTTCAAGTACCCGCTTTAATGCTCTTTTCGTGTTCTCTACTTGCCCATTGGTTTGGGGATGATATGCCATAGAGAATCTATGTGGAACACCATACTTCTTCATCACCTTCTCCATTTGAGCATTGCAAAAGTGGGTTCCTCTATCACTGATCAATGTCTTGGGAATCCCGAATCGCACGAAGAGATTTTTAAGAAAATGAATGACTAGCCTTGCATCGCTAGTCCTAAGGGCTTGGGCCTCCACCCATTTGGACACATAGTCGATAGCCACTAGAATGTATTCATTTCCTCCAGATGATGGAAAAGGTCCCATGAAATCTATACCCCAAACATCGAATATCTCGCAGACTTGGATATAGTTCTGACGTGATTCATCCTTTCGCGAGATATTTCCCATTCGTTGGCATGCATCGCACATTTGAACTAATCTCTTAACGTCGCGGAAAACAGTAGGCCAGTAGAATCCGGCATCGAAAACTTTTCGTGCCGTGACATTTACACCATGATGCCCCCCAGATGGTCCCGCATGACATTCTCTCATAATCCGATCAATCTCCCTTCCAGCAACACAACGTCGAATGATCTGATCGGGGCATATACGGAATAGGAAGGGCTCATCCCAGAAATAGTATTTTAGCGAGGTGAAGAATTTCTTTTTATCTTTCCTAGTCATGTAATTTGGCAAGACCCTACTGGATAGATAGTTAGCATAATCCGCATACCATGGCTCAATATCCTTAATGGCAATTAGTCATTCCTCAGGAAAAGAGTCACGAATTTTGGTACACTCTAATTTCTCTAGGTCTGGGTTCTCTAACCTTGATAGATGATCAGCAGCAAGATTTTCAGCTCCCTTTTTATCTCGAAATTCAATGTCGAATTCTTGAAGTAATAGAATCCACCTAATAAGTCGGGGTTTTGCATCTTGTTTGGAAAACAAGTATCGTAAGGCGGAGTGATCTGTGAAGACGAAAGTTTTGGAAAGGACGAGATATTGCCTGAACTTATCGAAGGCAAAAACCACAGCTAAAAGCTCTTTCTCGGTGGTTGTATAATTCTCTTGCGCTACATTCATGGTTTTGCTAGCATAGTAAATTAGTTGAAAATGCTTCTCCTTTCTTTGGCCTAGCACGGCGCCTACAGCATAATCACTAGCATCGCACATGATTTCGAATGGTTGGGACCAATCAGGGGTAACCATTATCAGAGCCTGAGTGAGATATTTCTTTGACGATTGAATGCTTCCTTACATTCTTCTGAAAAATCAAAAGGGGCGTCCTTGACTAGAAGTTGTGTCATTGGTCGGACAATTTTAGAGAAGTCCTTAATAAACCTTCTATAAAATCCCGCATGACCGAGAAAGCTTCGAATGGCCTTAACGGTAGTAGGATAGGGTAGTTTGGATATCGCTTCGATTTTAGCTCTATCGAACTCGATTCCATTTCCGGAGACTTTGTGTCCCAAGACGATTCCTTCTCTTACCATGAAATGGCATTTTTCCCAATTCAGGACTAAATTCAACATCTTCCTAAGGTTGGATAGACAAAGGTCGAAGGAATTTCCAAATACCGAGAAATCATCCATGAAGACTTCCATGCTGTCTTCAATTAATTCATGGAATATGGCCATCATACATCGTTGAAAGGTAGCGGGGGCGTTGCATAACCCGAAGGGCATTTGTTTGTAAGCAAAAGTCCCGTAAGGGCATGTAAACGTAGTTTTTTCTTGATCTTCAGGAGCAATGGGGATTTGGAAGTATCCTGAGAAACCATCAAGAAAATAGTAGAACTCATGCCCGGCTAACTTCTCGAGTATTTGGTCGATGAATGGCAAAGGAAAATGATCTTTCCGTGTGGCATCATTTAACTTCCTATAGTCGGTACAAACACGCCAACCAGTAACCGTTCTCTGCGGTACTAAATCACCCTTTTCATTCTTGACAATCGTCATTCCTCCCTTTTTTGGAACCACTTGGACTGGGCTGACCCAAGGGCTATCCGAAATGGGGTAGATTAGGCCGGCATCGAAAAGCTTGACGACCTCCTTTTTTACTACCTCCTTGATGTTAGGGTTAACTCTCCTCTGAGGTTGGACGGTTGGTTTGTAATCTTCTTCCATAAGAATTTTATGAGTGCAAAAAGTAGAATCAATACCCTTAATGTCAGCAACACTCCATGCGATCACTCCTTTGTATTCTCTTAGAACTTCTAAGAGCTTCCCTTTCTGTTCAGTGGTCAGCGAAGAGCTTATGATGACAGGGAGTTGATCCTCTTCTTGAAGGAAGGCGTATTTGATAATGCTCAGATTGTTCAGGTTTTCAGTAGCGTTATGTGTGTTTTTGTATATGTTATTTGGTTATATTTATATGATTTCAGTGCTTAATTGCATCAAAAGATGTTTGTCTAGTGTTTATAACCAAGTACAGGGAAACGGAAGGAAAAGTAAAAGAATGTTCAACAATTGGAAGATTCCCGTTTCAGTGAAGCATGTCAAGCACAAATCAGTATTTCAAGTACCATAGAAGACCAAGATGATTGAAGAACCAAGCTCTACAAGTCATAATAAAGTAAAGGTCGATGTTCCGTCACTCAGGAAGACCAACCGGATCAGTTGCAATTGCAACTGGATCGGTTGGAAGAAGATCAAAAAGTGCCTGTGACACCAATCCAACCGTTCGGTTGCCACCCGCAACCGATACGGTTGGAACCCTCGTAGAAGACCAACCGGATCGGTTGGTGATGAGTTGCCTTTTACTCATCATTTTAAGCCCGAAAAACCCACAAAAACGTCTAAAAACACTGAAATATAACTAATTATATTGCGGATATCCTTGGAATGTGTTTTTATGTGTTTCAGGTACAAGGATCGAAAACAGGGCAAAAACGGACAGAAATGAGCTCGGATTGGAAAAAGTGCTTTGCAGACGAAGCCGGAAGTGAATTTTCTGCATTTTCAGAGCCCGGGATACACATTTGGGAGTGAGCTTGGGGAATCAGATGAAAAACCTAACCCTAAACCCAAAATTACCTTTCTACCCTTACTCGAACCCAAATTACAAATTCACTCATTTTTATTTAAAAAACAATTATTTCCAATTTCTATTTTTAAAACAATTATTTTTTATTAAAAACATTTTTTTTAAAAACCATTTTACTTTTTCTTTAAAACCTTTACAATTAAAAAAAAAGTAACAAAAACAAAAAAAATACAAAACCCTTTAAAAACACTTTTAATCCTAAATCTTAAACACTAATAAACCATGTCCCCTTTGACCTACCCATTCACTTGAACCCCCTCCCATGAACCTTTTAACCCATTTCCTGATTTTACCCGAATCCCCTTTTATCCTTTCAAACCCAGAAACAAAGAAACCCAAGAACATTGGCGCCAAAGTTTCCCTCTTCTCTCCCCATCACTTTCCCCTCCTGTCCCTCTCATCCCAGATACCAACAAGAACAAGTCACATGGCTAATTGTCCACCTCAGCAATCCATGTGCACAAAAGAAGCAATCAAGGGCTGTGGATTAAAAGCTTGGTGGCCAAGGAGAAATCAATGGTTGTAAGGACACATGAAGAAGCACAACAAGCTCAGCATCTCAATCTCTCTATTACAACAAACACATCAAGAAAAAGCAGAAGTGGACAAGAGGACCCCAACACTAGTAGTATATATAGCAGTTGTAATTATGTAAACAACTTGTCTAGAATTTCTGGTTCTAGTACCATTTTTAAATTTATTGTCATTTAAATTACATGTAATTTTAATTTTCAATGCACTTTAAATTTCAGTCTTTTAATTCCATTGCATTTTTAAAGTATCTTCATGTTCTTGAATTCTGGTACTTGAGTTTTAAAAGTGTTTGTTCAAGTTGTTTAAACTCATTTTAAGTTCTTGTTAATGATGCAATTTGGTTTTTGTAACCACCGGTAAATTTCACCTCATATTAAACTAATATAATATTCTAACAAAAGAATACTTATCCATTTTCTACGTCAAATTTTTTTTTTAAGAAACGATATCCTTTTATTTGATCACAACCACTAGCCAATGTAATGAACCTCACATCTTTAATAAACATAAACATCTTTATATGTAAAACTATAAAGGTTCTCAACGTTTATTTACCGTTTTACGTTATTTCATTAACGTACAATTATTAAACTTTCGAACTAAACGTTAGCCATTTATTAGAATTTTCACGAAGCCCTAATTTATTTTAACTATGATTTTACACAACTAAATCATAATTACTAAAGTACAACATTTTATACCTAGAGTACAAGTCATTAAAGCACGGAACCTAGCTATACTTTAATTTCCGTTACAAGCCCTAATATACAACTCTATGATTTTATGTACATGATATATTTTCAAAATATTAATGTACAAGTCTTTCAAGCATATGTACAAGTATTTAATGCATACAAGCTTAATACTTACATAAATTATATTATAAACCTCAATGTACCTATTTTTAAGCACAAGGTACAACCCTATAATGCACAAGCCTTAGAAATATATTTTCTTTTTAGTAAGTACAACAAAACAATGCTAATGTACAAACAATAATGCACCAAACTTAAGCCTTTACTTTTATTTATTACATGTAAATTAACCTAAACTAGATTTTACCTAAAATAAAACTAAGTATTTACATGACTACACAATAGGTACAACCTAAAAAGCCCTAGGTACTACCCCTAAAGCCTAACGCCCCCCTTGTTACCATGGTTAAAAAATGAACTAGATACTTACCCTTTAGTTACTTACACACTACTTGTAATTACCCTAACCACATGCATTTACTTGCATATTAGAGTAACACATCACCCTCCTCTTCTACCCTTGGTTAAAATTGGTGATACATGGTGTCTTTTGAACCACTTGAGCCAACAACATGGTGCATGGACATATTGAGAACACCATGCTCCATTTCCTCTTGGACAAGTATCCCTTGTTGTAGCCATACATTGCATACAAACCCAAATTCCTTCTCCTATATAAATCAATCACACTTTTCATTTTTTCTCTCCTCACTAATCGAAACACACACTACACAAATACACCATTATAATCTGATCTTAAGTACCAAGGTGAAGTAAAGGAAGGGTACATTAGAGCCTAGGAGGAGGGAAAGAGTCTTGTTCCATTTAGAAGCCAATATATTCTCATTTCTGGTTCTTGTCAAAATTCCAAGCATGTAAGTCTTTTAAACTCATCCTATTTCGTTTTAACTTTTAATATCAATTGCATACTATTAAAAAGGATTTTATAAGGAAAACGTAGCAAATTTGAATCACTTAAAACGAGTACACGAATCAAAAGTTATGGTCTAAGGAAGTTGCTGAAAATCTGTCGAAAACTTTCTGTGACAGAATGTTTAGGCACGCGAAACGAGGCATTTCTGGTCCGTTTCATGAAAAAGTTAAAACACGAAAGTTGTCCGGAACGACGTTTTCTTCAGTAACTCAGGGGCACGGGTCTAGAAAACGCATAACGAAGCCAAAATTTAATAAAAATCCCAACAGCTGTTATGTATAAGTTACAAAAACATCCCAGCCCCCCTACTTGCGCCCCATTTATTTGCATCATGTCAAAGGTATTAGGGTCAACCAAAGTACCGTTGTAAACACCACCTAGGATACTACAAAACGCCCCCATAACCCGGTTAAAAAGCCTAGTCTTTGTGCTTAAAGACAACCCTTCATTTTGGCCAAAAGTCCTAAACACCAAAAGCTTCTTACAACGGGTATGTGGGAAAACACGGGATTTTCGATAAATTTGATTAGGAACTATATTAGAAGCATTAGAAATGGGCAAAACAACATTTCACAAGGTTGCATGCAAAAGATATAGAGTTTTATGGTTTAAAAACGAAAATTGCAATTTGGCAAGAATAGCCTAAGTAGCCCTTTTCCGTAATTAATATTTTGTTAATTAAAGGGTTTCAAAGTACGAGGTTTACACCATTTTAAAGGGCTCGCTGCAAAGATTTTAATGCCCCAATAACGTCTTTAAAAGCACTTATAGTCTATTTTATAATTAACCACAAAGAGGGTGACTCGCGGGAATTTTCATAAATAAGCCTTGTGTACACTTTTCAAAAATTGAGTCGTGGGAGTTATAGGATGATGGGAAATAACTTAAAAAGAGTTAATAAACATATTACAACGTCTCTAGGTGACCCCGTAAAAATTAATGAGTTAAAAATTAAAGTTCCTTAAAACGTGTCGTGGCCAAGTGGCCATGTTCATGGACTTGTATCTCTCTAACCAGAGATGACTAAGATATGAGACCTTAACCTTTTAGAAGAGCTTACAGCAAAGTGTTTAAAGGATCAAATGCGATGTAGAAACACTAGCTTGCCTCGTATAAAATATGCCCTTGTTTAGCCCTGTTATCACCCATAAACAACAAAAGGCACCTAACCCCCCTACTTTGGAGAATCATTGCAACCAAACCGTAAGAGCTTAAGACCTCTAGTTTGAACCATTAGAAAGACCACCGGACAAACTCTTGAAAGGATCAAGAACGTAGTAAAAACCTTTTAAGGCCTCGCTTCTATTCACTCGCACTTTTATCCATTTAGGCCAAAAACTAGTAAATTTTTCTTATAAAATTCAAACATAAAAATTGTAATTTTTGTAAGATAAAGTTTTTCATGGACTAAAAATGTAATTTCTGCGAAGTTAATTATACAAGGGCTGATTTTGTCAATAACCCATAGTTGAGGGTTTAAAATGTCATTTTTGAAAGTGCAAGGGTAAAAACTGTAAATATTTAAAATTGTAAATTATAACATTTTGGAAACATAAAATATTTAACAATTTGGGTTTTGATAAAAATTTATTAACAATCATTCGAGCCATAAAAATAAGTATGATAAGTATTATTAATTTTTGAAGAGACTTCATGTTATCTAATTATCAATAAAGCATTATCATCGCATAAACTTGAACACGAATACTAAATACATGACATACCAACTCAGGTCGAGAGTCGGAGCAGTTTGTTCATATTATCTAATTTGTTTTCCATCCAGACTACGATAACACCAAGGTGAGTCATAGCCCCTCTTTTTCTTATTTTGAACGTTTTTGGGGAGATACATGCTCAAATATTGCTTGATATTCTTACATTTATTTTAAACTCTTACGAATTACTGTGAGTTAGTAGCCCCATTTTCTATTGTTTATCTGTTTTGCAATGCTTTGGGGGAGATACATGCTCAACTAATTGCTTTCACTTTTATAAGTACTCAAAACTTTTACATACTACTGTGAGTTCATAGTCCCACTTTTACATATTTGTTTTTAAAACTTGTGGGGAGATACATGCTACAAAAACCGAACACAAGTATTTTTCTGTATGCTATCCTGATTTATATTGCCTAAGTACCTACTGATGCCACTAAAAGTCCCACATATCATGAACCATTAATCACTTGCGAGTGAACGCGAATATAGTGAATAGATCTATTGGCAGTTGACGCCCCATTTGTGTTCGCCGGATAGGTAACCAAATGCACTTTATTTGAGAATACTAGGAGAATGGCAAACTCCTACCAGAGGGCATTGTTGCTCATATCATTATTATGATGTTTGTAACTTACGTCATTATTATGACGCGTTCGTGTTAAGGTTTGCGTTCATGAGACTTAAGGCAATATATACTATGTTGCAATGATACAAATGCTGCAACTACTGAATTTATGGGTACAACAACATGGCCCAACCTTGAAACTTGTGTTCAAATGATTACTGAACAAATGACTATGGGTGTATAACAACGTAACCCACTACTTATTTCATCGATATTGGTATTTATTACAATAATCTCTCAGACTCGAAACTATTGAACTCAACTGTTTTAATCATAAACTCTATGAACTCACCAACCTTTGTGTTGACACTTTTTATCATGTTTATCTCAGGTTCATAAATTACGTGGATGGCACGGAAGGGCACGGATACTCAAGAAGGCTATATTATCATTCGAAAACTTATTTAATATATTGTAAAACCACTGGGACCTCATTTTGTAAACTCTGATATTTATATAAATCGAATGATAAATCTTTTAAAACGACTCAATTAGGGTTCGTTTTCTATTGATATAACTGATGTGCCATGAAGTAACACCCAGCTTGAATTCCGCTGCGTATCACGAAATTGGGGGTGTTACAGTTTTCTTAAAATTCAACATCTTTACATTTTCAAAAATCTGTTTTACTGCCTTAAGGGGGTGTTTGGCACAAGGCCATTTTTTGGCCAAAACTTACTTTTTACTAAATTTTGAATTTAGAACAGCTTTAGTTTAGTACTATCAGTAGTTTTAGAGTAAATCTTAGAAGTTTCAAGTAGTTTTAGGCCTTTTTAGTTAGTTGCTAAAAAATCTTAGTTTATAACTGTCTTGATTAGTAGCTAGGATAAATTCTAGTTTAGGCCATCCCTAGTTGTCATTTATGCTTCAAAGTAGCTCAAAATAGGTTAGTACACTTGTTTAGAATCTGGTACCAAGCCTCCTTTAGTCAAAAATCATTTTTTACCCATTTTCAGAAATCGCATTTACCAAAAATTTGCCCCAACAGCCCCTAGTTTTTTATTTTTAATTTCTTTATTTTAAGTCCTTTTGCTCTAAATTTTGGTACAGTTGTTATTTGGTTGCTTATCTACTAGCTCGTATTTTTATTTTATTTTTTAAAATTTTTCTTACCAGCTTTTTGACAGCTCCAACATGCCCCTTTAGAGCTGATTCTGTCAAGAAAATGGGCAAATCAGCCTTAGTTTTTGATTTTTAATCTGTTCATTACTTGTCCTTATGCCCTGTAATTTTGCATGCTTAATCTTTGGTTGGTAGTGTAGTTATTCCATATTTTTGTGAATTTTTGTTTGAGCTTGTAAGTAGCTTTTCCCTAGCTTGAAAACAGCCCCATGTGCCCTTTGCTTTCTGTCATGGCTGTGCCTCACTGTCCCGTTATTTAGCTTAATTTTAGACTAGTTAATCTTAGTGTTAGAATTTAATTTTTGTTTTATAAGTATTCTATAGATAGGTTGTTATTTAGGTTAGCTTATTTTCCACTTTTGAGCTTATTCTCTTGCTTATTTATGCTCCCCAAGTGCTTCCTTCCTGCCCTGTTTTAACTATTACAGCACTCCCCCATGGAGCCTTTTCACAAGCTTATTGCAAGCTTGTGCAAGCTCCTCATAAGCTAGATACAGGGGCAAATGTTAGTTAGCTTGGTGAACTTCAAGAACCCATAAGCTCATAAGCTTATTTTCATTGTAGCTCAGTTAGTATTAGCTTAATTAGCACCCCATTAGCCTGTTTTTAGCTAACTGCAGCAGCAGCCTTTGGGTTTTTAGAGTTTGTTATCAGCGTAATTTTTTCTTTTTATTCTTTTAATTAGCTTTAAGTTTCCCGTAGTTTCCCTTAGTATTTTAGATTAATTTTAGGACTCCCGTAGATTTCCTTAGTGTAGTTTTATTGCTTTCCATTAAATTCCCGTCAATTAGTTTAAATTGTTTAAATTCCCGTTTTACGTTTCATTGCACTTTAGTTACTTTTAAGTTTTTGTTTACGTTTATTGTTGCCTTAGATTAGTTTTTAATTTCCCGTAGTCGCTTTAGCCTAGTTTACTTGCTTTATTTAAATTCCCGTCATTTATTTTAAAATTCCAAAATTTAAAATTCTTTGTATTCAAGCATCCTATCCCAAACCAAAACAACACAGTCAATTCACTCCTCGTTGGGAAACGACCCGGGTAATCACTTGCCCGGTATCACTTATCAAGTATTCGCGGGTTTTGCGTATCGACCTTTTCCCTAAAGGGTTGGTTTGTAATTCTCTCGCATTTATTCGTATTTGGTATTTTCTTATATTATAATTTGGATATCAGTTGGTCATGTGACCGATCCGGTTGGAGAGCCTGTGTCTGCCAAATTTTCATCACTAAGTTTCCCCTTTGTATCCAAACAATTCTAGATCCTTCCCTTGGTGTATTCTAGTCCCTTCCTAACTCCTTGGAGGCCAAGTTCAGCAATTAATACCCTAGGCCTTGGAACTAATATAAATAGAGACCTCTTGTGAGCATATGAGACACACACTTCCATACAACTCTCTCTACTCATCAAACAAAGCTCTTAAGCTCTCAAATTCGTCCTTAGAAGTCCAGGAAAGTTTGGAGTTCCAGTAATTCCACATTTAGAGGCCAAAACCCCAAGGAGTCTACCCCAATACTTTGGTAATCATTACTTCACCATTTGTAATCTTATTCCAAGCATTGTAAGACTCTTAATCATGTTTTCTAATGTTCAAAGTTCTGAGTTTATGTTTATGTTTGCTATGAGTGGCTAGTTTCTTTATACACTTGCTTAAATGATGTTGACTATCATATGATTAGTTAGTGATTGTGTTAACATGTTTTAATTCAATTTCAAGTTGATTCTAAGATCCAATTGTGCTAAAGTTTCATAGTGACATTTGTTAATCAAGTTTGACTAGTTGATAGTAATCGTAGAGGTCGAAAGAACTTATTATTATTCAACTAGTTATAATCATTTTGTCTATGGATGATTGTTTTTACCCATTATTCTTGATTAAACAAATGAACTAAGGTGTGGTTGTAATAAGAACGCTTTTTGATTATCAAGTTGGATTGATTGGAAACATCTAAAAGGTCGTAAGATTAGTTGTTGACAATCAATTGTACCCTTTTGTCTATAATCGGTTACCTTTTGTATTGACCATTTCTTAAGCAATTTGATAAAGTAAATATTGTGTTTAAGTTTGTGAAAATAAACTTATGAAACTTGAATTGATCTTGAATTGATTGGTTAAACTTAATGCTTGTTTTTATGAACTAAAATCTTGACGAAGGTTTAACTTGTAAGAACAATAGATTAGTACACCAACTAATTATCATAACCAACATGTTGAGAAGTTAACACAATCATACTAATCAAGGATAAGAAACTAGTTTAAGCAAGTGTAGTTTTTAATCATCTGAATTTCGTTATATCTATTTGCGTTGTTATATTTTTTGGATTGTCTTAGTTGATTCAAACTTGTTAATCAGATTCACTCAAATCCCTGCGAACGATCCCGACTTACCTTCATAATCTTGCTATAATGGACGAGTGCACTTGCTCGTATGTGTTATTGGTAGAATTGGTAATTCGTCTTTTATAAATTTAAAACTTGTACACACCTGGCACATCAAGTTTTTTGCGCCGTTGCCAGGGATTTGATTGTGTTTCAGCAAGTTTTTGAATCCACGTCAGTCGATTCACTCCAAAAATTTTCTTAGAAGCTTCAACCAATCTGGTTGTCTCACAACATGTCCGGTTACCCGTTTTTGTCCAGAAAACTATTTTCTTTGTTTGTCCATATGTTTAGATATTGCCTGGATTCTCTAGGTCATTGTATGAACACTCCTGCAGCAGGAATAGAACCAATCTCACCTCTTACCAACCCCGAACGTTTGATTCAAAGAAGAAGAAGAACACCTTTCATACCCTTAGCCGACCGTGTACCTAGAGTACCAAACCCACCATTTGATAACCTCATAGAAGCCAAAGTCGTTTACAACCCTTTCACCAATTTACCTTTTCCCATGGTGGACGATCAACCCATGTGGGGAACCAACCGAGCTGTAGCACCAACCCCTGGGAGTGCTATTGTTGCTGTCAACCTTGGTGACAACTTCACCGTGAAGGATCATCATCTTTCCATGATCAAAGACCGTCAATTCGATGGCCGTGCGCGGGCCGATCCGCATAAGCACATTGCTGAATTCATCGAAATTTGATGCATGTTCCGTTATGGCGACACCGATGTCAATGCCATAAATCTCAAACTTTTTCCATCATCACTTTCCGGAGATACTAAAGTATGGTACGATGAATTAACCCCATGAATTATCAACACTTGGGAGGAGATGAGGCAAGCCTTTGTAAGCCGATTATTTCCACCTGCCATGTTTGATCGATTAATGGGAGAAATTCGTGCTTTCACACAAAATCCCAACGAATCACTTGTCGAAGCTTGGCTTCGGATGAAAGATTTGCTTCGTAGTTATCATGGACATGGATTATCCAAAGGAACCATTATCCAAATCTTTTACCATGGACTAGATGAAATCTCTCAAGGCATCCTTGATGCTGGAGGAATTTTTCTCTATAAGACTCCTAACGATGCACACCAATTACTCGAAGATCGAGTACTTCTCAAACTCGATTGGTCTAAAGATTCCAAAACCAAACCACTTCGAAAAACCGTTGCTTTTGTCAAAAACACCGATACCTCAAAACTCATGGAGAAAATGGAAGCCTTAACTTCAAAAATCGACTCGCAATACAAAGATATCAAAGAAGAAATGAAGAAAATGCGAGACGGATGCAACAATTGTGGAGGAAATCACCCATCGTCTGTGTGCGACGATAAACCTATGGGTGGACCCAACGAAGGAGAAGCAAATTATGCCCAAGGAGGATATCGTAGTAATTATTACGGTCAAAATTCTAGAAATTGGCAAGATCGCCGACCAAGGGATGACAACCATGATTCTCAACCACGAACTGACAATCCGCCACCACAAAACTCCGACAAAATGATGGAAGAATCCTAATTCAAAAAAACCATGAGAGAATTTGTGGCTGCTCAAAAATCAGCAAATGATTTCATCAAGAATTAATTTTTTAATCTCAAAGCCAAAGTTGAGCAGGGGCAGAAAAATCATCAAGCATCTATTCAAGATCTTGAAAACAAATTTGGCAGACTTTCTGACCAACATTCCTCTCGACCATCTGGTTCGTTACCAAGTAACTCCCAATCCAACCCAAAACCATCAAATGATAAAACGTACCGTCCACCACAAACGAGAAATGAGCATATCAATGTTGTCTTCACAAGAAGTGGTCTCTCGTACGATCCACCACAAAATCATAATGAAAATACTCCTATCACCCAAGATAGCGAGGATGAAGCTGAGGAAACCAACACAACTCAAACCACCAAAAAGAAAACCACCCCATCTGTCAAGGCGTACACACCAAAAATTCCATATCCTCAACGCCTTAAGAAAGAAAAAATGGAAGAGCGTTATAAGAAGTTCATTGAAATAATCAAAGAGGTTAGACTCAATGTTCCTCTCGTTGATGTCTTAGCCGGAATGCCCAATTACGGGAAATTCTTGAAAGAACTTCTTAATAACAAAAGGAAGCTAGAGCAAATATCAGCTACTTTCCTTAACGAAGAATGCTCAGCCACTGTTCAAAACAAAATCCCACCAAAGCTCGGAGATCCTGAGAGCTTTCTTATTCCATGAACTTTCAGGAATAATATTCAATGCGATGCTTTAGCCGATCTTGGCGCAAGTATCAATTTGATGCCTTATTCGCTGTATTCCAAGTTATGCAACAACAGCCTTAAGCCAACAAAAATGAGCATTCGATTAGCAAATCATTCTTATCAATATCCTGTTGGTATTGCCGAGAATATGCTTGTTCAAGTCGGTAAATTCATTTTTCCCGTGGACAATGGAAGAAGATAGTAAAGTCCCACTCATCTTAGGAAGACCTTTCCTAAATACCGCTGATGCAATCATCAAAGTGAAGGGAAAAGAACTCAACCTTCGAGTTGGAGAAGATCGAATCACTTTTCTAATTGATAAAGCGATGCTCTATCCACGTTCCAGTGATGACACTTGTTTCAACATCGATGTTATCGATGAAGTCACTGACGAAGAATTGGATACATTACTTAACGAATCTGATCCATTCATGACTACTTCTGAAAAAAACAATGAAACAGACTTTGACAAAGAATTTGATGATTTCACGAAAGTAGAGTTCGAAGGAGATAACACGGAGGAGGAAGAAATGGAGTAAGAATATTTTGAAGAAATAACTTTTGATGACGAGATGAGAATAAAATCCTCTATCGAAGAACCACCAAAAGATCTCGTGCTCAAACCTCTACCTGATCATCTTGAATATGCTTACTTGGAGTAACATTCACTTCTTCCAGTAGGTATATCTTCATTACTCGAGGCCAATGAGAAAGAAAGTTTAGTTTCTGTCCTCAAAAATCATAAACAAGCTTTTGCTTAGAAAACATATGATATCCCAGGAATTAGTCCCAATTTCTGCAAACACAAAATCAATTTAGAAGATGGGATCAAACCTGATATTGAACGTCAACGTCGACTCAATCTCAACATGAAAGAAGTTGTCAAAAAGGAAATCATAAAACTTCTCGACGCTGGTATAATTTACCCAATCGAGGATAGTCCTTGGGTGATTCCCGTTCACTGTGTTCCCAAGAAAGGAGGAATGACGGTTGTGACTAATGAACGAAATGAACTAGTCCCTACTAGAACTGTCACTGGTTGGCGCATTTGTATTGATTATCGGAAATTAAACAAAGCCACCAAAAAAGATCACTTTCCACTCCCGTTCATGGATCAAATGCTTGAAAGATTAGCAGGAAATAAATTTTGTTGTTTCCTCGATGGATTTTCAGGATATTTTCAAATTCCAATCGATCCTAATGACCAAGAAAAGACCACTTTCACTTGTCCTTTTGGAACCTACGCATATCGGCCTATGCCTTTTGGTCTTTGTAATGCACCTGGGACTTTTCAAAGATGTATGATAGCCATATTCCAAGACATGCTCGAAACCTTCATGGATGACTTTTCAGTTTTCGGAAACTCATTTGAAGCTTGTCTTTCCAATCTTGATAAAATCCTCGAAAGATGTGAAGCTACGCACCTTGTCCTTAATTGGGAAAAATGTCACTTCATGGTGACCGAAGGGATTGTGCTTGGCCACAAGATCTCCAGTGCAGGCATGGAAGTAGACAAAGCAAAAAGCAAAAATTGACGTTATCACAAAACATCCACCACCCACTAACGTTAAAGCCGTTAGAAGTTTTGTAGGACATGCCGGTTTCTACCGCCGCTTTATCAAAGATTTTTCTAAAATATCTCGTCCGATGACAAAACTTCTTGAGAAAGACTCTATCTTTGACTTCAATGTTTATTGCATAAAAGCCTTCGAAACATTGAAATCTCAACTAACTAGTGCTTCGATCATGGTTTCACCTAATTGGTCACTACCCTTCAAGCTTATGTGCGATGCCAGCGATTTTGCTGTTGGAGCCGTCTTAGGCCAACGAGAAGGAAAACACTTTCGGCCCATATATTTTGCTAGCAAGACACTAATTAGTTCTCGCAGAATTATCTGATCACGAAAAGGAATTCGGCCGTAGTTTTCGCGTTCGACAAATTCCGATCCTACCTCATACTCTCAAAAACAGTCATGTTCATCGATCACTTGGCACTCAAATATCTGTTCACCAAGCAAGATGCTAAACCACGTCTTATCCGATGGATTCTGCTACTCCAAGAATTTGACATCGAAATCAAAGATAAGAAAGAAGCAGAGAATCTAGCCCGATCATTTATCACGTCTTGAAAATCCGATCTTTAGGAGTTAAAGAAGAAGAAATCGATGATTACTTCCCTGATGAAACCCTCATGACCGTCGATGGAAATGACGATCCTTGGTTTGCTGACTTTGCGAACTACCTCGCTGGTGGAATTCTCAGAAAAGGTTTAACTCACGCTCAAAGGAGCAAATTCTTTTCGGTACTTAAATACTACTTTTGGGAAGAACCATATCTTTTCAAAATGTGCCCTGACGGAATGATCCGAAGATGTGTTTCTGGTTCCGAAACCCGCAAAATTCTTGACGAATGTCATCATGGCCCAACTGGGGGACATTATGGTCCTTCCACCACAGCTAAAAAAGTTTTTGATGCTGGATTCTATTGGCCAACAATATTCAAAGAAGCACATACACTTGTTCAGAACTGTGATGCTTGCCAAAGAACCACCAACCTTTCACGTAGAGACGATATGTCGTTGACAAGCATTCAAGTGTGTGAAATATTCTATATTTGGGGAATTGATTTTATGGGACCATTTCCTAAATCCCACAAATACGAATACATTCTCGTTGCTATAGATTATGTGTCCAAATGGGCAGAAGCTGAAGTTTTATCAACAAAGAATGCTCGCGTGTCGTTAATTTTCTCAAAAAGCTTTTTGCTCGTTATGGAATCCCCAAGGCCTTGATAAGCGATCGAGGAACCCATTTCTGTAACCAACAAATGGAGAAAACCATGAAAAGATATGGATTTCATCATCGATTCGCGACAGCTTAAACCAGTGGCCAAGTTGAAAACACCAACAGAGCTCTTAAAAGAATACTCGAAAAAACAGTGAAGGATAATCCTTCAGTGTGGTCGAAGAAACTTGACGATGCTCTATGGGCGTTTCGTACGGCTTATAAAACTCCTATTGGTATAACTCCTTACAGACTCCTGTATGGAAAAACTTGTCATTTGTCGTTCGAAGTTGAACATCGTGCTTACTGGGCTCTCAGAAACTTTAACACCGATCTCAAAATAGCTAGAGAGAAGAGATTCTTGCAATTGCATGAACTCGACGAATTAAGACTCCGAGCTTACGAAAATTCCAAACTGTAAAAGGCCTGAACATAAAGCTTATCACGACAAAAAGCTAAGGATTCATAAAGAATTCAAAGCCGGAGATAAAGTTCTGCTTTTTAACATGAAATTCAAATTCAAAGCTTCTAAATTACAACCAAGATGGTTTGGACCATATATCGTTAAACATGGATATCCATCCGGTTATGTCGAACTTTATGACAAATAGGGTGGAAGCTTCATCGTTAATGGGCACCGAATCAAACTATACTATGATAAGGAGCAAATGAATGAAATATCAGTTGAGACAGTTTCACCTGAAAATGAATTCGAAATCATCACCTTAGCAGCACCTTTTCCAGGAAGAATCCCGCAAAATGTTCCTTGGAAACCATCTGCTGAGTTCATCTGGAGCGATATTAATGCTACTGGTGAAGAATTCATGTATGTCCCCGAACTTTTCAAAATGTTCAAGGCTGCATCTGTGGCCAAGTAAATTCGGGAAGATTCGAGTCAGGCTGATGACTCGTTAATAAAACAAGCGCTTCTCGGGAGGCAACCCATGTGTTTCCAATTTGATTTTATGTGGTTACGCCCCAAAGTTTAAACCTTTGGTTGAACTTAAGTGTGGGGGGTGCCACAACTTAATAAAACTCTTTTGTTTGTATATAAGATTTTGTGTAGGTAATGATTACTCCAAAGGGACGCTTGGATAAAGAAAATTGAGCTGACAAACTCATTTGAATATCTGGTTTCATCTCTACTTCCCTATTTCTATACTTTGAAGTTCGTTTTTCATATTGGAGACAATGTTCAACTTAAGTGTGGGGGGTGAATAGGAAAATTAGAGTTTTTTAAGCTTTAATTTAAAATTTTGTTTGCCTTTGTGATCTAGTTATTTTCACGCTTTTAGAATAATATACTAGAATAACTGGATCAAACCACTGGTAAAACTGGTAATATTTTGAAACTTTGAGATGTGTTCCGATTAATATTGCAATCCATTCTGAGATCGATAAACATTTGCTAGCACAAATTATAGCCCTTACCACTAAAACTGTGAGGATTTTAGCCTGTTCTATAGAAAGCATACATCTTTTATGCTTGAATCTTTTGCTATGAGTGTGCCGGTGATTTTATTTATTCTAGAACTCGTACTTGTAAATCATTACCAGACTGCAGTGAGATCGCATTCGTGCGGTATAAGTAAATTCGTATGATGAAGAGGCACCTTAGGATTTAACCCAAATGGCCTTCCATTTTTCATATTATGATATATTAGCTAACCACATCGGTTAATTAACCACCTACATGGACCCATTTGTAGCACTCATCTTTAGCGCTAGATACCCCTAGTTACACCCTCTGAGCCATCCTTTTCGTTTTTGATAAGTCCAGAAAAATACAAAAAGATTTTACACTTTAAACTTTAGCCTAACCCTTGTCAATGTCTAAACGGTTGATTGCTAGTCACCTGGAAAGAGAAGATTGTTCAAATGATTATGAGGAGCCGCACCTTGTTAGTTATGTGAGCCATTTGAGTTTATGTTAAAAAAAATGTGATGAAAATGTGAATGTATTAGCCAATGTGCTATATTCGGAGAAAAATTATCATGGCGAATCAAAGCGAAGAGTTGTGGAAATCTGAAGATAAGATAATGGAAGCTATAATCATTTATTGGTTTGCGGATTGTTTGGTAGCTAGCAATACGGGTATTAGACTTGATTCTATTTTGTTTTAACACCAATTTCATCAATAATCCCATGTCTTATCCATACCCTTAAACCTAAGCCTTAACATTATAACCCAAATAAAAGTCCTCTTTAGATGTTTTTGCTTGGTGCTCACGCCACGTCGGTGGAGTTTTGTTTCTTGTACAAGCTTATGGTAATAATCTAATCATGACTGAGCAATGAGTATGATTTATCTTGTTACTCCACTATGAGTGATTGAGTGAATTATATTTCGTTCCTTTTTTGTGAGGTGTTTTGAAATGTTAATCATGCAATAAAATCATTGGATATTGTCAAACACCTCGAAGGTTTCACTCTTAAAAGCATAACTGATTAATCTTCTCTCGTACTTGTACTTGGTAGATTTGCATCACATTTTTCGTAATCATAATTTTGTACCAGTGGATGTTTTTCCTAGATTTGCTTGAGGGCAAGCAAAGTTTAAGTGTGAGGGAATTTGATAACGCTCAGATTGTTCATGTTTTCAGTAGCATTATGTGTGCTTTTGTATATGTTATTTGGTTATATTTATATGATTTCAGTGCTTAATCGCATCAAAAGATGTTTGTCTAGTGTTTATAACCAAGTACAGGGAAACGGAAGGAAAAGTAAAAGAATGTTCAACAATTGGAAGATTCCCGTTTCAGTGAAGCATGTCAAGCACAAATCAGTATTTCAAGTACCATAGAAGACCAAGATGATTGAAGAACCAAGCTCCACAAGTCAGAATAAAGTAAAGGTCGGTGTTCCGTCACTCAGGAAGACCAACCGGATCAGTTGCAACTGCAACCGGATCGGTTGGAAGAAGAACAAAAAGTGCCTGTGACGCCAATTCAACCGTTTCGTTGCCACCCGCAACCAATATGGTTGGAACCCTCGTAGAATACCAACCGGATCGGTTGGTCATGAGACCGATCCGGTTGGAGAGCCTGTGTCTGCCAAATCTTCATCACTAAGTTTCCCCTTTGTATCCAAACGATTCTAGATCCTTCCCTTGGTGTATTCTAGTTCCTTCCTAACTCCTTGGAGGCCAACTTCAGCAATTAATACCCTAGGCCTTGGAACTAGTATAAATAGAGACCTCTTGTGAGCATATGAGACACACACTTCCATACAACTCTCTCTACTCATCAAACAAAGCTCTTAAGCTCTCAAATTCGTCCTTAGAAGTCAAGGAAAGTTTAGAGTTCTAAAAATTCCACATTTGGAGGCCAAAACCCCAAGGAGTCTACCCCAATACTTTGGGAATCATTACTTCACCATTTGTAATCTTATTCCAAGCATTGTAAGACTCTTAATCATGTTTTCTAATGTTCAAAGTTCTGAGTTTATGTTTATGTTTGCTATGAGTGGCTAGTTTCTTTATACACTTGCTTAAATGATGTTGACTATCATATGATTAGTTAGTGATTGTGTTAACATGTTTTAATTCAATTTCAAGTTGATTCTAAGATTCAATTGTGCTAAAGTTTCATAGTGACATTTGTTAATCAAGTTTGACTAGTTGATAGTAATCGTACAGGTCGAAAGAACTTATTATTATTCAACTAGTTATAATCATTTTGTCTATGGATGATTGTTTTTACCCATTATTCTTGATTAAACAAAGGAACTAAGGTGTGGTTGTAATAAGAACGCTTTTTGATTATCAAGTTGGATTGATTGGAAACATCTAAAAGGTCGTAAGATTAGTTGTTGACAATCAATTGTACCCTTTTGTCTATAATCGGTTACCTTTTGTATTGACCATTTCTTAAGCAATTTGATAAAGTAAATATTGTGTTTAAGTTTGTGAAAATAAACTTATGAAACTTGAATTGATCTTGAATTGATTGGTTAAACTTAATGCTTGTTTTTATGAACTAAAATCTTGACGAAGGTTTAACTTGTAAGAACAATAGATTAGTACACCAACTAATTATCATAACCAACATGTTGAGAAGTTAACACAATCATACTAATCAAGGATAAGAAACTAGTTTAAGCAAGTGTAGTTTTTAATCATCTGAATTTCGTTATATCTATTTGCGTTGTTATATGTTTTGGATTGTCTTAGTTGATTCAAACTTGTTAATCAGATTCACTCAAATCCCTGTGAACGATCCCGACTTACCTTCATAATCTTGTTATAACGGACGAGTGCACTTGCTCGTATGTATTATTGGTAGAATTGGTAATTCGTCTTTTATAAATTTAAAACTTGTACACACCTGGCATATCAATATTCTAAATGGCTTGGGAGATCTTTCAATTCTAAGGTAGGATGTTCCTTGATTGATGGTTTTAGCTTGTTTTCCGGCTTTTGAAGTTCAAGAGGTTCAATTTCTTCCCTACGCGAGTAAAAGGAAACAGCTCCAACCATCTCGATCTCTTCATCATTATATATCATGTTGTTGTCATCACTCATGAATTCGTTTAATAGATACTCATCAATACAGCCATCTATGTCATCAACAAATTCATCAACTTCTTCAACAGAATAAATAGGGTGATTGTAAGAGGAGGAATGACTCATAGAATCCTTGATGTCAAAGGTTAAGCTCTCGGACCCCACTCGTAAAGTGAGTTTACCATCATGAACATCGATGATGGCCCGAGCTGTAGCCAAGAATGGTCTTCCAAGGATTATCGGGAATGAGTTATCTTCCTCCATTTCTAAAATCACGAAATCAACCGGAAACTTGAACTCCCTTACTCTTACAAGAACATTTTCACAAACTCCAATGGGATATTAAATTGATCGATCAGCTAACTGAATACTCATTATGGTTGGTTTCAGCCCTGAATATCCGAGTTTGAGGAATAAGGAATGAGGCATCAAGTTAATGCTTGCCCCGAGATCCGACAAGGCATTTTTCATAGAGAGTGGCCCTATAGAGCAAGGAATGGTGAAGCTTCTCGGATCTTCTTTCTTCTTGGGCAAGATTTTCTGGATGATAGCCGAGCACTCTTCTCCTATTGATATCAACCCTTCAAGTTTCTTCCGATTCGATAGTAACCTCTTGAAGTATTTGCTATGTTTAGGGATATGATAAAATACATCGAGAAGTAGTATGTTGACGGAAGTCCGTTTTAAGTAAGACAATATTCTCTCATTGTCTTCTTCAGCCTTTTGATTCTTTAAACGCGAGGGAAAGGAATCCGTGCGAGATTCGGACGCTGGGCAGGTGTTGACGTTTGTGGAGGGGGGTCGTGGGGAGTCGAAGGAGGTTCAAGAATTGCTTCATTACCAAACTCAGGCTCCCTGGTGGTGGGGAGTCGAGTAGTAGTGGCACAAGTTGGATCGTGCTAGGTTGGACCAGGTTCGCTTATTCTTTTGTGGAGTTCGGCGAACTCGCTCTCTAATTCAGCTTGTTGCTCTTGAATGAATCCTTCGAGACCCTTTAAAAGCATTACCCCTCCCTTGGTAAATTGCCCGAGTTCTTTTTCAAAGGCATCACGGATGGTGTATTCAGAACCCTCCTTTCCCTCAGTCTTCCATTTTAGATTACCCCAAGGAGTGCATTCATCATTTTGATAGAATGTGAGAAGGGAAGGGTCATCATAAATGTCATGACTGGAAAGGAAAGGGCGCTCTTGGCGTGTGTTATCATCACACTCATCGCTCTCGTGTGACCCTCCACAAATGTCGCATATGAGGTATGGGTTAAACAACCTCTTAGATTCTTGCGACTTCATGAGGTATGCAAGCTTCTCTTGCGCCCTCTTCATCCGATCATCGAGAGATAATGGGCTTTTATTTGAGGTAGCAGAGACACTCGTTACAGTTACTGGCTCATTCCAAGTTTTGTCTTGGTCTTGGACATACTCCTCAATGTGGTCCCATACTTCTTTCGCATTGAGATTGGAAAATTTTCGGCCAGTTGAGAAGTCAATCCCTTTTTGATCATTACGGGAGACATTGTCGTAAAAGATTTGAACAAGCAACCAAAGGTTGATACCATGGTGCGGGGCTTGTTGAATGAGATCTTTGTAACAAGTCCAGGAGTTAACGATAGATTCTCCATCTGTTTGATGGAAATGTTTGCTCCTAATGGATGCAGTTCTCCCAGGGGGAAATAACTTTTTGGTGAATTTGGTTGTGAGTTGTTCCCAAGTGAAGATGGACCTTGGAGGATGCTTATCGAGCCACTCCTTGGCCTGTCCTTGAAGAGAAAATGGGAAAAACCAGAGTCTGGATGTCTCCTTGGATGCTCCGTCAGCATAGATAGTATCCACAATTTTTAAAAATTGTTTGATGTGTTGAATGGGGTTTTCGCTGTGGGATCCATGAAATTGACATTCGTTCTGGATAAGCCAAATGTCGGTGGCATGCAACACCTCATTGACCTGTTCAGAAGGGTAGACAATGGCGCTGGTAAATCCAGATGCGGAGGGAGAAGAGTACTCCCTAAGGGCTTTTGCTTCTGGTTTATTGGTGGGTCCATTGACCGGAGTAGCGGGGATTTCCTCGCTATGTTGGCTTAGATTGTCAATGTTGATGGCTTCAGGGGACTTAGGGGAATGAGTGGACTTTTCGTCAGTTGTGGCTTCATCAAAATTGATGGTGGTTCCTTGAGGTTCCGACTCATGGAGAGCTCTTCTTCGCCTATTTAGCTCTCTTTCGGGTTCAGCAAAAGGTTCAAGAAGGGTTTTGGTGGAACTGCGGGTCCTAAGTTGTCTAAGTGGATTGGTGGGGGGAAATGGCAGGTTTGGGGGTCGATTATCACCTTCCATGATGAAAAGTGAAGGGGTTACGAACAAAGGTCACAAAGAAAGGGGATAGACTGCGAGGAAGCTAAAAATGGGAAAAAGGCTTACTTGATAGGAATCAAGCAAGGAAACCTAAACGAGGTGGAAATCAAACTAGCTATTCTATTCCCCGGCAGCGCCAAAAACTTGATACGCGTACAACACGCGTTCGGGGTCAAAGGAACTTCCTTTTCGTTGAGCAAGTTTTTCAACACCCTAGGCAGTGAACCTAATCGTTGTAGTGTACTATTAGGGTAAGCCTCGGGAATTGATATCGTTCTCTAGGGGAATAGGAATGCTAGTGAGAAGTTATTACGCTAAGGTTGGGGTTGAGGAAGATTATTTTTTTATCTTTTTTATATTTTTTAGAAAATTGAAAGGTACGAATCTCGGGGTATTGGATTTGGGGGGTGGTATTTCTATCGATTACTCTACTTATCTAATTATCTAATTAACTAAGCTAAGGTGAGGGTATTCTATGTCTATTGTTGTGTGCTCGTATGGTGATTAAAAATGTGTTTACCTAGATGCTACTACTCCCTAGTTATCTCCTATTGATGGTTGAATTGTCACGTCCTTATTCTTAACGCGTTGTGTCTTCTAAGGTCGTAGGGTATGCGTTTTTCCCTAACTCTTTGAGACTACCTTAAGGTTATTGCCTACGAAATCTCTAGGATTCATAAATTAACTCTAAGGTTACCTTTGGATGTTTAGCGCACAATAACTCTAGGTGATTATAAACTAATGTTCACAAAGATTACTTAAGCATTAAAAACACAACGAATGACCTATCGCAATACTAGGTCAATCACAATTAAGATAAGAGACAACCAATCAATATTCAATACCTAGGTTTTATAGATCTAAGCAAACACACAAGTAAATTAGCCGGACATGGAAAACATGCAAGCATACACACAAACAATTGAAGACATAATTGAATTAATGAAGTAAATCACTTATCTTGTTGTAAAATAGGGTATGGAACCCTAAGATATTGCCCAAGACAGCCAAAGTTCGGTTTAGGTTTTACTCCACAAAACTACCTCTCTAAAATACTGAAAATTCGAATTCTATATATAGAGTTACAGTATGCGACGGCGTCACTCTTTATTTGTGACGCCGTCGAGATCTGAATCTAGGCCGTCTGAGTTGTGACGCCCTACTCTTTAAAACCTGATGCCGTCAAGTGCAAAATAGCAATTTGGCTACTGAGTCGTCACAAAGTCTGTCGCGACAGCGTCGCCATTTGGCTGTGATGCCGTCACCTTCTGTTCCAGCAGCTTGAGTGTCTCGATTCTTGACTTTGGCCATTTTCTTCATATATTCGCGCATTTTTGTCCGAATAAGTGTCATTCTAGCAATTTGCCTTCAAGAGACCTAAAAAGTGAAAAGGAATGAAATTAAGTAGTAACGGATACAAAAGTGAACGATTAAGGGCTTAAATGACCCCTCAAAAGTGTACCTTTTAAATCCTTATCAACTCACTGAATAAATAGTGAGTTACTGATACATAAATCAGTGAGTGTTGTATAACCGTAAACATTAAACAAGTCACTGAGTGAACAGTCACTCAGTGAGTTACCTTCAAGATGTTCAGACTGAGTCTAGGAAGAAAGACTCGTCATTCAGTGAGGTGGTACTCGGTGAATGAAACCTGAGTCAAAGAAGAAGGTAATGGAGTCAGTGAGTGTTGACAATAACTCATTGACTCCCTAAAGACTGTCTCTGAAAAAACTAGAAAAGTGGGCGAGAACTTCCTTAGAAAAATAAAGCTGACAGCAAGTCCTAAAAGGAAGTCAAAACAAGTACAAAGAATTGCCATTGAAGTAGGAATATTTGTTATCACTGCTCCAAAAGGATGGTTGTTACTTTTCTAAAAGTGGAAGTACCACTTGATGCATGACACCTCACCAACCATCACATGTTATGTGTCTTTGTCTTTCCACCTATATATATATATATATATATATATATGTATAGTTTGTAACAGGGATAGTTTAGGATTCTTCACACACAAAATGTATAGTATAGTATTGTATAGTTGATAGGATCCTCCTCTTCAAAATTGAAGAGTACACATTGTCATTCAATCCCCGTTGTAGTTCTGCATACAATGGGGTAATAATTCTTAATAAAGCTAGAATTAAACGTTGAAAACTACAATGTGTGTTATTAGTTGTCATTTGGTTATTGGTAAAATATAATCATATTTAACACAATTCTTCGGACCAACAGGGTTTCTTAATCACACCGTCTTCATTGTGACGGCGTCACCTTATGAGTTGTGACGTCGTCAACCTTCATACTGGTAGTGACGCCATTAAGTTGAGGCCGTCTCCACAAGCTGAGCCATCGCTTGGAAAATCTTGTAACTTTAATCACTGTAATTAACAAGTGACGGCATCAAGTTGTATATGTGACGCCGTCACAAGCCATTTTCCAGCTTGTTTTTGCCATTTTGTCGTTTTATCGTCCAATCGAGCCCAAAACATCGTGATTTCCGGTATTTTCTTCCCAAGTACCTATAATGAAAATAGAAACTGTTAATACAAATAAACCGTAAAAACGTTTATTAATATTTTACGATCTCTTTGTGTTTTGTTGATAACAAATATAATGTTATCTTAAGTAAAATTATAAGATACATGTTAATTTTGTAAAACATTTACATATAGCCATTTAAATACAAATTAGTGTAATAAATCATTTGTTGTAATAGTTTATTAGGATGGGTAAAATTCACAACCCATGGTATTGACCCATACCTACAAGACTAGATACATTGTACTCATAAGATACATTGTATCTAAAAGAATACCCATGGACCAACCCATAACCCATGACCCATAACCAAAAAACCCATGGGCAAAGAGGAGCGTCCCACGGATCCCTAGGATTACACTAGACGGATCCCTTGTGGGAGGGATCTGTGGGATCCGGGGAACAGTGGCAAGTTTTGTCTATAAATAGAGAGCCATCTCTTCATTCTAACTCACCCCTCTTTTTACTAATTCTCTCATATACTCTCGTTCTCTTCTAACAAAAGATCACTTGATCTAGAGAGTACTTCCTTCTTTCTTTCTTTAGTGATTCTCATATAGGTCCTTCTCTAAGGCGAGATCACGAGCATTATACAAGTCATCCAAGCAAGGGGTCCTTGATTGATTTGTTCCTCCGCAAGATTTCTGTAGCGAAGATCTTGTATTTGATATTTCACATATTTGTTGTGTAATAGTCGTGTTGGTTTGGTCCACCGTGTTACGGACTCGGTATTTAGCTTTGTACCAAAAAAGGTATAGGCAACGTTGTGAAGGCTTCTCCGCCAAGTTGAAGGAGTTTGTTGACATAGTGCTTGAACTCTCGAGTAGGTGACTCGGGGAGTGGAGTAGGGCAAGGAAGGTGTCCTTGTAGCCGAACCACTATAAATCGGTTGTGTCATTTCTATCCCTTGCTTTACTTTATTTACTTGCTTTATCATTAGATCTATACTTTCTCTACATCCATACGATTTCACATAATATCGAATCTAAAGTTTTTGAAACTAACTTAAAATCGGCCAAACTATTCAACCCCCCCCCCCCTTCTAGTTTTCCACAATTGGCATCAAGAGCTAAGTTTATAAAAGTTTTAAAGTAAACCGTATTTTAAAAACTTTTCGATCACTATGGGTTCTGAAAATTACAATGAAGGGCAATCTATGCAACGACCACCACTACTTGAAACTAATGGTTTTATATATTGGAAAAATAGATTCGAAACGTATGTGAAGTCTAAAGATGTTGATCTTTGGTACATTATTGTTGAAGGCAATTTTGAGGCTACCTCAAAAGATGATAAAGGAAATTTAGTTAACATACCTCATTGTGGAAAACTAGAACGGGGGGTTGAATAGTTTTACCAATTAAAACTTCCTTTTAACTAATTTAGATCGACTTATGTCAATCTATTTGGATGTGTGTGTTGGATGTTGATAAACAAGCATATAAAGATAAGCAATGAAAATATAAGAGTAAGAAGCACAAAACCACAACGCGAGTATTTATAGTGGTTCGGCTACAAGGACACCTTCCTTGCCCTACTCCACTCCCCGAGGTACCTACTCGAGAGTTCAGAACACTACACCAATCTCCTTATGGCGGAGAAGCCTTCACAACGTCGCCTACCCTTTTTCGGTGCTAGGCTAACCACCGGGTTCTTTCACTCCAAGGTGAACCACACCTACACAACGTCGCCACCCTTTATAAGGTACTAGGCTAAGTACCTAGTTCTTTCACTCCAAGGTGAACTACACCTTCACAACGTCGCCTACCCTTTGTTAGGTACTAGGCTAAGCACCTAGTTCCATTGCAATGGAGGAACTACTACCACACTACACCAACGACTAATCCCAAAGGAGATCTACTCCTTTACAACATCATCAAGGATATCAATATCCTTGGATCTAATACTAGTCTATCTTGTACATCGAAACACACCATATCGAATGTACATCTAAGGCACCTTTCACTAATGCCTTTGAATAGATCTACAAGACACCCTTCACTAATGTCGTGTGTCTTGACTTCTAAGCACCTTTCACTAATGCTTCTAGTCTTGACTTCTAAGCACCTACCACAAGTGCTTATGATATAGACGATAGATACCCTTCACTAATATCTTCGTCTTGACACCTGAGACATCTTTCACTAATGTCTTCAACACTACACTTCTTTGAAGAAAGAAAGGAATCATCAACAAGAAGACTTCAGTAGCCTTGATGGTGAGGAAGCATGGCAACTCATGGACTTGAGCTTGCTTGACTTCAAAGGTGGTGATCTTGCCTTTAAGAGGAACCTAAAAGATCACACAAAAACAAAACTACAAACATAGATCTCTTGGATCTGAGGTTAGTGAGTTTAAAACTCAGGGAGAAAGTGTGTTAGAAAGGGGTCAGAAATAATGAAGAAATGGCTCACTATTTATAGAAGAAAAAATCTACTGTTCCTCGGATCCCACGGATCCCTTCCACAAGGGATCCGTCTAGCGTTAAGCTAGGGATCCGTGGGACACTCCCTTTTACCCATGGGTATTTTGGTTATGGGTCATGGGTCATGGGTCATGGGTTGAACCATGGATCAATATCGGATGAGGAAACTATAGATCATTCATTTGCTAATTTTAATACTATTATTACATATTTACAAGCACTTGATGAATCTTTTTCTAGCCGTAACCATGTTAGGAGATATCTAAGGGCACTTCCATCCAAGTGGAGATCCAAGGTGACGACGATCGAAGAGTCAAAAGATTTGACAATCCTCACCCTTGATGAACTCATAGGCAACTTAAAAGTCTACGAGCTTGTCCTTGCTAAAGATTTCGAAGCCTCAAAGGTGAAAGAGAAACACAAATCTCTTGCCCTTAAAGCCAAAAAGGCTTCAAGCGATGAAGAGAACTCCTCTTCGGATAGTGACGGCGAAGAGTATGCTATGGCGGTAAGGGACTTTAAAAAGTTCTTTAGAAGGAAGGGAAGATACGTCAAACAACCGTATGACGACAAGAAAGGATTCCAAAAAAGCAAAGAGGACGAGAAGCCAAGGGATGATCGTGCTTGCTTTAAATGTGGGGACCCAAACCACTTTATTAGTAAGTGTCCCAAACGGGATGATCAAAAGGCGTTCGTGAGCGGCACGTGGGGAATGAGCGAAGAGGAGGACGAAGAAATTTGTCTCATGGCAAATGACGAGGTATGTCACGAATACTATAGTAGCTCATCAGTAAATGACGACTCATTTCATAATGAATATGAAAATTTTTGCAATATTAGCTTAAAACTAATTAACAAAAACAAGCTTTTAAAAAGTCAAAAACAACGGTTAGATAAAGAAGTCATAGAATTAAAAGCAAAATTGAAACGTCTAGAAAAGGGTAAAATAGCAAGTGGTGAATGTGAACTTTGCGTTCAACTTCAAACACTAGTTGATCAACTAGATTCTAAAATTGCTAGAATGAGTACGAATACTTTAGATATGATATTAGATAGTGTTAAAACCGGAAACAACCAAAAAGGTTTAGGTATTCAACAACTTGATCCATCAACTAGTGAAAACAAAGAAACACAATTTGTTAAGGCACACGAAAAACAAGCCACTGTTGTGGCGGATCCCACGGATCCCATAAAAAGGGAACAGACTAGTATACAGCCAGGGATCCGTGGGTCTTCTGTAGCAAACAGTGGTAATAACATAGCCTCTTCATCTAGAACGAATTTTGTTACCGTTAATAAGAAAAAACCAACGCATTTTACCACTAGACAACAACCTCCAAAATATAATCCTATTTTTGCAAGAAACAAAGCTCCATCTTTTTCAAAACCTAATCCATCTAGGAGACCTAATAATGTTTACCCGAGAAGTGACCATCAAATGGGATGGAACCCAAATATGCAAAATGGTTTTTCTTTTCAAAACTTTGCACCATGGAATACATATTCACCTTATCCATACATGTCTAACATGAATGGAATGTTTAACACTAATGGACCCATGAACAAATGGGGACCAAACTTTTGAGTTAATTGTTTTCTTAGGTGAGCTTAAAGGTCGACCTAGACCCGGATGAATGGGTCAAGGATAGCGGGTGCACGAGGCACATGACCGGCAATAAAGATCTATTCTCCACATATGAATCCTTCAATGGAGGTAATGTGGTGTTTGGAAATAGCAAAAGTAAAATCATCGGTAAAGGTACGATTTCTAACAAATCTCTAACCATTAACGATGTGTGTCACGTAGAAAACCTAAACTTTAACCTCTTAAGTATAGGACAAATATGTGATAAAAAGTGCAATGTACTTTTTACCGAAACTGGTAGTAAGATATTAAAAATTGGCATAACCATAGGAAGAGGAATTAGGAAACATGGAGTCTATGTCATTAAAATTGGTAATGAACCTAAAGACAAACTTTGTCTTACCTCTGTGGATGATACTTCGACCTTATGGCATCGAAGATTGGGTTATGCCAATATGCGACTTCTTTAATCGCTATCATCCAAAGATCTAGTAAGAGATCTACCTAAGTTAAAATATGAACATCACTTTTGTGATGCTTGTAATATAGGAAAACAAGTTCATTCTAGTCATAAAGCTAAAAACATGATGTCTACAACTAAGTGTCTAAAATTACTACACATGGATTTATTTGGTCCATCCGCTATCCAAAGTTATGGAGGCAACTACTACACTTTGGTCATAGTGGATGATTACTCTAGGTACACATGGACAAAATTCTTAAAAAAACAAAATGGAAACGTTTAATTATTTTGAAATATTAAGCAAGAAAATCCAAAGACAACTAGGAAGTCCTATAGTGTCTATTAGAACGGATCATGGTATGGAATTCGATAATGAAGTGCAATTTGGAGCCTTTTGTGACACTAATGGTATTACTCACAACTTCTCGGCTCCGCGCACTCCACAATCGAATGGGGTAGTTGAAAGAAAGAATAGAACCCTACAAGAAATGAGTCGCACCATGCTTAATGAGCAATCCATACCTCAAAAGTTTTGGTGTAATGCCGTTGATACTTCAACGTACATACTTAATCGAGTCCTAATTATATCAATCTTAGGTAAAACTCCATACGAGTTTCTTCGAGGCAAAAAGCCTACCTTAGATCACTTTAGAGTATTTGGTAACAAATGTTTTCTTCTTAACACTAAAGATTACCTTACAAAATTTGATCCTAAATCAACCGAATGTATCTTTCTAGGTTACTCCCCTAATAGCAAAGCTTACGTCGTACTAAATAAAGAAACAATGAAGGTAGAAGAGTCATTAAATGTAAAATTTGATGAAAGTCCACCCAAACCCTCTCCACCTCTTGTCGATGACGAGATTGTAGAAAGTGATGCTATAGTAATAAAGAAAAGGATAAATGAAGAAGAAGAACCTTTAAATGATGAAGTCATAAATATTAAAGAGTCCAAAGATCACCCCGTAGATAAGGTCATAGGAAAGTTAAACGAAAGAACATTAAGGTCTCAAGTTCAAAGCCAAAGTTGCTTATTTTGTTTTGTTTCAACCATAGAACCTAAGAATACACAAGAAGCCATAAAAGATGAAAGTTAGGTAATGGCTATGCAAGAAGAATTAAATCAATTTGTTTCTAATGATGTTTGGACACTTGTCCCTCCACCTAGTAATCAAACCATAATAGGAACCAAATGGGTTTATAAAAACAAGTTAGATGCAAACGGAGTAGTGTCTAGAAACAAGGCTAGACTCATTGCCTACGGGTATAACCAACAAGAAGGAATAGACTTTGATGAGACCTATGCCCCTGTGGCTAGATTAGAGTCTATAAGAATACTTCTTGCTTATGCTTGTGCTAATGATCTAAAGCTTTATCAAATGGATGTCAAAAGTGCATTTCTAAATGGTTTTATTAATGAAGAAGTATATGTAGCTCAACCTCCGGGCTTCATCGATTTTGAAAAACCTAAACATGTGTACAAGTTAAAGAAAGCCCTTTACGGTCTTAAACAAGCTCCAAAAGCTTGGTATGATAGACTCAAGTCATTTTTAATCAAACACAACTATACCATGGGGTTAGTTGACAACACACTTTTTACTAAGAAAAGAGAGTCACATATAATCATAGTTCAGATATATGTAGATGATATTATATTCGGATCCACTTGTCAAGACATGTGTGATGATTTCTCTAAAATCATTCATGACGAGTTCGGGATGAGTATGATGGGAGAACTTAGTTTCTTTCTTGGTCTACAAATCAAACAAGTAGAAGATGGTATCTTCTTTAATCAATCTAAATACATAAAAGAGATGTTAAAGAAATTCAGTCTAGAAGAGTCGAAACCAATTAGGACACCAATGTCATCCGACACCAAACTCACAAAAGATGAAGACGGCGAATCCGTCAATAATACTAAATATCGTGGCATGATTGGTAGACTTCTCTACCTCACGGCTAGTAGGCCGGATATCATGTTTAGTGTTTGTCTATGTGCTAGGTTTCAAGAAGACCCTAAAATATCACACCTAGAAGCCGTAAAAAGAATATTTAGATATATTAAGGGTACAACACAATTAGGATTATGGTATCCTAAGGGCACGGGAGTAGAAACATATGTATATGCAGATTCTACCATGCAGTGATTATGTTGACCGAAAAAGTACAAGTGGGGTATGTACTTTTATGGGATGTTGTTTAACATCTTGGTTTTCAAAGAAACAAACGGCATTAGTAATATCAACAACCGAAGCCGAATACGTCTCCGCCGGCAAAGCATGCCAACAAGCACTATGGATGAAACAAGCGTTAGTTGACTACGACATTCATCTAAGTGACATAGCCATTCTATGTGACAACAAGGGTGCCATAGATTTAAGCAAGAATCCGGTATTACATTCTCGCACAAAGCATATAGAGATTCATCATCACTTCTTAAGAGACAATGTTCAAAAGGGGAACATCTCTATTGAGAAGGTAGCGTCCGAAGACAACATAGCCGACGTCCTCACCAAACCGTTGAAGCGGGAACAATTCAACCTACTACGTCTTGTTCTTGGTATCATGGAACAATCGTCGTAATTTACTTTTTAACTCTACAAGGTATGTAAACACTAGCCTTCTTCTTTCTGAGTCTAGGATCTCTATTTCACGCACAACTCACAAACAATACGGGAATTTTCAAAACCCAAGATAAGTTTTTCACTTATAACTCATAGTTTTCGTATTTTCTTTCAAAATAAGTACAAGTTGCAAACACGTAATCACATACACATCTTCTTTTCAAAGAATAAAACGTTTTTTATTTCACAACATAAAAACCTCTTTTCAAAATATTTTCTAAAATGATACCTCTTCCCGTATCAATTTCACAAAATCAATTTCTCACGTCTAGGACAAATCGCTTTTTCATTATTAATACAAAGTAAAAACCCGTTTTCATTGCATCTCATGCCTTTTGAATGCTAAAGAGAACACATAACTAATATGTGTTTTCGGGTACGTTCATTTAAGCAACAATGAATTAGGAGCACTCGGGTTATCTCACATAATAGTATGCTTTTTCACTTCTAGTTTATGTTTCCTTTCTTTTTAGGAGTCGAGATAACCGCAACTCCAAATAGTTTGCATATAGGCACACACTAGGCACAAATGTTTCCAAAAGGAAAATTTTGAGCTGCCTGTATCACCAGTACCACGGATCCCAACCTTAATGCTGGACGGATCCATCAAGGGAAGGATCCGTGGGATCCGTGAGACAGAAGCTAGTTTTATCTTCTATGTTTTCTCACTTTGGATGAAAACTCCATTTTTCTCATTTTTTTGGAGTATGATCTTTAATGCTTGTGTTCTCATGATCACATGGCTTAAATTCATATCTAATCATTAGATTTTAATCCATATTTTGGGTCAAGCATTCATTGCAATGCATATATTTTTTTATAAGTAGGATTCCCAACATTGTTTGCTATTCATCCCATCCTCACAAACAAACACCACCATGTCTTCCAAAAGACCTTCCAACTTAGATGAATCATCCAATTCAAACAATGCATTTCAAGAAATCCAAACCTTTGTCCTACCACCTTCCAAAATACCACAATCAAAATCTAGGATATCCGCACGGATTAGCATCCGGCCTTGTTGCTTAGCAAAACCATCATCAAATGGATCATCACCAACCACTAACTCACCACAAAATGCTTCCATTATAGCACCTCCTTCATCACCAACAAGTACACCTACCTCATCATACATCAACTCATCACCTAAAGTCACTCTTTTGGAACTCCTTAAGACTCCAACAAGATCTCAACAACCAAAACAAAAAGAACTAGCCTTTTTGACACCTCCCACTTCTCCAAACACAATTTTCAATGACCTTGAAACATCATCACCCTTAGCTCCCATTAAACTACAAAAACATCTAAGTTCTTTTCCACCACCACTTCCAAACATTCCGGACTTTGATCCGTATTTTCCTATTTTTCCACCACATCTTCTGCAACTCACAAATCAAAACAACCCGGAAAACTTCCGCACTCATTACCCACATCACTTACATTGTGAACATTGCCAATCCACTAGGGAAATTGCAATAGAAGCTAGGGAAGAAATGCGATTCATACTCAACCTCATCCTTGATCGCATCAATACCATTACTCATCAAAACCTCCATCCATAACCTTATGCAAGCATGGACGGAATCATTATTACTATTTTCTATATTTAGTACTTTTCTTTTGAGTCATTTTCAAGAACAAGTCTTGTTCTTATTTTTACATGCTTGTAGGTGGCATAAATACCACTACACTTTGTTGTTTTATTACAAGGCCTTGTTTACATACCTTGGCTCCCAATCTTAATTCTTGTCAATCACAAGATTATTTAAGCATGTTACTAACCTTTCTCTTTGTAGGATTTTTTATTTTTCTTCACTTGACGCCCCAAACTAGGGGGACCTACCGTCAAGGGGGAGTAAGCGATATGTGGATTCTTTTTCCACACTTTTATTTCTTCGATGGGTGCACTTTTTATTTCGACAAAAAGGGGGAGAAGAAGTAAAACTTAGGGGCTTTCAAAACATACATCTATTCTTAAGTTTTACTCATCATAACATTATGTTTTGTCATCAACAAAAATGGGGAGATTGTTAATACAAATTGTGACAACCCGTACTTTCAGGTCATTTCTCGACACAATTTATGCCTCACTATTTCAACATTTATAGTAAACTTGGTTTACTTGTTTCAAATTCGCGTAACCTTTATGGTTTAGCGGCGAATTCATGATCATAACATCACGTACATTTCATATGGACTAAGATTAGTCTACATTCCATTGACATCATTTGCATCTCATTAGTTCATTCATGACATTTCATTTCACATTTAACGCGAAATTTTTATATTAAATAAACGTTATCGCGTGAGTTATTATTTTAAATATTTAATCCGTTACTTTCAAAAATGATCCCGACATATTTTATTACTTACATTTAGTTATATAAACTATATTTTGAGTTTAACTAGTGTTTTGAATTTATTTTGTATATAAATCGTTAAATTTATATTATTACGACGTTTTTCTTAAAAACTACTCGATAATTATTTTATCACTCAAATTTCACAAGGAAAATATTTTTACAATTTTTATAATATCATTATATTCTACTTTGATCTATAAAAAAATTTACTTGTATCTAAAAGTTACCATTTACCTTCACTTGTACATTTTTCTACACAATTACTTACACATCTTTGACAAATTATACACAAGTACATAAGTTTAAAAAAAAAAAAAAAATACATTTGAGGAACACATCCCCTAAAAACCGGCCTATGGGGAGGGTTGATATTAATTGTATGTTGCATTATTACTTTGATTATATAAGATTACAAGTTACCTCATTCCTTCATTCATTTCACATAATTCAACTAGTAGCAAAAATATTTTACTCTCTTGGTTCTTCTACTCCATAACCGGCCATCAAGGTGTTTATAGCAAGGGATCATCATTTTTTTAAGTTCAAGCATAAATCAATCTAGATAACACTCTTTATAAGGTTTTGAAATAAAAACCTAGGGTGTTTAGGTTAATCCTTGGTTCTAATCACCTCATCATATCACTAGTAAGCATCTAATATTTATTTTTCATCTTACATATTCATTTCATACTCATCTCATCATCTTTGAGCAAGAACATGCAAGACTTGTGTTGTTTATACCATTTTTACATGATTTTAGAGTATATATATATATTTGGTCATCCTATAAATATCCCCTTGGTATTCTTTGGTCTTGATGATGTCTAGGAACCCATGACACCCTAAGAAGGTGTATGGTAGGATTAGATTAGCTTTGGAGTTGATTTGAAGGGGTTAGAATAGGTTTTGTCCGAGAAAAACTATTTTCAATACGTATATAAAAAGGTTCTGTCCTTGTTTCATTTTTCTGGAAAAACCGACAGTAGGCACGACATTTTGGCCTTGATATTTAGAAAATATACTTTAAAATGAATCTGTGGCCGCTTGAACGGAATAAAACGGAGTTATAACGAGAAAGTTATGGATTTTACAAGTTTGACGACGAAAATTATAGTTTTCTGAAATTTCAGCATGCTGTTTTTACATTGTTCGGGTCAAAAACGAGCCTTAAGCTTCACAAATTATTTCGACTTGTCAAAAATATATTAGTATACTTTGATACGAAGCTAAGGACGTATAAAACGTAGAAAACGGATTTGAAACGACAAAGATATGCACTTTTTCATAAACTTGCCGTAACTAATTTTCTGCACACAATTAGCCAAAACCACCATCTTTAACCCTTATTATCTTTATGTTCGAGACCTTTTGGACGAAAACTCCTGAACTGAAACTTTTAGATATCGATACAAACTTTCCAAAACAGTCGAGTTCGTTTTCTAACGATCGACGTACACCATTTTACGACTAGTTTTTCGAAGCCATTTTTGTTACTTTTATATATATTCCGACGACATTGTTTTGCGACGAAAAGTGAAAATTTCACCATAAATCATTATAAAACCATTGTAGGATGACATTTTGACGTAAAAACTTGTAAAGTCATTTTTGAAGGGTCAAGACGTCAAACGAGTATTTTTCGACGACAAGTAATATTTTTCAAAACTTGTAAATGGTATAAATAACATACGAAATGCATGCATAACATTACATTGCAACTCATTACATATCATATCATTCATAATAGGTCATTTTCGAGATTCACGCTATATTTCAGTGTATCCACTTTTGTCATCGTAATCATTGCAACAGGTGAGTCTTCATAGCCCCACTTTTAATTGTTTTTATACTACTTTTGGGGGAGATACATGCTCAAACTGTTTTCATTTACTTTCACAAGTACTTTAACTTATATGAATTACCGTGAGTTCATAGCCCCACTTTTACTCTTTTAACTGTTTTATAAACTCTTGGGGGAGATACATGCTACATTTTTAACCGAACACAAATGCTTTGAACTGTATGCTATATCCGAATGTTTTATTGTCACTAAGTATTTGCCATGTTCGAAGTCCCTACATCATGAACCATTAGTCACTTGCGGGTGAGCGCGAGTATAGTGAATAGGCCTATTGGAATTAACACTCCCGCTCCTATTGACCCAGTTAGGGGAAATCGAGCGCACTATATTTGAATCATTAAGGTAAATTGGCAAGTTACCTATTAGGGCGGCGATGAAACGATGATTACCAATTTTTATTGGTGCGAGGTTTACGCTTTGGTGTCATGAACTTAGTGAAATAAATACGATGTTGTTTTTAACGATGAGTGTGAAACAATTTAACTCACACTACGATGATTGTGTTCAAACGAATTAATTAAACCTATGGTTTTACGTCGAGTTAGGTACTATTGTGAATTCATTTGACGATGTGTGGTTGAATATAAACTATATACATTTCGGCAATGGGTTGTGAACACACAGGTTGCAAGTTTTGTATGGGCGGGACTTGGAACTGAGTGGATTTACAATGCCTTTGCTGCATAAACAATTTCGATACATTGAGTCATGCACTATTTTGTGAATTCATTTGACGATTTCTGTTTGAACATAAACTATGCATATTCTGGCAGTGGGTTGTGAACACACAGGTTGCAAGTTTTGTATGGGCGGGACTTGGAACCGAGTGGATTTACAATGCCTTTGCTACATAATCGATTTTGATAGTCTTTACATTTCAACGATTTACAATGCCTTTGCTGCATAAACGATTTTGAAAGGCTTTACATTTCAACTCAAAACTCTATGAACTCACTCAACCTTTGTGTTGACACTTTTAGCATGTTTATCTCAGGTCTTAAGGTGATAGCATTTCATGGAGCTTTTGGGTCGCATGGCATACATTGGAGTCTTGTGCTTTTAACAGTTACCATTCGACATGTTTTGTAAACTCTTTGTGTATTATCAAACTTTGGGATATCTTTTGTGTTGTAAACTTTAACTTATTTATCGAATGGTAAACTTTTCAAAACGTCTCATTATAGAGGTCGTTTTCTGTATCCATACTTTGTGCTATGACGTTATACCCCAATGACACTATCGTTCCGCTGCGATATTTTGGGGGTGTGACAGATTGGTATCAGAGCTTCGGTTATAGAGAACTAGGTTGCATCATTGACCCTAGACTATAACTACATTATCATAGCATCTCATCATTTCATCATAAGTGCATGTTCACTTTGCAAGCGATTTATACGTACATTTTTCGAGTTATTCACTTTCATTTCACATTGATTGTCACATGGATGCCTTTAAATACCCATCCCATTATCCTTTCCTCATACTCTAATGTGGAGAATTCCTTGTTATTCCCTATCACAATCTTTACATCAATTGACTCATCACCGATAACGCCGAATGCCGAGATAAACCCTTAAATAGGGCGAAGTCACTCTCACTCCTTTGTTTCATCACTAACATGTCGAGTTACACGTTACTAACACATTAGGTCACTAAACCATTATACACTTGAAGCACTTACGACACCTCATAACCCATCTTTTCGGAACCCGTCGATTATTTTGAAAAATAACCTCAAACTTACCATTTCTCATCACATCTCTTTGGAGTGTTTATTATTAACATCGGATTTTTGCTACGTCTCACATTTCCTCTTGTTTTGAAGAAGATATGGCACCGAAGAAAGCTACAGTTGAAATGACCCAAGCAGCTATTCAAAAGTTAGTGAATGATAGCATAGCTGATGCTTTAAGAGTCGAAAGGGAAACAATGGCTGCTGCTGCTGCTGAGGCCGCGGCTGCTGCTGAAGCCGCTAGGCTAGCTGCTGCTATTGGAAATGCCGGAGGATCCGGAGTTAAGAGATGTTCGTACAAGGATTTCAAAAGTGGTGAGCCCACGAAGTTTAGGGGGACTGAAGGAGCCACGGCCATGGTACGATGGTTTGAAAAGTTGGAATCCGTGTTTTTGCTTTGTAATTGCCGGATGATAGTAAGGTCAAATTTGCTACAAGTACATTACTCAATGGAGCGTTGTCGTGGTGGAATTCATATGCTCAAACGATTGGAATGGAGAATGCTTTCAAGCTTACTTGGGAGCAATTTAAGGGTTTGGTGACTAAGAAGTTTTGTCCTCGTACGGAAGTGAAAAAGTTGGAGACGGAGTTCTACGAACTAGTAACGATTGGGTACGATATTGACACATACATTCGGAGATTTCAGGAATTGGCCGCGTTAAGCCCGTCGATGGTACGGATAACGAAGTTGCTAGAGGCTTTTATCGGGGGACTTCTCGAAGTTATTCAAGGAAATGTGACTTCGTTTGATCCACAAACAATCGAGGAAGCTATTAGGGTGACTCAAAAGCTCATGGTCCAGGTAGTGAAGAGAGGTAAGTACACCAACACCAACCAAAACAACAACAACCCCAACAATCGCACCAACTACAACAATAACCAAAACAACAACAACGACGATAACCAAATCAACAACAACAAAAGGAAATGGGAAAACGACCAAGGAGATGATAACAACAACAACCAAAACCGCAACACTAACCGTCATCAACAACAAAATAGAAGGCAAGAAGCGGGAATGGTTTATGTCGTTGCACCAATGAGAGGTAGAGGGTATGCTGGAACACACCCACTATGTAATCGATGTAATTTTCATCACTCGGGTCCTTGCCTGCCAAGTGCCACAAATGCAAAACACCGGGACATCTAGCCAGGGATTGTAAAGGTAAAGCCGTAGTCACATGCTTCGGATGTGGGGAACAAGGACACTATCGGAATCAATGTCCTCAAAACCAAGGTCAACCAGTTGAAGGTGCTCATGGGAATGTATATATGTTGGAAGGAGGAGGAGGAGCGCGTCAAGGTATCAACGGCGAAGACGAAGAAGTTCGGAAACTAAAAGTCTTATTTCTCCTTATGTACTATGTCGTACTAAGTTTATGTTTTCCATCATATCCGAATCTTTATAACCTAAGATGTATTTCTGTTTGATAAACCACTTGTTGAAAAATATTCTCATCTATCGTACTTTATTTTCGTTCGATTTGTTATCATTTACGAGGATTTCAATTCTTTTTACTTTAACTATCATTTTAACGACACTTCTCCATGTCTTCTCTCCTCGATGTTCATCACAATTTTAACATCAGTTGACTCAACACCAAACAACATATGAGTCGATTAGTCCAAGCATTGCATAGTTACTCCTAGATTATACATAGCCTGATCACCTATGTCTAATTCAGGAAGAATCATGCAATGAAGGGAGTAGTAGGCTTATATGTGTAAGCAATTCCGTAATCGAGCCAAATTTTCAAAAGATTTTCTTCAAACCACTTGTTTCCAGTTTGATCCGCGTGGCAGTTCTTGTTTGATGAGTTGCAAAGATCGAGCTAGAAACAAGTTGTTACCTAAACCGATTTAGCCTAATCGTATGACAGTTCTTGTTTGATGAGTTGTGGGATTAAGTAAAATTCGGTTACCAAAAAGTCTTTGAGGGTTTTGCTCGAGAATGGGAAGGCTTGCCTCATCAAACCCTAAACCCGTTAGACCTAACAACGATTGAATTCAGGGACTGAATTCCTTTTTGGATGGGCGAATGTGACAACCCGTACTTTCAGGTCATTTCTCGACACAATTTATGCCTCACTATTTCAACATTTATAGTAAACTTGGTTTACTTGTTTCAAATTCGCGTAACCTTTATGGTTTAGCGGCGAATTCATGATCATAACATCACGTACATTTCATATGGACTAAGATTAGTCTACATTCCATTGACATCATTTGCATCTCATTAGTTCATTCATGACATTTCATTTCACATTTAACGCGTAAATTTTATATTAAATAAACGTTATCGCGTGAGTTATTATTTTAAATATTTAATCCGTTACTTTCAAAAATGATCCCGACATATTTTATTACTTACATTTAGTTATATAAACTATATTTTGAGTTTAACTAGTGTTTTGAATTTATTTTGTATATAAATCGTTAAATTTATATTATTACGACGTTTTTCTTAAAAACTACTCGATAATTACTTTATCACTCAAATTTCACAAGGAAAATATTTTTACAATTTTTATAATATCATTATATTCTACTTTGATCTATAAAAAAATTTACTTGTATCTAAAAGTTACCATTTACCTTCACTTGTACATTTTTCTACACAATTACTTACACATCTTTGACAAATTATACACAAGTACATAAGTTTAAAAAAAAAAAATACATTTGAGGAACACATCCCCTAAAAACCGGCCTATGGGGAGGGTTGATATTAATTGTATGTTGCATTATTACTTTGATTATATAAGATTACAAGTTACCTCATTCCTTCATTCACTTCACATAATTCAACTAGTAGCAAAAATATTTTACTCTCTTGGTTCTTCTACTCCATAACCGGCCATCAAGGTGTTTATAGCAAGGGATCATCATTTTTTTAAGTTCAAGCATAAATCAATCTAGATAACACTCTTTATAAGGTTTTGAAATAAAAACCTAGGGTGTTTAGGTTAATCCTTGGTTCTAATCACCTCATCATATCACTAGTAAGCATCTAATATTTATTTTTCATCTTACATATTCATTTCATACTCATCTCATCATCTTTGAGCAAGAACATGCAAGACTTGTGTTGTTTATACCATTTTTACATGATTTTAGAGTATATATATATATTTGGTCATCCTATAAATATCCCCTTGGTATTCTTTGGTCTTGATGATGTCTAGGAACCCATGACACCCTAAGAAGGTGTATGGTAGGATTAGATTAGCTTTGGAGTTGATTTGAAGGGATTAGAATAGGTTTTGTCCGAGAAAAACTATTTTCAATACGTATATAAAAGGTTCTGTCCTTGTTTCATTTTTCTGGAAAAACCGACAGTAGGCACGACATTTTGGCCTTGATATTTAGAAAATATACTTTAAAACGAATCCGTGGCCGCTTGAACGGAATAAAACGGAGTTATAACGAGAAAGTTATGGATTTTACAAGTTTGACGACGAAAATTATAGTTTTCTGAAATTTCAGCATGCTGTTTTACATTGTTCGGGTCAAAAAACGAGCCTTAAGCTTCACAAATTATTTCGACTTGTCAAAAATATATTAGTATACTTTGATACGAAGCTAAGGACGTATAAAACGTGGAAAACGGATTTGAAACGACAAAGATATGCACTTTTTCATAAACTTGCCGTAACTAATTTTCTGCACACAATTAGCCAAAACCACCATCTTTAACCCTTATTATCTTTATGTTCGAGACCTTTTGGACGAAAACTCCTGAACTGAAACTTTTAGATATCGATACAAACTTTCCAAAACAGTCGAGTTCGTTTTCTAACGATCGACGTACACCATTTTACGACTAGTTTTTCGAAGCCATTTTTGTTACTTTTATATATATTCCGACGACATTGTTTTGCGACGAAAAGTGAAAATTTCACCATAAATCATTATAAAACCATTGTAGGATGACATTTTGACGTAAAAACTTGTAAAGTCATTTTTGAAGGGTCAAGACGTCAAAAGAGTATTTTTCGACGACTAGTAATATTTTCAAAACTCGTAAATGGTATAAATAACATACGAAATGCATGCATAACATTACATTGCAACTCATTACATATCATATCATTCATAATAGGTCATTTTCGAGATTCACGCTATATTTCAGTGTATCCACTTTTGTCATCGTAATCATTGCAACAAGTGAGTCTTCATAGCCCCACTTTTAATTGTTTTTATACTACTTTTGGGGAGATACATGCTCAAACTGTTTTCATTTACTTTCACAAGTACTTTAACTTATATGAATTACCGTGAGTTCATAGCCCCACTTTTACTCTTTTAACTGTTTTATAAACTCTTGGGGGAGATACATGCTACATTTTTAATCGAACACAAATGCTTTGAAATGTATGCTATATCCGAATGTTTTATTGTCACTAAGTATTTGCCATGTTCGAAGTCCCTACATCATGAACCATTAGTCACTTGCGGTGAGCGCGAGTATAGTGAATAGGCCTATTGGAATTAACACTCCCGCTCCTATTGACCCAGTTAAGGGAAATCGAGCGCACTATATTTGAATCATTAAGGTAAATTGGCAAGTTACCTATTAGGGCGGCGATGAAACGATGATTACCAATTTTTATTGGTGCGAGGTTTACGCTTTGGTGTCATGAACTTAGTGAAATAAATACGATGTTGTTTTTAACGATGAGTGTGAAACAATTTAACTCACACTACGATGATTGTGTTCAAACGAATTAATTAAACCTATGGTTTTACGTCGAGTTAGGTACTATTGTGAATTCATTTGACGATGTGTGGTTGAATATAAACTATATACATTTCGGCAATGGGTTGTGAACACACAGGTTGCAAGTTTTGTATGGGCGGGACTTGGAACTGAGTGGATTTACAATGCCTTTGCTGCATAAACAATTTCGATACATTGAGTCATGCACTATTTTGTGAATTCATTTGACGATTTCTGTTTGAACATAAACTATGCATATTCTGGCAGTGGGTTGTGAACACACAGGTTGCAAGTTTTGTATGGGCGGGACTTGGAACTGAGTGGATTTACAATGCCTTTGCTACATAATCGATTTTGATAGTCTTTACATTTCAACGATTTACAATGCCTTTGCTGCATAAACGATTTCGAAAGGCTTTACATTTCAACTCAAAACTCTATGAACTCACTCAACCTTTGTGTTGACACTTTTTAGCATGTTTATCTCAGGTCTTAAGGTGATAGCATTTCATGGAGCTTTTGGGTCGCATGGCATACATTGGAGTCTTGTGCTTTTAACAGTTACCATTCGACATGTTTTGTAAACTCTTTGTGTATTATCAAACTTTGGGATATCTTTTGTGTTGTAAACTTTAACTTATTTATCGAATGGTAAACTTTTCAAAACGTCTCATTATAGAGGTCGTTTTCTGTATCCATACTTTGTGCTATGACGTTATACCCCAATGACACTATCGTTCCGCTGCGATATTTTGGGGGTGTGACACAAATAAACCATAAAAACATTTATTAATATTTTGCGATCTCTTTGTGTTTTGTTGATAACAAATATAATGTTATCTTAAATAAAATTATAAGATACATGTTACTTTTGTAAAGCATTTACATATAGCCATTTAAATACAAATTAGTGTAATAAATCATTTGTTGTAATAGTTTATTAGGATGGGTAAAATTCACAACCCATGGATCATATCCATAACCCATGGTATTGACCCATACCCACAAGACTAGATACATTGTACTCATAAGATACATTGTATCTAAAAGAATACCCATGGACCAACCCATAACCCATGACCCATGGGCAAAGAAGAGCGTCCCACGGATCCCTAGGATTACACTAGACGGATCCCTTGTGGGAGGGATCCGTGGGATCCGGGGAATAGTGGCAAGTTTTGCCTATAAATAAAGAGCCATCTCTTCATTCTAACTCACCCCTATTTTTACTAATTCTCTAATATACTCTCATTCTCTTCTAACAAAAGATAACTTGATCTAGAGAGTACTTCCTTCTTTCTTTCTTTAGTGATTCTCATATAGGTCCTTCTCTAAGGCGAGATCACGAGCATTCTACAAGTCATCCAAGCAAGGGGTCCTTGATTGATTTGTTCCTCCGCAAGATTTCTGTAGCGAAGATCTTGTATTTGATATTTCATATATTTGTTGTGTAATAGTCGTGTTGGTTTGGTCCACCGTGTTACGGACTCGGTATTTAGCTTTGTACCGGAAAAAGGTGTAAGCAACGTTGTGAAGGCTTCTCCGCCAAGTTGAAGGAGTTTGTTGACATAGTGCTTGAACTCTCGAGTAGGTGACTCGGGGAGTGGAGTAGGGCAAGGAAGGTGTCCTTGTAGCCGAACCACAATAAATCGGTTGTGTCATTTCTATCCCTTGCTTTACTTTATTTACTTGCTTTATCATTAGATCTATACTTTCTCTACATCCATACGATTTCACATAATATCGAATCTAAAGTTTTTGAAACTAACTTAAAATCGGCAAAACTATTCAACCCCCATTCTAGTTTTCCACAAAAACGATTTAGGGCAATAAATGATCAAATATGCATGAGTTTAGAGGCTAAACGACCACTTAAAAACGTACAAAATTACACCTCATCATTAACATAAGCATAAACTACTAATGGGTTCTAATCATTAACTTTATAATTACAGAAACTGAACTAATCATAATCCATAAATTATTCTATCTTGGTTCATGATCATCAAACATGAATTTAATCTCATAAACATAACTAAATTCATCCTTAACCCTTTAAACACAATAACCTCAATCTTTATCATAAACTTGAAATCAAAACATGAATTTAAACACTTACCATAGACGAGGAACATGCTAGGTGAACTTGTAACACTTTGGAGATCTCCCATTTGAGTTATCTTAGCCCTCAGCCATGCTATTCTATAATATTAGAAAAATGGCAGCGTAAGGTAACAACTAGTATTGAAAGTTGGTCGCCTTTGGAAGCGTTCGCTGGTAACCAAAGCGTATCGTTCCCGCAACCACTTTGGTACTTTGTTTATAGCTTTAGCAAAAACACATAAAAAATCCATCCTAAATCATCTTTAGGAAGATTTCTTCATCATATGGTAACTAGGTTTCTTCCCTCCACAAAATACACATAACACGTGTTTTTTTAAGATAAATTTGGGATATTTAGAGTTATTAGGATACAAGGGTAATTTTGTAATTTCTGCCCAAATTGTGTATTTCGCACCGTTGGTCATGCCGTTAAAACTTTTGCACAGTTAGTCTTTTTCCATTAACTATTTGCATTCTAAGTCCTTATTTCTAATTAAAGCTGTTGGAAAGACTTTTTCTAATATCCTAATAACAATATAAAAGTCTATTACTGAAACTTATAAAAATCGGGGTATTACATACCATTTTTTTTGCAATTTATTTGACTAATAAGGGAGTAGACCTATTATATGATTAACAAAGACATACGCAAAGAATATAGATTTTATAGCCATTTGATTTTTTTCATTTGAAGATTTTGCAAAATCATGAATCTCCCATGTTTGAGAAATACATTTGGGCTTGGCTAATGGCTTTTTAGAAAACGTTTTTGAGTTACCTTTTTGTAAAATGGGAGAGGGTATTTTGGTCATCTCTCTAAGTCCCAGTCTTAATACGAGTTTACAAAACATCTTAAATGTCATCTACGAACCTGAATCGAAAGATCCATTTTGGTCGGGTACGAGGAAAGCCGACCTAGAAAAACCAAATGCGCCCTTAACAGCGCTGATTTGGCACGTCAGCGCGCGAGTCTAGCGCACCAGATGATATGCCATTTCTACTCTTAGATTGTAGATCTCAATTTTCTCTTTTGTGGCTTTTTGAATCAACCAAATTAGAGTTCGTACTAAAGCAACTTATAAGGTTATCACATAAACTTGATTTCTTCTTTTGGCTTTGTTTGCTCACATGATTCACACGATTCTCTTCATTTAGGATATTGTTAGCGAGTGATTTCTAATATATATTTGTCATCGTTTAAAAGTAAAGGAGATATTAGCCGTCACTTGCATGACATTTTGGTATGTTTATTTTTCAATTCATTTATGTTTGTTCGTTTATTTTTGTTTAGTATGTTAATGAATGAAAATAAACATGAAGTGCTTGTATTCCATATCGTGTAAGAATACCTCTCAAATAAATAATTGTGAATTTAAGTATTAGATAATATTGTGAGATAGTTAAAATTGGTGTTAAAAAAACACAAAAATGTTTAAGAAGTTGTGATAAACGTCGAAGTCTAATTTGAGTTTGAATAAAAAAGTAAAAAGAAAAAAAGAAAAAAAGGAAAGGGGTAAACGCGTAGTCTTGTAACCTAAGCCCAAGGAAACCCAGAAGAAGAGAAGACCCACCCACCCATTGGATTCAATCGTTATCTTGTTCTCGTTTGTGGTTTAATTATATTTTCAATTCCACACTTGATTGATTCAATTCTTCTTTTGTAAGTCCATCTTTTCTCTTTCTTTAATTAATTATATCATGTGTTTTAGGGTTTGTTTTGATTTAGTTGGTTGACTTTATTAACGAATGAGCTAAATATTCTATGTTAATGGCTTGTTAATCTCTTGACCTTAGGTAGCGTTTAGTTGTAGAAAACTTTTCTTGTTTTTCTCTTTCTAGTTTTCTTCTCTAGTTATATTTTTCCTTTTTAACAACGCGAGATGTGTGATTAGGGTTATCTAAAAGTGGAAAAGGGTACACCAGTGTTTGTTTATTCTTAGACGTAAATCACTGTTTCCACTTCTATTTTTTATTTTAATTATCACTTTATGATTTTTCATATGAAGATGGATTTGTTTGTCTGGTGTCGCAGGCAATTTGCTTTTGAGAATGTCCTGACATGTGTTAATGGTTGTCAAGATGGATAAAGCAGCACCTGCTTCTTCATCACGTCAACTTGCTCAACGCCTCTATGACAAAGTAAGCTTTCTTTTCTAATGCCTCTTGTCACAACTCATTTTTCTCTATTCGCTATTCAACATATATATCAGGCTTCAGTAATCAATTTGGAATTTCTATATTATTTGCGCACCTAACAAATTTCTTGTAATGCTCTTGATAAGTTATTTATGTTTTTTTCTTTTGCGTTTACCAATTTATATCTTTATACATACACTAATATTGTTTATTGTTTATATGTTATGATGCATAAATGAATAAATACTTGTTGACTTTCAAAAGATATTTTGACCACAAATCATTTATTGTATCTTGTATTAGTGAAGTGTGTGTTATGTGGCGTTCAGAGCATGATTCTCACTAGTCTCCGGTCTTGATTTTTCTTGGAAGTAGCCTATAATTGTCTAAAGAACGTAATGGTTGCGCTCATTTACTTATCATTCTTTTTTTTTTTTGGTTCGGTTAACTTGGTTTTGAACAATTTTTTGAAGGTCTTGCAACATCTTTATCTCAGCAAGATTATTCTTGTTTTCTTTTTCCATGATCAGCTTACCTAGTAAACTCTATAAGTTGATCATAAAAGGTGCACTTTTTTTATCCATTGACAATGCCTGCCACTAACAAAAGGGGCACATGTTCAGTACTTTTTAGCATAAACAGTTTGATGGACTGTTCTGTGGAGAATGAGACTGAACTGTAATGGATTTTTATGGTGTGTAATTGCCTAATTGGATACGTATATGCCCAGTAATAATAGAAAGAGGAACAAGAGAAAGTTTGTTGCAGCTGTTCTATTGCACATTTTTGCTACTGTTATTTAATTCATATTAAACTTTATTATTTTAAAATACTAATACTTCATCCTTTAAATCGATAACAAGTTATCAATGTTTTTCACAAGTTATCAATGTTTTTCACTGCAATTTGAACTCAGAGTGATCCATTATATTGGCTTTTCTTATAAGCTATAAATGTGAGCGGCTATACATATGATACTTGTGGGTTTGCTTTTCAGAATATCGAGTTGGAGAATAGGCGACGTAAGTCGGCTCAAGCAAGAGTGCCATCAGATCCAAATGCCTGGGAGCAAATGCGTGAAAATTTTGAAACAATAATTCTTGAGGATCACAGTTTTTCTGAGAAGCATAATATTGAATATAGTCTCTGGCAGTTGCATTACAAACGGATTGAGGAGTTTAGGGCTCATTGCAGTGCTACACCTACTAGGGGAGGGCCTGCTCGGCCTGATCGAGTTTCTAAAATACGTTCACAATTCAAAACTTTTCTTTCAGAAGCTACTGGATTTTACCATGATCTGATTTTGAAAATTAGAGCCAAATATGGTCTCCCAATGGGGCAGTTCTATCCCGAACCTGAGAACCATAAGGCGAACGACAAGGATGGAAAGAAATCCATTGAAATTAATAAGGGTTTGTTATCCTGCCATCGCTGTTTGATATACTTGGGCGATCTTGCACGTTACAAAGGACTGTATGGGGAAGGTGAATCCAAAAGTCGTGATTACGCAGCAGCTCGAAGTTACTACTTGCAAGCAGCTTCTCTTTGGCCAGCAAGTGGGAATCCACATCATCAGGTTATTTTTTGTACACACCTGCGTGGCACACCACTATAGTGGATTAAGAAATATATATCTAATCACGTATAGTACTAAAAAAGTTTTAAGTTGTAACTTGATTTTACCCATTTCTTCTGGTCCTCATTTGGTTCTTTTATGTGTTGCAGCTTGCTATATTGGCCAACTATTCAGGAGATGATTTGCTGGCTGTATACCGTTACTTTCGAAGTCTGGCAGCTGAAAGTCCTATCTTGACTGCAAGGGATAACTTGAAATTAGCGTTTGAGAAGGTACTATATTGACATGTCCCTATGTGTAACTGAGAATAACTTGAAACTTGATTAATACTTCAAATTGGAGTGGCTTGAAGCTTTTTACTATAAAGTTCTGGTTGCTACTATGTGAGCACTTGAGTTCTAGGATGTACAAAAGTGTTGCATAAATTACATAATAGTCCTCTAGTCAGGTAGTAACTCTTTTGTATCTGTCTTGTTATTTTTTGTACATATAGCTATGTAATTGATCCTTAGTTTGATAGATACGAACATTTGATAACATGTTATGGTAAGTATCTTCTTCATTCTGATGTTAGTGGTTTGCATTGTCTTTTGTGGTCAAGTTCATTTTTTCTGATTAAAAAATTCATACAAGCTACTTACTTCTGGTCGATTGTGTTCTTGGGCAGGAACGGCTCATGGGAACAAACATTTTATCTTTAAAACAGTTTTTGATAACAACAAAGTCCTTTTATTTAATTTCGTAAAATTGGAGTAGTTTTAGTAGTAGGATACACCAATATACCAAATGAGCTAGCTTTAGGAATTGATCAGAGATGCCATACATCTATATCAAAGATCAAACATGAGTGGGAGAGCCGGTTGTGTCAGTTTACGCTTGTTCTTTTTCCCCTCACATGACCCTAACTAGTTAAAATAGGACGCCTGTTGTCGTTGTCTAGAATAAATTTTGATATGAGCGACTTATGTACCTCAAGTTGGGAAATAGGTCTTCCTTATTAGGGAGTATTCACTTGTTTTCTTAAGGCCAATCTTCTCTGACACTGTTTTTATTTTTTATTTTTATAATTGACATGAAACTGATAATTATGATAATATGCAGAAGTATCTGTTACGCTACTTATGTGTGTTGCTTTACATGGCAGAATCGGCAAAGTTATACTCAGTTGCTTGTTGATGCAAAATCCTCTTCTGTCAAGGGATCACCTGTTCGGACAAGAGGTAGAGGAAGAGGGATAGTGGAGACAGTGCGGTCAAAGGAGCCAGTTAGTGATGCTAGTGCTGACGTGGAAAGAACAAAGGATGTTCGCCAAATGTTAAAAGCATTTCGTGTTCGTTTTGTTCGCTTGAATGGTATTCTTTTCACACACACAAGGTATGTGAATATGGTATGCTTAGACAATAGAGATATATTTCTTTAAATCGATCAATTTGATATGAAGTTTATTGCATTATCGTTGCAGCTTGGACACTTTTGAAGAAATCATTGCTCTAGTTACCAATGGTTTTCAGGAGCTTCTTTCTTCTGGGCCAGAGGAGGAGCTGAGTTTTGGGACTGATACGGCTGAAAATGGACTTTTCATTGTTATACTTGTCTCCATACTTATATTTACGGTGAATAACGTGAAGGGAGGGACTGAAGGTCAGAGTTATGCAGATATCGTACAAAACACAGTGCTTTTAAAGAATGCACTCGGCACATTTTATGAGCTAATCGGTCTACTATTGAAAAGATGCTTGCAGTTGACTGATCCGTCCTCAAGTTTTCTCTTGCCTGGCATTCTTGTTTGTGTCGAATGGATTGCTTGTCATCCTGATGCTGTTATACGTAATGAGGCTGATGAAAAACAATCAACGGCTCAGATTAACTTTTGGAACAACTGCGTATCTTTGTTTAATAAGCTATTGTTGGCGGGTTTGGTCACTTATGATGATGACGACATTAGCTGTTTCACTGATATGACAAGATATGAAGATGGCGAAAATGAATTGCAACCTGCTTTATGGGAGGATTTAGAGTTGAGAGGATTTTTGCCACTTAAAGCAGCACAAACTTTTTTAGATTTTTCAAGCAAGCATAATAACAGCAAGAAAGACAAAGTAGCGCGTGTAAAGAGGATTTTAGCTGCAGGAAAAGTCATTGCAGATAAGATAACCATTGACCACAAAAAGGTTAGATATGATTCGAATTCGAAGAAGTTTGTTATTGGTGTTGAGACTAAAAAAGACACGGTTACCGGTAAATCAAACGGGGGTATTAAAGAAGGTGATGCGACTGCAACCATGATAGTCACCCCACCAAAGGCGGAATCGCATGTGGATTTTGAAGATGATGATGATGAAGTGATTGTTTTTAAACCGACTGTGATTGATAATCGAACTGAATTGCTAGCTCCAAAAGAGAGCCATCAAGAAGGGCTGCAGCATGTGCAAAATAAAGATACTGGTAGTTCTCAGTTTGCAGCTCCTGTTTCAGTTCCACATTCAGTTTACACTAATTCACAATCTGTGCTGCCAGTTAACAATTTTCCACAAAGCATCGGGCAGCCATATCAGTTCCAGTCTCCAATGTGGTCTAACAACAGTCAAGTTGCGGTTTCAATTGCTGGTGGATTAAAAGGTTTGACCTTGATGGAAAATGGGCATGTAGGTAATCCTGGAATGCAGAGAGATATGCAGATTTTAAATGCTATAGGTGCCCGTGAAAGTAGTACGGTGTATGGTGGAACATCTCAAAGTTTGGTGGGACCCTCTGTGATTGATGATGCAAATGCATCGTTCAGAGACACTATTACTCATATAAATACAATCGCACCTTCTGGACCTGATCCACACACAGTTGGTCGGCATACATTCTCGACCATGCCACCTAATTATTTGAAAGGCTCTACAGTAAGACCTGTAAGACACCTTGGACCTCCACCTGGGTTTAACTCTGTTCGTCCTAAACAAGTTAACGAGCAGGGTTCTGCATTGGGTCATAATCCCCTAAATGATGATTACAGCTGGTTAGACGGATATCAGTTGCAAGCATCAATGATGGTGGGTAATCAACCAATTAATCTGCCATCAAACTTGAGCTCCCAGTATATGAATGATTCATCTACATCTGGCTTCCCATTTCCTGGAAGACAAGGCCCAACAGTCCAGTTTCAAGGTGAAAAGCAGAAAAACTGGCAGGATAGTGCAATTATGGAAAGTTCAAACTCTCACCATGCATCACTTCAACAACATGTTCCTCGAATGGATCAACAAGGGCAGCCGGTATGGAAGGGCAATCAGTTCGTGTGATGCCAGTGGGCACTTCATGGTATTTCTAATTATTGCATTCTTACCTTAAAACTATAATTAAAATTATTTCCGATGCGGGATTTTTTTTCTCTTATTTTTATTCTTTTAACATAATTTTGTTGTGTGAAGGTCATTCTTGATTATTGAGATGACCGTTGCTCATCTTATCGTGAAGTACACACTCCAGCTTCCCATCTAATTGTCTTAAATTTATGTTGGAGCATGATGATGCTGGTAATCTCGGCTTGATTGCAGGAGAAACGGTGAGCTTAAAGTTTTGAACTTCGCTAACTCTCTTTATTATGTATACGTTGCACTTAAAAAGGATTGTTGATATCTCATGACAATGACGTTTTAGCATCTCACTGAATATAGTTTTACTTCTTTTTCCTGCATGTGCCTATTATATCGGTCCAACATACATGCTCCTATTTAAGTTTTCATGGGTTTTAAAAAGCTGCAAATTGATGAATTTTAGACATATACCTACCATGTTCTTGCTGATAATTGTACATAATTCTAGGTGTTTGTGATGACATTTTTTTGAACATGCTAAACACGATATTATTAGAGTTTAATACATTTAAGATTGAAGCATCCATACAGACACTTGGACAATGTTCTCTAGGTGGATATGACGATCTTGCACTTGATTGTGGGTGAACTGGACAAAATATATGCGTAGTCTAGATGGTTTTTTTAAAATCTTATGTAAGCACTTTGGTAGAGATCGAAAGTTTTGCAGTCGCAACGTTTTGATAAATGAATACTGGAATTTACAATGCCATACACATTAAGCTACTTGGATTAATGAAGATTTTGATAGTTCAAGGATATATGCATGGCTGAATAAATACGTGTACCTAATCATACTAAACATTGAAGTACTGTTGAGCAAACATTATTGGCATGCTATAATCGATGGTCTCGTACAGCCTAGATGTGTTGAGAAAAAGCAAATAATCAAAAGGACGTATAGAAGATAAGCTATTAAAAGAAATGACCACGCCAATTGATTTAGGACTGATTTAAGGCTGCTGTGATTTCTTCTAATTTACCATGACTTACCGTATAAGTTTTGGTACTTTGCACTTAGGTAAAAAATGATCATTACATTACTCATTAATTGTTTTCATTGCCTAAGTTATTGATTTTTATGGTCACCCTATTTATACAACACATCCATAGTTGTCAATTCTTGGTGTATGACAAGTGTTTTATTTTTATTTTTTATAAGGTTGTCTTATTATTTTAGTATTGTTATAGGGACTGTGGCTGGGTTTCCCATTGGAGTCCAAAAGAACCACCTGATGTTTTGTGTTTCTGGTTGTGGGGATATCCTTGTGTCTTGTGATTTGGGTTCATGGTGGATGACGACTATATCAACATCCACCGGGTATAAACTGTGTCTGTATTAATGTCATCTGGTTTTGTGGCTCATCTTTGGAGAGAAGTGGTGGAACGTAAACTGAAGCATGGTTAGTCATGATTGAAGTCTAAGTGTTGGGTCGTAATGTTTGTTATAGTAAACTTCTTGGTTGCTGTTACCATCTTTGGCCGTATATGAGGTGTAACAGTGGCTACTGCTTTCTTAGTTTGTTTATGCAAGGTTGTTTAAGAATTGATGCGTTGTTACTTTTCTGAAGTACGTTGTAAATTTGTTTTGAACAAGTAAATTTGTCATGTTGGGTTCAACGATGATGTTTGTTGCTGAATAAATCACTTTTATTTGCACTTTATTATGTTTGTGTTTAGTGATATATGCCCCTGACCTACACTCTCTTGGGTTTAGCAAAGTATGCATTCATGTTCTAATAAAGTTGTTTCATGCATTCATAATGGATTTTCTTTGGATATCAAAAGAAAAGAAAATCTTTAAAATAATTATAGTTTTATGCATATTTTGTAATCTCATAGTTTCAATAAACAGAATCAATATATATTTTATAACACCACTTAAAATAATAGAGTAATTAAAAATGAAATGGCGAAAGCTAAAGATACGTCACATATTTGTTCCAAAAAAGATGTCTACGGAACGAACTTTGGAAATTACCAGTATACGCAAATATTTTCAAATTATGAACAACTTACGTAAATATTTTCAAATTATGAACAACTTACGCAAGATTACCGTTACTAGGTTACTAACTTTGAATAGTTACAATAATTGTCTTTGTGACTTGCATTGATTTTCACAGGTCATTTCTAGATTTTATTTATTTAATTATTTATTTATTTACTTATTATTATTTTTTTTCACTAGAAAAGTTACAGTAGTGGTCCTTATGGTTTGCATTGACTTTCACTTTTTGCACGTTTTTATAATTTTTCGTTCGTTTTTTGCGTTTTCGTCCGTTTTTTACGTTTTCATCCGTTTTCACCTGTTCTCTTACATTTTCATACGTTTTCATCATATTTTTACGTTTTCAGCTCTTTTATATGTTTTTATACGTTCTCGTCTGTAACACCCCCAAAATAGGGTCCAGCGGAAGCATACAAACCTTGGGGTGCTACCCTATCGGTATCACAACATAAGGTACAAAGAATGGTTTTATTCCATTCATTTAGAATAAAATTTATCATAAAAAATATTAAGTTTTCATTATATGAAAATAGTGCGGAAATAGGGCCATAAAGAAGTTTAAAGCGGTCCCAATTATTCATTAGAGTCGCCTATTACCGTGCCCTTTGCCAAGCATATTCCAATAGTGAGCTATCGCCTTAAACCTGAGAACACATTCTAAAAAGGGCCAGCTTACGCTGTGAGTTCATAGAGTTTAATCATAAAATTAGTAGTGGACCTGATAGAGTTTATTTGCTATGTGCGCCTAAGACAGATATATAATAACATTTCAATCACATTCCATCAAAAATTGAGATCTCAACAGAGCCCCAAGCGACTCTAGCCAGGTACCATAGTTATAGCAAAGTTAGAACAATGCTACCTTGGTCTAGGTCGGATACAGATGTCTATCCTTAGCTAGGTATCACACTATAGCAAAGGATTGCTACCCTAGTCTAAGTCAACATCCGTCACAAATCTAACCTTACCTAGTCAACACATTAGCAATTCAAAAGAGTAGTGGCAGGTCCAAGAAATAGTTTGCAACTCGCATTTACTTCAAATAAACACATAAATCTTTCAATCACCAATTCAAATATTCCAATCAACAATCATTCTCAAATAACATCTCACATATTCAATTATGTTCAGTTAAAACCAGCATGTATTCTCCCTCAAAATAGTTATAAAAACCTTTGAAAATAGGGGCTATGAACTCACCTTAGCCACATCAATGCACTATTCACAATTAACACGACTGGCATCTAAAGCTAATCTCCATGGCATCCAGAAGAAGGTACGGCGAGTATGATAGAACAGAAACAGCGCAACCTAATGCGTATATGATCATCTCAAAATAAGGCTCATATGATGACGAAGTCGATAAAAGATGTATGTATCTTAAGAAAGCTTCAAAGAATGGAACAAATGGAATAAGGAAACTCTTTATTTTACTTAGAGAACTTTTACACAAGAGATTATAAGTGACTTTGATAGATGCCTCCTACAAATGAGGCTTACATCTATTTATAGTTTTATACTACTATGTACATTATTCTACAAGGTTTCTCGGGAAGCTTCTATGATTTCTAAGATATTCTACAGCTTCCTACATCTTTCAACATATTCCAACATATTCCAAAGGGTTCCAAGATCTTCCAAGCTTATCCAAGAAGAGTGTGGAATAATCAGGAATCCTGAACATCCTTGTAAATGATCTTATCGAGTAGGTGGGTCGTAACACCCCACACCTAAGCTCGCGACGTCCTCGTCGTTCCATCCTCGTGATACTTCTTGATCTCGTCCTCAAACTGCCACAATAAGTCTTCGACTTCCCTAACTCGCTTCACTATCGGGCACTCCTCGTTTTCGTATCGTACTGTTACACCCGTATCCCGAAATACAAATAGGCCCTACCCTAGATGAAATTGGCTTAAGGACTTAACGGGATTGACTAGTCAACTCGATAGTCAACTAATAATTAACAAATGTTAAGTTATAGTTATAGAAATGAAGGGGGCCTTAAGTTGCCACATTATAAACTTAATATAAGTGTCTTGTGGCCAAAATAGAAAGAAAGGAACTTGAGGGACCAAAAGAGTCAAATGGTGAAATAACTTTAAAATGAAGAAAGCTTTATGTATTAAAAGGCAGATTTCTCATAAGTTCCAGGTTGTTGGAAAATATCGGTTTAGAGCAAATGAGAGGAAAAATGATGGTAAGGTTGGTGATCAATTGGGATGGGATTAGTGTTTCCAATCAAGTAATAAACTAGTTTCTATCATTCCTGTGAAACTAAGTATCTCTGATTGTAATTAATTGTGAATTGAAGAATTAGGGTTCATGTATCCAAGTTGGGGGTTTTGTGTAATTATGGTTTTAAACACTAATTGAGATATTATAGGTTAATTGGGTAAAACCCCTTTTGAGTAAATTGAAGTAATTGGGTAAATTGAATATGATCATATGTATATAAGGTTTTGGTTATAAAGAATTATAGTAATCTTGGAAGAATTCTATTGTGGGTAAAAGTTGAGTAATCTATGGGTTGAATCATCATATAATCAATATATGATTATATGATGATTAAAAGTTATTTATGTAAGCCAAATGGTTATGTAAACCATATCTATGATTAATTGATAATGTTTTAAGTGTATTATGATTATGTGTTAAGGATGCTAGCTTTGGATGATATTGATAATGAAGATGATGGATGATGATGACAATCTCATAATAACTTAGCTTGGCTAGCTAAGGTAAGTAACTTGGTTACTACATGTCTAATATGAAATTGTTATAGTATGTGATTCATAATGTTGTGCTAAGTGATTATAGATACTTGATATTGGATTGTTATAGATGTGACATGGAACTATTAAATGGTCAAGGTATGTGGTAGATGTCTTATGTGCTAATTGAATAGTTAAGTGTTATGGTTATATGGTTGTGATGCATATATATTGCGTTGAATATATTGAACATGTATTAGCCAATTACTTACTAAGCGTAATCGCTTACATGTTATAGTTGCTATGTTCTTGTAGGTTCATATGTATTGGAAGTGCTATAGCTTGGATTGGTCGTTGGATCATGGATTGATCAAGGAAGATACTAATAATTGATTTTAGGAGCTAGGTAGACACCGAGATCATATGATAAGTTTGTATCCCCGAGAGTCTTTTATGGTTTGTAAATGTATCGTTAATTAACAAGTAAAAGTCATAGTCATTATGGTATTTTGGAGTGTTTGGGTCGAAGTGTATTCCTTACCCATTTTGAAGTCAAACGGGACAAGTAACCTTTTTGTATATTAAAGAATGTTTGTTATAGCTTATATGGTATTAACTTAAAGTTGTAAGGGTCAAATGATCAGTTGTGTCAAATGGGCAGGCTGGTATTGGGCAGTTTTGCTGTCAAAATGTGCAGGTCAGTAGGCCTGACGACGTCGCAGTTTATGGGTGACGACGTCCGACTCAGTTGGGACGACGTCGGGTTTAAAATCCCCTGAGCCGTCTCGTGTTAAATCTGAACGTATTTTGGGTCATGGTCCAAGGGTGACGGCATCGCTCCCTATAAGGCGACGGCGTCAGCCCGCTGTACAGTTTCAAAACGATTATTTTGTTAAAATCAAATGTTATTGATTAAAGAATTTATCGAATACGTGTTATATAAGAATTGTTAAAAGTTAAATATCATGGTTTTGTCAAGGATTTAACGAGAAAAAATAATAGTCAAACGTTCCGAGTCAAAGTTTTAAAAATTGAGTAATTTCCGGTCAAACCGGGAATCGGGGCGTAACACGTACGATCTGAAAAAATTTCCTCAACCTCTCGATCGTATGAAGTAACAACCGCTGTTGGCCCCCGTTTAGACACCCCTCGTCCCGGGTCTTCCTCGTCTCCATGATAAGGCTTAAGAAAGCTAACGTGGAAGACCTGGTGGATCTTCAACTTGGGCCGTAGTTGAAGTCGATAAGATACTTTTCCAACACGTCCAATCACCGAGAAAGGGCCTTCATACATCCGTATCAAACCTTTGCTTCCACATATTGCAATCCTTTCCTACAACTCTCGGTACCTATGTCTTGGCCTTGATTGCATTCAAGATCCTCATCGAGCTCATGCATCTACCATCGCTTGTACCTTCGTCTTCAGGAGCCGTCACTCCGTTAAGGCTTGCTTTCTTAGGGCAATCTCGAGCTCTATGAGGTCCATCACATATGAAGCATTTACCGGTCTTATATTTCGTCTTCAAGTCCTTTCCCTTTCCGGTTGGTGGCTTACGTGCATTATCGTGCTTTGCTTGAGCGAATTTCTCTCCTCCACCTTTCTCATGATTTACCTTTCGATCCTTCAGCTTAGACGTTTCCTTCCTCGTATTTAAGTCGATCAAGGCCTCGCCATCGGCAATAGCCGTAGCAAGGTCTTGAACTCCACGTCTTTCTAGCTCCGTCTTAGCCCATCCTTGCAAACCATCAAGAAAATAGAAGAGAGAGTCTTGGTCGGAAAGATCCGGAATCTCTAAGGTGAATTCCTTGACATAATCCCGGATCATTCGGGAATGCTTAAGTTTACGAAGCCGACTCTTTGTTTCGTTCTTGGCATTCTCCGGATAAAATTGCTTCTTAAGATCAACAACAAAATCAGCCAAAGTATTGGTAGTACACGTACATCGTTCGATATCTTCATACCGACGTCTCCACCATAACCCAGCGGTATCCTTCAAGTATCGGGTCGCCATCTTGATCTTGGAGTCATCATCCGTAATGTTGACGCCTTCCAAGTACTGCTCCATCTCCCACAAGATATCATCAACCACCCTAACTTCCCGCTTTCCCACGAACGGTGATGGTTTTGGAACATCTATCTTCGGAGCATTATTACTAGCGTTGCCACCTCCGCTAGCCATCGACCGCTTGCATAGCGCCATGTTAGCTTGCAAGTCTTCGATGGTCCTATGAATGTTGGAGATCTCGCCCATGAACATCTCTTTTAGATCATGGATCTTACGCTTAAATTCACCGCTAAGAATATTGAGGACGACCCTAAAGTCATCTCTCATGGTCGTAAACTCGGAGTGTAGACCTTCCAAGCCCTCAACTTGGTTCTTCAACTCCGACACGGATGTCTCAACACCGGTCAATCTCTTATCCAAACTAGACACAACGTCCTTAAGTGCACCTCTCTTCTTTGGTTATTGACGCTTGTCATCTCGACCTTGCCTCTCATCAATGATTGTACTTCCACTAACACCAATCTTATCGATCTCGTTTGCCATCGCCTCGAATCATCCTGGCTCTGATACTACTTGTCACAAACTTGTCTCTACAAGGTCTTCCGTGTGGCACTTAGTTTCGACTAAGCTCAGCCTTGCTCGATTACTCAACGATGTATGTATCTTAAGAAAGCTTCAAAGAATAGAACAAGTGGAATAAGGAAACTCTTTATATTACTTAGAGAACTTTTACACAAGAGATTACAAGTGAGTTTGATCGATGCCATCTACAAATGAGGCTTACATGTATTTACACTAGTATATACATTATTCTACAAGGTTCTTTGGGAAGCTTTTAGGATTTCTAAGATATTCTAAAGCTTCCTACATCTTCCAACATATTCCAAAGGGTTCCAAGATCTTCCAAGCTTATCCAAGAAGAGTGGGGAATAATCCGGAATCTCGAACATCCTTATAAATGATCTCGTCAAGTTGGCGGGTCGTGCCACATAGCTTATACTCCATCCGTCCCAAAATTATTGTCCCCGATAAAAATACACAGTTTAATAAAATATAATTATTATTGTTTTCTCTCTCTTACTTTTATCAGAATTACAGTTTTACTCTTAACTAATTAATTAGTGCATTGTTTAAAGTTTATAATATTAATATCAATTAAAAGTAATATGGTGAACTTAGTCAAACTTGCTTATTTATATTTAGCGTGGTCAATTAAATTAAATCGAGACATCTTAAAAAAAAATGATAAGAGTATTATTTTAGGACCGGAGGGAGTAAAGTCTTTTATAAGACAAACTTATTAAAAGCTGAAAGCGTTGCTGCAAGCCCTTTTAGCAAAATTTTGCAAGGGAAGTAAAAGTGAGATAACAAAAGATTTTATCGCAGCCATAAGAAAATAAAACTGCCTGGTTCGACAACAGCAGGTAAGTGCTTTGTTGTTGTTATTAGTACAATTGAACTGACATTTCCCCAATGATTATCATAATTGGATTTAGCTTATTTTCATATGTACGTATATTAATCAGACCAGGAATTGTTTTTGGTGGAGGTACCTCTATTTTTGGCAAATGATTTTGTATTTTCAATTTCGAACATTTTTTTTTTTTTTGGTTTACAAGTATCTTGTGTTTTTAAAAAATGGAACATTTTTTCGTTTTATAAACTCATCTGAAGCTCATGCTTACAACTCGTCATCACCATGGGCCATGTTATTTTAGCAACAGGAATCTGACTAGTTGTGTATGATACAGATGGAAATCGCATTTTTGCCTTCAGTTTCTATGATAAGAGGCAGCCAAAGATTTATTTGCTCTGTTACAACACCTCTTACTATCAATAATGCTACCTGCTGTCGGGTGAAATTTCCCCCCACCATACAAAAGTCTCAAATGCCCCTTCTTTCTAAGCACAGCGGATACTTCCACTGTAACGTTCTTCAAGACACACATTACATTGATACGGCTGGTTAGCTTTTTTTATCTTGTAGTTATTATCACTAACACCCTCATTTCTAGCCGTTAAAATTATACTGTATCTTTTTGTTTGATTGTATATAATGCAGGAGCTTCACTCTTTTCGCTCTTCCTTGAAATGGGTATAACCAAGAAAGGAACAGAAGCTCTTTTGGATAACCACCAGGCCTTACTTGAGGCACCTTTTGAATCCATACGCAAACAAATCCATGGTCTTCAGAATCTTGGAATTAATGGTTCCATGCTATCTAGACTGGTAAAAAAAAGACCCGATGTTCTGATATCCAAAGATATTCATTCCATGATATGCTTTCTCTCTCATGATGATCTAAAAGGTATGATTGAGGCTCCTCAGCTTGCACGCCTTCTTATTCTTACAGACCCAAAGCTTTTGTCGGGTTTTGAAGCCAAGGTTCGATTGCTGGTGGATCTTGGCATTCCAATGGAGAGGCTTGCTCATGTACTAAACAATGTGAATTTAACAAAGGCATTGTGCTTCAAGTCATCTCAAGATATTGAAAGAATGATGGCATACTTGAACAGGTTTGGTGGTGTTGAATTGATACTCCGTCGTCCCACCATTTTGAATTTTGATCTTGATTCACAGTTGGTCCCAAGGATTGAGTTTCTTTTAAATATGAGTGGCGGAGATGATGCTGCTACAACTACTGTTTTGCTTAAGCTGCCTTTCATATTAGCTTACACGGTGGAGCACTACACTAATCATGTTGAGTTTTTTAGATCAGTTGCGGGGTTAACCGTTGAAGAGATATTTAAGATTATACTTATTTATCCGAGTTTATTTAGTGCTAGTCGAGAGAGGAAATTGCAACCTAGAATTGAGTTTCTTAAAGAATGTGGGTTTAGTTCCAATGATATCTATAAACTCTTAATAAAAGCCCCTCTTTTTCTGAGCTTGTCATTTGAAGATAACCTTGCATATAAATTGGTTTTGTTGGTGAAGATTGGGTATGAATATAGAACAAAAGAGTTGGGTTTTGCAATGGGATGGGTGTGCAGAACTAGTTGTAAGAATATGCAGGAAGTGATTAGCTTGTTCTTGAATTACGGGTTGACTTATGAAGAAATTCTTGCAATGGGGAAGAAGCATCCGCAGGTGTTGCAATACAATCATAAATCAATGAGACAAAAGCTGGATTATTTAACTGAGGAGATGGGCTATGAAGTCAAAGAAACGTTGGCTTTTCCTGCTTTTCTTGGTTATGGATTTGATGCGAGGATCAAACATAGGTTTGAAGCTAGTGGTAAACTCTCAGGCGAACAAGGTATGTCGATTAACAAGCTATTTAGCATGTCTAGCGCAAGATTCTCCAAGAAGCACGAAAACAAGTTGCCTCCTGTAACAACTGTAACTGTAAAATAGCAGCTGACCTAATTTTGTTATTTTTTGGGTTAATTATCTGTATGTAAGGTGCTTGTTCCTCATGATTGATTCATTGATGGCAATGGTCATCATGACTGGCTGGTGTTAGAACATGAAATGAAAGGATATTTTTTGTCATAAATATTGTCAATTACTTCTGTTTATACCTCGTCACAATGCACAAGTTGGGAAAGAGCGTACATTAATATTCTTTCTTCGTGAATGAATATTGTGTATAGTTATTTTTGATAGGTTAGTAAGTGACAGGGTTGATCCTATAGGAAATAGTAGTTTTCTTTTTCCTACATGGAAAAGTTAGTTTCTTAGAATGTCTTGTATAGATGCAACCAAAATCAAGAAACAAATGAAAAGGATTAACCCATCAAGGAGTAAAACGTATGGACAAAATTCTTTTCTCCATACGGACATTGCTAGTAATGTCCTGGGCAAATGTTTTACAGATAGCTGCATAAATTTGTTAGTGGGATCTCTGATAAGGTGTGATTGTGTATATCATATTATAAAATTTATACTGAAATTAGTGTCTGAGGCACCCTAATGTATAGTGCTTTAGTAAAAAGTTCATCGTGCGCACAACACAGACACTATTGGATTTCAATTAAAGGTCATAATTGCAGCAGATTCACCTGTGAATGAGTTCGGGTATGTTTGTTTTATGATGCGTCAAATTGGTAGAATTTAAAAAGTTAATTTATTAGGGAAGTCAAATGGGTTGATGAGGTCATTGTGGTTGAAAGTCGCCCAAAGGTGTACATTGAAATGGGTTGAAGAGGTAGCCTATGTGATGTCAAAGTTTGTTGAAAGGTAGCCTACATGATGTCATCTCGCAGAAAACACTGATGCATCATTGGATTACTGTTAGAGGTGGTAATCTCAACACATTTACCTACGAATGAGTCGATTTGGGTATGTTGTTTCTTACCCGTAATTTGTGTTGGGTCAACTCAACCTTACCCGTATGAATAAGTAGCCCATTTTGACCTGATACCCAACCCTACCCTGTAATCTATCGCGAGTCTGCTTCTATACTGCCCCTCTTGTTTAAGCAGTATTTGTGTGAAATCTTATTATAATTTTTGTGTGTGTGTGGATTGATGTTTCTCTTGCTTTTATCGTTTTTAATTGCCCTTTTGTTTGCCAGGCTATTTATCTTTAATGCTTTCCAGAGCAAGTTTAAGAATGGAATCAGAATCTCCTCACTAGGTAGGCAGGTGATACACCACTATATTCTTATTCGGCTGATTATCAAAGCATGGGGCATGCTGTATTAAATGGCACTGTATTTTGTTTTGAGAACATCAACTTAAATTTAGTTTACCAAGTTCAAATGGTGGATTGAAAATGGTAAACTACACTTGTACAGATCTTTATAGGTGACAGTCCTTTAAGCAACCACATTTCCAGCAACTTTGGTGTCATTTCACTTGGATGGATAGATATTTGGTCTTGAACCTGTTAAGATATTATTGGGGTTCTTCATCTTCATCTTTGTCTTCTTTTTTTTCCTGTCTTTTTTTTTAATGTTTGTTGAATGACATTTGTGTGCGATTTGCAATATCTAAGTCTGGTTCAGTAACACCCCTTATGAGAAGTGTGGACTAGTAGGATCTAAGGTGCATTAAAAATGCATATTAACCAAGTGGTAGTGGGTTTAGATAAGATACGTCGTAAATAGGTGTGATGCCATTCAAAGAAAAGGGTCACAATGGTCAGTGGTGATAAGGTTATTGTTTGCCATTACTCTAACGAATGGGTCTTGAACTGGTAATGTTTCTCTTATGAATCTTCTAGTGCCGGCATTGCAAGCAAATAGAGAGCCTCCGCCCGTTTGATCAGTTGCGAGCCGGAAAGTGTACCGGCAGTTAATCAAAATTTGCAAACATCATTATGTATCAGCTCTTATAGTTGTTTCCATCCAAACGTAGAAAGAGACTCGATATCTGACCCAAAGTATACATAATTCCTAAAAGGGGCTTGTTTGGATGTGTTGTATTATTTCTAGTCTAATACTAAACTGATGATGACACCAACTTATCACGAACAACACCAACCAAGCAGCGACCACAACAACGAACACGTACACTAGGCCTGCAATAAAACAAACAAAGCAATAACGTACTGCACGGGTATACCCTGTCCTTTAAAGTTTATACGACAGCCCGTATGAGTTTGCTGCAAGCCAACAAGTCGTACAACTCAGGATCTATGCAGACACGGTGTTGTGTTACAGCAGCAACTGTTAACAACACAATGCAAATGTGGTAGGGAGAAAAGAGGGTGATGAATCACAAAGAAAGTAGTAGCTAATGTTAATGGTTTTCTTCTTTTTGAAGAGGTTCTCCAATGCTCTATTTATAGGGAATAAAGACGTGAATGTGATCATAACCAACCACTATTCATGCCATGATCATTGTCCCTAGAAATCAGAGATCATGGGAGAGGAATTCAAACTTGAAACCGTTATACACCCATATATAGTTTACTTGGTCAAAAACACATAAAGCTTCACCAAGTCAAAACTAATTTAGCTATCTTTGTGACTCACGTGACTCCATCCCAATATATAATAGATTGATGCATCTTGAAATTGTACATAGAGCTTTTGCACTGGCTACTTGTACTATGAGTTTGAATAAGATCTTTTTTTCTCAAATGATATATGTCTTATAAGACCCCCACCATTCACAGGTAACACTTATAACTATGTTATAGTGTTTAAAAGATCACACTTATAAACTCAATTTCTTACATAACTTTTCAACCTTTATATATTTCCAACAATCCCTCACCAGGTTGGAAAGTTTTCTCCTACTCTAATGAGTTGTGTCACAAAAGTATCACTAAGATTAAACCTTGTTTATATGAGTATGCAAGTGAAATTGATTCATTGGTATCCGAAGATTAAACCAAGAACCTAGTAATTAATTTCACGGCATACTAATACACACTTCTCATTTTAACAATTGCATTCTCACTGAGCGCGAATATGGTCATGCGCTTAAATCCCTTTCATAACCATCTAAGAGAGAAACCATAACTCTCTATTCGAGGCGGCACCACCTCTAGGTTATATAGGCTAAGCTTCTCTATCTTCCTCGTTGCTAAGACGCCTCTAAAGCTTAGTTAAGAGGTTTTACCTCAACCTACACCTCGTCAACGACGTACTATCTTTACTATACATGGGCTAATTAGGTCGATAGTACCTTCTATCGATTAATGACTTCGTTATTACCCATTAAACTCGTAATGTAGGAGCTCTACAATCAAGTCGGGTTTCCATCACCAACCGATTCACATTTGGTTTCAAACCCATGCCTCTAGTAATCCTTAGTAAGTCTCTCGTCAAAAACTTATTAGGATATAACCGAGAAGTCACTTTACTCTTATCGGTCTCATCACAAATACTCACTAAATCTCTCGTCAGAGGTTTGGTAGTATCAAGTTCAAGTTTCTAGATAAGTTGACAACTTTTCTATAATGGTACCATCTCAATATTCTCACATTATTCCAACACACTGGAATTTTATGGTGTTAGATCTCCAATCTAATTGACCTTTCATATAGTCACAACTTGACTATATATACACACACATTAGTTCACACTTTGAGATACTCACATGCTTTTGCTTATCAAAACAACGCATCTATTTAATAATATAAATCCACCTTCGTGTGAATTTCAAACAGTTTACCCATTATCTTTCGATCTGTTTGACAAAGTGCTAGTGCCCTTGAAAAGATATGAAAATACTTTATTCCTTCTCGAATAAACTTGTTAGCATGTAGTTTACATAATTTAAGTAGAAAGTATACTCTTTATCTGTGTTTTGCATGTTATAATAGACTTTGTTTTTCCTATTAAAGTGATATGAAATCTTAGACTAAAAATGTGATCAAGGTGATCAGCCATGATCACAATTTTAACGCCCACAATTGAAATCATAGGTTAACGGTTTCAACCTAAGTTGCATACCAAGTCAGCCAAATATGTCCGTTGTTTATCGATTTCATAACACTATTAACACACACATACTACTCGATCTACTCTTCTTGTATGTATATGTATACCACCACTATATACATTATACAAATGATTGCTATCAGCCTTTAAGCACTTTGTATTATTATCATATCTTACGCCGCTAATATCACGTTCATGCACAATAAGCATCTTGCACTTAAATTACTACTGTTCTCATATTAATTGAATCAAAACTTCAGCTTTTGATCATACAAAACTTGAAAATGATGCCTCATGTCATCATAGTACATCACTCCCACATGTAGTGATTAATACAGTTACTTCGTCTATAATTCAGCAAGCCGTTTCTAGCAATTTGAATAATTTCACAAGATTTTTTATTTTATTTTATTTTCTTGAAAAACTAATTTCCAGAAACTGAATTCTTCTTTCATAGAATTTAGTAATCACATTTATTTTCTCAATCCTAGTTATTTATTGAATAACAATACTTCAAAAACTCTATGTTTGGAAACTAAACAAAACTTTCATATGCAAAGAGTTATATGATATTAAAACAAATGGATTTCATTAAATCGAAATGCGATTACACTAGAATTCAAACAAAAAACCAAACCAACAAATTATTCAAAAGCGCTAATCGCCATGCTTAACATAAAACTAGCCAGAAACAAGTCACTATTAAAATTATCATGCCACGAAGTTATCTTCATCGAGATGAACATGAGCCACACGATCCGCCATTTCACCATCCACCACATTAACATCATCATTTTCGGACTTCCTCAACTTGCACTCACATGCATAATGACCAGTGTCTCCACAAACATGGCATTTTCCGGTTCTCTTTGATGGTCCGTTCTTCTTGAATTTGTCATGCTTCACCCCCAAGTTGACTTTCGTTGGACCGTTTCGAGAAGCTCTCTTCGAAGAGTTTCCGACTTGCACATGATGAACAGTGGACCCATGATTCACTCGTTTATCTCTATTCCTAGCTTCTTCCTCGATGCGAAGATGCTTCAAGAGATCATCCAACGAGTAATCATCTTTCTTATTTATCAACTTCTTCGAAATGTCATTCCAAGAAGGTGGTAACTTTGACACAATAGCTCCAACTTGTAGCATTTCAGGAATAGGAATAGAAAGCACATTCAACTTGTTAACAAGAATTTGGAGTTCATGCACTTGCTCCAAAATAGGTTTCTCGTTAACCATATGGAAATTGAAGAATTTAGAAATAAGATATCTATTAGTACCTTCCTCCTGTTGCTTGTACTTAAACTCCAAGGCACTCCATAACTTTCGCGGATCAGTGATTGGAGCATAGACATCGTATAGCCTGTCCGAGAGGGAGTTCTTGATGTGACCACAACATAAGGTCTCATCTTCCTTACGAATCATTCTTTGCTTCTCCAACTCGAGAATTTGATTCTTGTCGACTTCTTGTCCTTCAGCGGGAATGGGATCAGCAGGAATTGGAGCCAACAGTGGATCAAGAACATAGAAGATCTTGAGTACGATCAACAAAAAACTTCATCTTGTCAGCCCATCGGGTGTAGTTGCACCCGTCAAATTTGTCCAACTTGACAAATTCTTGGTTCATGATACGTAGGTTTGATGACGATGCTCCAGCCTCCATTTCAACTAATAAACTTTAAAGATTGTTGTATTATTTCTAGTCTAATACTAAACTGATGATGACACCAACTTATCACGAACAACACCAACCAAGCAGCGACCACAACAACGAACACGTACACTAGGCCTGCAATAAAACAAACAAAGCAATAACGTACTGCACGGGTATACCCTGTCCTTTAAAGTTTATACGACAGCCCGTATGAGTTTGCTGCAAGCCAACAAGTCGTACAACTCAGGATCTATGCAGACACGGTGTTGTGTTACAGCAGCAACTGTTAACAACACAATGCAAATGTGGTAGGGAGAAAAGAGGGTGATGAATCACAAAGAAAGTAGTAGCTAATGTTAATGGTTTTCTTCTTTTTGAAGAGGTTCTCCAATGCTCTATTTATAGGGAATAAAGACGTGAATGTGATCATAACCAACCACTATTCATGCCATGATCATAGTCCCTAGAAATCAGAGATCATGGGAGAGGAATTCAAACTTGAAACCGTTATACACCCATATATAGTTTACTTGGTCAAAAACACATAAAGCTTCACCAAGTCAAAACTAATTTAGCTATCTTTGTGACTCACGTGACTCCATCCCAATATATAATAGATTGATGCATCTTGAAATTGTACATAGAGCTTTTGCACTGGCTACTTGTACTATGAGTTTGAATAAGATCTTTTTTCTCAAATGATATATGTCTTATAAGACCCCCACCATTCACAGGTAACACTTATAACTATGTTATAGTGTTTAAAAGATCACACTTATAAACTCAATTTCTTACATAACTTTTCAACCTTTATATATTTCCAACAATCCCTCACCAGGTTGGAAAGTTTTCTCCTACTCTAATGAGTTGTGTCACAAAAGTATCACTAAGATTAAACCTTGTTTATATGAGTATGCAAGTGAAATTGATTCATTGGTATCCGAAGATTAAACCAAGAACCTAGTAATTAATTTCACGGCATACTAATACACACTTCTCATTTTAACAATTGCATTCTCACTGAGCGCGAATATGGTCATGCGCTTAAATCCCTTTCATAACCATCTAAGAGAGAAACCATAACTCTCTATTCGAGGCGGCACCACCTCTAGGTTATATAGGCTAAGCTTCTCTATCTTCCTCGTTGCTAAGACGCCTCTAAAGCTTAGTTAAGAGGTTTTACCTCAACCTACACCTCGTCAACGACGTACTATCTTTACTATACATGGGCTAATTAGGTCGATAGTACCTTCTATCGATTAATGACTTCGTTATTACCTATTAAACTCGCAATGTAGGAGCTCTACAATCAAGTCGGGTTTCCATCACCAACCGATTCACATTTGGTTTCAAACCCATGCCTCTAGTAATCCTTAGTAAGTCTCTCGTCAAAAACTTATTAGGATATAACCGAGAAGTCACTTTACTCTTATCGGTCTCATCACAAATACTCACTAAATCTCTCGTCAGAGGTTTGGTAGTATCAAGTTCAAGTTTCTAGATAAGTTGACAACTTTTCTATAATGGTACCATCTCAATATTCTCACATTATTCCAACACACTGGAATTTTATGGTGTTAGATCTCCAATCTAATTGACCTTTCATATAGTCACAACTTGACTATATATACACACACATTAGTTCACACTTTGAGATACTCACATGCTTTTGCTTATCAAAACAACGCATCTATTTAATAATATAAATCCACCTTCGTGTGAATTTCAAACAGTTTACCCATTATCTTTCGATCTGTTTGACAAAGTGCTAGTGCCCTTGAAAAGATATGAAAATACTTTATTCCTTCTCGAATAAACTTGTTAGCATGTAGTTTACATACTTTAAGTAGAAAGTATACTCTTTATCTGTGTTTTGCATGTTATAATAGACTTTGTTTTTCCTATTAAAGTGATATGAAATCTTAGACTAAAAATGTGATCAAGGTGATCAGCCATGATCACAATTTTAACGCCCACAATTGAAATCATAGGTTAACGGTTTCAACCTAAGTTGCATACCAAGTCAGCCAAATATGTCCGTTGTTTATCGATTTCATAACACTATTAACACACACATACTACTCGATCTACTCTTCTTGTATGTATATGTATACCACCACTATATACATTATACAAATGATTGCTATCAGCCTTTAAGCACTTTGTATTATTATCATATCTTACGCCGCTAATATCACGTTCATGCACAATAAGCATCTTGCACTTAAATTACTACTGTTCTCATATTAATTGAATCAAAACTTCAGCTTTTGATCATACAAAACTTGAAAATGATGCCTCATGTCATCATAGTACATCACTCCCACATGTAGTGATTAATACAGTTACTTCGTCTATAATTCAGCAAGCCGTTTCTAGCAATTTGAATAATTTCACAAGATTTTTTATTTTATTTTATTTTCTTGAAAAACTAATTTCCAGAAACTGAATTCTTCTTTCATAGAATTTAGTAATCACATTTATTTTCTCAATCCTAGTTATTTATTGAATAACAATACTTCAAAAACTCTATGTTTGGAAACTAAACAAAACTTTCATATGCAAAGAGTTATATGATATTAAAACAAATGGATTTCATTAAATCGAAATGCGATTACACTAGAATTCAAACAAAAAACCAAACCAACAAATTATTCAAAGCGCTAATGCCATGCTTAACATAAAACTAGCCAGAAACAAGTCACTATTAAAATTATCATGCCACGAAGTTATCTTCATCGAGATGAACATGAGCCACACGATCCGCCATTTCACCATCCACCACATTAACATCATCATTTTCGGACTTCCTCAACTTGCACTCACATGCATAATGACCCGGTGTCTCCACAAACATGGCATTTTCCGGTTCTCTTTGATGGTCCGTTCTTCTTGAATTTGTCATGCTTCACCCCCAAGTTGACTTTCGTTGGACCGTTTCGAGAAGCTCTCTTCGAAGAGTTTCCGACTTGCACATGATGAACAGTGGACCCATGATTCACTCGTTTATCTCTATTCCTAGCTTCTTCCTCGATGCGAAGATGCTTCAAGAGATCATCCAACGAGTAATCATCTTTCTTATTTATCAACTTCTTCGAAATGTCATTCCAAGAAGGTGGTAACTTTGACACAATAGCTCCAACTTGTAGCATTTCAGGAATAGGAATAGAAAGCACATTCAACTTGTTAACAAGAATTTGGAGTTCATGCACTTGCTCCAAAATAGGTTTCTCGTTAACCATATGGAAATTGAAGAATTTAGAAATAAGATATCTATTAGTACCTTCCTCCTGTTGCTTGTACTTAAACTCCAAGGCACTCCATAACTTTCGCGGATCAGTGATTGGAGCATAGACATCGTATAGCCTGTCCGAGAGGGAGTTCTTGATGTGACCACAACATAAGGTCTCATCTTCCTTACGAATCATTCTTTGCTTCTCCAACTCGAGAATTTGATTCTTGTCGACTTCTTGTCCTTCAGCGGGAATGGGATCAGCAGGAATTGGAGCCAACAGTGGATCAAGAACATAGAAGATCTTGAGTACGATCAACAAAAAACTTCATCTTGTCAGCCCATCGGGTGTAGTTGCACCCGTCAAATTTGTCCAACTTGACAAATTCTTGGTTCATGATACGTAGGTTTGATGACGATGCTCCAGCCTCCATTTCAACTAATAAACTTTAAAGATTGTTGTATTATTTCTAGTCTAATACTAAACTGATGATGACACCAACTTATCACGAACAACACCAACCAAGCAGCGACCACAACAACGAACACGTACACTAGGCCTGCAATAAAACAAACAAAGCAATAGCATTACTGCTGGGGTACCCTGTCCTTTAAAGTTTATACGACAGCCCGTATGAGTTTGCTGCAAGCCAACAAGTCATTACAACTCAGGATCTATGCAGACACGGTGTTGTGTTACAGCAGCAACTGTTAACAACACAATGCAAATGTGGTAGGGAGAAAAGAGGGTGATGAATCACAAAGAAAGTAGTAGCTAATGTTAATGGTTTTCTTCTTTTTGAAGAGGTTCTCCAATGCTCTATTTATAGGGAATAAAGACGTGAATGTGATCATAACCAACCACTATTCATGCCATGATCATAGTCCCTAGAAATCAGAGATCATGGGAGAGGAATTCAAACTTGAAACCGTTATACACCCATATATAGTTTACTTGGTCAAAAACACATAAAGCTTCACCAAGTCAAAACTAATTTAGCTATCTTTGTGACTCACGTGACTCCATCCCAATATATAATAGATTGATGCATCTTGAAATTGTACATAGAGCTTTTGCACTGGCTACTTGTACTATGAGTTTGAATAAGATCTTTTTTTCTCAAATGATATATGTCTTATAAGATCCCCACCATTCACAGGTAACACTTATAACTATGTTATAGTGTTTAAAAGATCACACTTATAAACTCAATTTCTTACATAACTTTTCAACCTTTATATATTTCCAACAGGATGTAACATTCTTTTTATGATAAAAACCTTTGTCATCATATCCCCAAGACTCATAACCATCTTGTCTAACAGCAAATGCTCATTCTTGTGAACTCTATTATTGTTTTCTACTCATTAATTAAGGCTAGCTTTTGACATTGTGGAAACCAATATTATTAAATTTATATGAGCGGCAAAAGTTTCCTTCTTTTTTTAATCTTAATAGTATATAATAATGTTTGATCAGTTGTTAATTAAGTGGACAGCTTAGATAAGAACAAAACTAACTAAAACAAATGTCAAACGTATGTGTCCAATGTTCATAAATAACTACGTAATGCAGCATGGACCCAACTATCAACAGTAATACATACACGACTCCAAAACAAGTATCCAACTAATTTTTTAAATGATTTAACCAATGAGAAACGTTACTTGTACTTGTCTGTTACTTGTTAACTATCGAATAACATTTTTGGACTTCTTCTTTGTTTTTTAACAAACATGTCCAAATATTAGACCACTAATACAGCCGGCTTACATCGCAACCCGAATACTTTTATGTCGTTGTAGTTAACATATGTAGATCATGTAGTATATATGTGTGCCTGCGCACGCAAAGAAGGAAAGTAATTAAGTGAGGATTAGAAAAGAAAATAACAAAATAAAAAAAAAAAAGTTTATTAATGATTATGGAAGATCCTAAGAGATTGGAAGAAGGCATTCCGAGTGTGGCTCGGAAACCGGAAGCTATGGTTGTTGTGGAGCAACGAGAAGAAGATAGTGAAATGGCAAGAAAAGAAGATGAGGCGACGAAAGGCGGAGAAAAACCAATGTTGGTGAAGGGAAAGAGTAAGAGGATTGCGACGTTGGATGCGTTTAGAGGTCTAACCATAGTAGTAAGTTGGAATTAAAATGCATATTTGTGAATTTTGTAACCATTATATATTGACATACATATTGTAATGAGAATTTTAAACAATAAAAATAAACACTAATTAAAAGTACATCGTTGGGGTTGTTCCAGCTAATGATATTAGTAGATGATGCGGGAGGAGTATACGAGCGTATTGATCATTCACCATGGAATGGGTGCACGTTGGCTGATTTTGTGATGCCTTTCTTTCTCTTCATTGTTGGTGTCGCGATTGCCTTAGCTCTCAAGGTACATCATATCTCTCTGTTTACTACACCAACTTGTTTTTGTTTAATATATGTAAAATCTTAACAAATTATGATGGTCTTTGCATGCAGAGGGTTCCAAATATGAAGTATGCAATTAGAAAGATTATCATAAGAACATTGAAGATGTTGTTTTGGGGCATTATATTGCAAGGTAGATTAATTATGAATTGAAATGAAATGATCTATATAGATTGCGAATTAAGTGAACTTAAAATGTACTGTACTACAGTAAGCTAAGTGAATAAAAATGCAAAGTACAATAATCTCGATCCGTATGTATCAACCAGATGAATTATTTGTGCAGGAGGGTACTCCCATGCACCTTATGAGTTGGTTTATGGAGTTGACATGAAGATAATTAGATGGTGTGGGATCCTTCAGGTATATATACTAACAATTATTACCTACTATTATTTATATACGATGACGCAAGGATGACAATTACAATATTAGTGTAATGTCGCCGATTTTGCAGAGAATAGCATTGGTGTACTTTTTTGTAGCTCTAATTGAAACTTTAACCACAAAGCTCAGACCAACAGTTCTAGAGCCTGGTCATTTCTCCATTTTCTCAGCTTATCGATGGCATTGGTAAGTTTTCACCAAAACTAAATAAATTTCTTCACGGGCATGCATTTTAACATTTTCTTTTTGTTTGATATTAGGTTTGGAGGCCTCGTCGCTTTTCTTATTTACATGATTACCACATTCTTTCTATATGTTCCCGATTGGAGTTTTACTACAGACATAAATGGGGTATCAGAGAGTTTCACTGTATGTTTGAATCCTACATTTTACTTAATACTTGTAAAACACAATGCATAGATCTAGAATCAAATTAATATGTTTCTGTGTAAATGTGGTTTCAGGTTGAATGTGGTATGAGAGGGCATCTGGGTCCTGCTTGTAACGCGGTTGGTTATGTAGATAGAGAAGTATGGGGCATCAATCATCTTTACGGCCAACCTGTTTGGATTCGATTAAAGGTTCGCAAACACAAAAATAGCTCAGCCACAAATGTTAAGACTTGTTTTACCGTCATCAAAAGTTCATTAACATTTTTGAGTTTCTTTAAATTACAGGCTTGCACTCTTGCCTCTCCAGAAGCTGGTGATCTCCGTCCAGACGCCCCCAGTTGGTGTCGTGCTCCCTTTGAACCAGAAGGCCTATTAAGGTAACTAAACACTAATTGTTGGACTCATTGATTTATAATAATTTAATGGAATATACCAGATGCTTTGATACTAATAATCTGAGTATTTTGTGAATGATCAGTTCAATCTCAGCTATTCTATCTGGTGTTATTGGCATTCATTATGGACATGTCTTGATCCACTTCAAGGGTCATGGAGAGAGACTGAAACAATGGGTTTCAATGGCCCTTGGCTTGTTGGTCATAGCAATTGTTCTTCACTTTTCTGATGGTATATATTTTTTTGAATTTATATATATTTGACCCATTTTCCGTTCTAACTTGACCTTTCGATTTCTGTGTAGCGATTCCTATAAACAAGCAACTCTATAGTTTCAGCTACGTTTGTTTCACAGCGGGGGCAGCCGGAATAGTGTTTTCAGCTTTCTACATCCTGGTAAAGAAAATTATTTATCCTTATAAAATGGGTTGGTCAGGCACTCGGGAATGTTAAGAATGAGTGAAAAGCAATATTTACTGTTAACATATGGAGTAATAATCTTATAACTTGAATAAAATCATTTAGAACAGAAAAATGTACTTGATTAACTTTTGACCATTGTTCGAATCATTTGACAAGTGCCCGAGGGCTAGAGTTAATTATCATACCTTTTGACCAAATGGTCCAAAACAACCCACTTAGTTGTAAATGGGTCGAAACGAGAATTTCTACCAAAAAGCTAGAAAACATGGGAAGTAAACTTGTGCTCTGTGATAGTGGTGGAGCAACAGCCATCCATTATAAGCATACAAGTAGAGCTATTTGTTTTTCTTTCGTTCTTTCTTAAATCTAAAATGTGAATTTTTTTAATACTTATTGTGAATTGTTATGAAAAATTATAAAGATCGATGTATGGGGACAACGAACTCCCTTTTTGCTCTTTGAATGGATTGGAATGAACGCGGTATTGGTTTTTGTACTGGGAGCACAAGGTATTCTAGCAGGGTTCATAAATGGGTGGTACTACAAGAATCAAGAAAACAATCTGGTAAAATTACCATTAAACTACATTCTTTCGATAAGATAAATAATTGTTAATAAGAACCATAATCATTAGTATAACGCATATTAATCATTGCTGCTGCGTTTTAGGTAAACTGGATACAAGATCATGTTTTCATTGACGTTTGGAACTCGGAAAAAGTTGGTACACTTTTATACGTGATATTTGCTGAGATCACGTTTTGGGGAGTGCTTTCAGGAATATTGCACAAACTTGGCATATACTGGAAGCTTTAAGGACCAGAATTTTCAACAAACAAACAAGGTGGTAGAATATACATGCTTCTTAATTTGGAAATGTCGTAATCAAATATATATGTAAGGTTAAATGTGTGCAGTTTTTACATTATAGAACTTCATGTCGTCTTACTTGTAGTGTCTCACTCAATAGGTTTGTTTTAATTGCATATTCCATTGAAAGGTTAATAGATGTGATTGTTTACTAGACTCGGACTCCTAAATCAACTCGACTCGTTGGGAGTCGGACATGAATCACGAGTCACCTAGCAATTCAACTATGTTTCACAATATACTCAACAGATTTAGATTTTTCAACTATGTTTCACAAAATACCCAACAGATTTAGATTTTTCAACTATGTTTCACAAAATACTCAATAAATTTAGATTTCATCAAAATACCCATTTTTTGCACATTTGCGATTTTTAATTTAACATTGTACGATTTTGTGGAAAAATCACACTATGAATAAATATAAACTTGCAAGATATGAACAAAGTTAAATAATGTCGTTGCAGTGTAATATGTTGCCAAACGGTCACTAAATTGTCGAAATATGTGACGAGATTGTCACCAGAAGTGACACTACCTCTCCCTCCACCACCCCTCTCCTTCCTCCCCCTCCCTCCCAGAAGGTCAACATGAACATAACATGTTTATTACTCGTATGGTGGTAAGGTGTGTCCACCCATTTTATAACCTTTTATATCCTAACCTTATTAGCCTTAACTCTTAACACGTTTATTTTGTGTCGGAATTACTGCCCCAATATTGTCAATGAGATACCAAATCCAAAGGGGCACTGGAAACATGGTTCACATATTTAACCAATTACTCCATCTTACTCACTTTAAATCAAGTTATTCTATGTTGCAAAAGCAGAAAATGGGAAAGTAGCAAGACTTCATCAGCATATACATGACAAGTCACTTGTCAAACATAATCAAACAGAATTTGGCATAATCCACACTAAAGTTACATTACCCACTTTCAACAAACCTTAAAGTGCATGCTTTATGAAGTTTCAATCACGATTTGATAAACCATGAATGCACACAGAATAGAACTTCAATCAAGTTTTCCATTATCTGCTGCCAATGTTTTATTATTGAGATCAGCAGCTACAGGATTATGCTCCCCTGCAACCTGTTAACACATGGCAAACATGATCCACTTAAACTCAAAGAGAAGTTTGTGAGACAAAATGAAGACTATCCATATTGGTTGATAATATTTTTGGGGGAGAAAGCAAGAGCATTACGACATTTATCGTATATAACAGTGATTATGCCTTCATAACCAATGCCATTCAACTAGAATTATAGATTCCCATGTCCATCCAAGTAAAGGATCTGCGAAAAGATTAGTAGTCACACAACTCCCAACAATAACATTGTTCCAGCAAAATGTGTCGGTTGGTTAACCAGACGATATTTTTGCCCAACTTTTCTTATATTTAAATAGACTATTAGTGCATTAAAAATTACTATTACAAACATAAATATATAATTATTTTAAAATATCAATTTAAAAGGTTGATCTATGCATTATAAATACACTTTATGGCTACTATAGACCCGTTTCCTTTATGACCAAAGTTTCTACTAACCTAATTGACACATTAAGATAGAAATTTAACCCACATAAATAAAGTCAACACTAAGAGTCCTAATCAACGAGAGAAAATAGTTCAATTACCCAAGCCTGGGCTGCTAGTCATTAAGCATATTCATAATTCACCATTGTATATTTTTTAGATGTCGACGACTCGTGGAGGATAGCAGGGTTACTACTTAAATAAAAAAGGGACACCTCATGAGGTGTTTGTTATAGCTTAATTTCAGCTTATAAGCTTTTATTCATATCGACCCCCTACTCTACAATAAGACATGTAACATGTTGTCAATGTGCCTAAACATACAATCATGCAGTTTTTCTGTCCTGGTCAAGGAAAAGATTAATTTTCTAGATAAAATACACCGACATGTCAATATTATTTTGTATCACTATGATGCAAACAGTCAAAGGACGATATCCTTTGATGGGGATATCCATCAAATCCAACGAAAATGCATCCAACTTTCTGTTGCTATTATGGGTGATCAACATTTTCGTTGCATCCAAGTATTAGGTCATGGAAGTTGGATGCATTAAAAACAATGTTTTACCAACATATGCATCCCCTAATCAGGTCACTTGCTTATTTAGCATCTCGTATCAGCATCCACATATTAACATTGCTAGAAATTTGACTGGTAATATTGAGAAGAATCACGCCAGTCATGAATTTGCTTTATAACAATGGATAATCCAATACGTTCCTGAGTGAAAATCTAAGTTAAAAGAAGATTTTGTGGCCCTTAATTTGTTCCAAATGTTTTGGGTTTAGCAATGATCTTATGTTGGCCCATAGGATTTTCATGGAAAAATAACCCTCACCCACTGGGCTCACTCAAAAAGCCAGCGGGCAGAACTTAGAAAGAGAAAAGGGGAGGTGGTAGTTGTGGCAAAGCTATATTAGGAGCAGACGCAGAGCCGCAATTGATACATGTTTTCACGTAAGGGTGGTGATGGCGTGTAGTGTTTCAAGCAAAAGGTGTCATGCGGAAACAGTGGACAACTGCACTATAAGTTCCTCTAAGCTTGCCTTGTTACATTTGCGAACCATTTAAAAAAGCAAGTATATGCAAAGCCATGCAGTATTGTGATTTCTTTTGCAATTTGTGCTAATAGATCATAACAAATAGTAACCAAAGATAAGCATCAGTTTACTATATACTCGGCACATGACGCCCACTAAATTTTTCCATAATCACAAGGGGCATCATGGTTACAATTCTACAGATCGAATTACTTAGATAACAGAGTTCTTTCACTTCATGTTTTTATTCAAATAGGCGCAAAATTTGAAATTTAGGCCATAATACATGTTCATCCCTAGTCGTGTTTCACTTGCTACCCATTAAAGGTGGCAATATTATATACCGGTTTATTCATCTCTGATGGGTCAAACAGGTATATGATAAAAAAAAAAAAAAAAAAAAAAAAAAATTGGAAAAGAGGTCAACCAACAAGGAAGTTACCCAACCCATCAAATTCTTTTGCTAGAGTTCTTACCGTAAGTAACAGAAATAGATGACTCGATATTCTTATTTAGTGAAGTAATGTCATTTGGTAAAAAAAATGAACTCTGAAACAACCCGACCTAACCTAACCAGTTTCTAACCTCCTAAAGCTTTCTTCCTCATCATCTTTGTTATCCAATAAAACTATCAACAGAAAGATAAATAAGTTTAGACTTTCAACAGAAAGATAAATAAGTTTATCCCGATTTCAAAAGAAGGTCGTTGCATTTGAGCATATGAAAAATATAAGAAATGTAAATCTAAATAATGACTAAGAGAATGAACTAGGGGCATTGTATATTATTAGGAAAGATTGAACGAAGTTGTGTTTATCATAAGAAAAGTACCAAGTTCTTCAAATTTACTTTTTTTTTTTTTTTTTCTTCTGAGTAAGCATGGTGTGCGACCTTTTGGCCGAGTAATCCATAGGGCTTAAGGCCACTGCCACACATACTCAAACCGGGTAAAGCCCTCCCCTTTTGGGGGACGTTGGCGTGGCCACTTCAGGTTTTGTTTGCACCAAGTGTGTTTAATTTGCATAAGCACAACTTTAAACCTTATATCTAAGGGCACCAAGAATAGGTAGATATGAGAAATATGTTAATTTTGGTGGGCAACTTGGGCTGCTGTAAGACTTTACCAGATTGTGCAGACGATTAGGGTAACGTTGGGTGGAAGATAACTGGCGCGAATATACACCACAATAAAATCCATCAGTCGTGAATCGGTTGCATTTCAACTCATGGGTCTAAACCTCAACTCATAAAGAAAAGACATTATCTGTCAAGTGAGTGTAACGTATTGTGTCAAATGCTACATTTCTAAACCTTTTACTAAGATTTATCTTCATCACATGTATAAAAGACGTTCAGTGTCCACGACAAACAAGCTATATAGATAGCTCAAATTTAGATATCAGAACAATAGCAATGATTAAAAACTTACATTTTGAGTAGTCTTAGGAGGAACATAAGGACACGCGAGTGGTGTGCGCTCCGGTTTACGATATTCCCAACCTAAAAGCCTATAAACTCTAGCCTAAATCACCAATGAAATAATAAAATTAATTTGTGTATGAAAATAAGTAAAAGGTAATGAAGAAATAAAATAATAATACCATGATAACATGAAACAAGAGTGGTAACAGATTTACAATCGGTACAAGGAACAACGGCAACAAACAAGCTATGCAAACCTTTATTTATCAATAACCAATTAGTTACTACTTCATATATAATAAACTTATGTTTGATCATCATAAAGGCTTCAAATTTCTTTTACCATTTTTGATGATTCACCGATCAAATCTTGTCTTTTTTCTTTCTCTGCTTCTGTAAACCAACGTCACAATAAGCGGTATAATGGGTCAACCGGATCACAATCTCAAAACTGTTACACGGATCGTCCCTTTGGTTTGTTCAAAATTGCATCTACCGTCCCTCGTACTTTCGAATTGCATTCACCGTCCCTAACTTTTGAGTAAAATACACCGTTCGTCTTTGAACTTGTACCCAAATTACTAACGGGAGTCCTTCACAAAACTTAAACACTCCCAAGGTCTCTACTATTCTAAAAATTAACGCTCATCTCACTCACCCACACTACCATCACTCCACCACCATCATCTTAGTCACCTTCACTACCATAATTGTCACCACCATCTCGTTACCACAATCCATCACCAAACACAAAACTCATTCCCAAATCCCTTCCATCAACTCCAAACACAAAACACCCATCATTGTCGTCATCGTCATTAAATCAAATGGGTTTATAAAATTATGCTTTCTTTTGGGTTTCGATCATCTTTGTACCCAACACTAGTCCAAGTACCTATGCTTTCTTCCTTTGTTTCATTTAAAGTTGTTTTTTTTTTCCTTAATAAGCATGCGTTTAATAGTGACGGGTACGATGGATTTGTATTCTCACAACTTATTTTGTAACTTTTTACAGTTATCTTGATTATGTAGAATATGTACAACCGGTCTGTAACTTTTTAAATAACTTGATTTATTCTCACAACTATACAATATTCGACCCTGAATTTGTATTCTCACAACTATACAATATGTACAACTGGTGATTGATAGTGGCGGGTCGGTAGATTTGTATTCTTGTTGTGAACAACGCTTAAAGAACCAAAATCTTGACCTTATATAAACCATTTCATGACCCTCGGGGTTCAACTATGACTTTGAGCTCGGTATTTATTTAAGCTCCTAACACATTCCAATCCATTTACAAGCCTTCTACCTCTTAATCCAATTGCTTCCAAATCCTAGGCCTTTTACTCAAGACCAACTTGCATCAAGAATCACCTACACAAAACATCAACAACTAAAAAGGTAAGCTTATGCTTAGTTAGTAACCCACAATAATATATTATCATATATGACATAATCAATGCATATGTACATATCATGTCTATAACACTTAACCATTCACCCATTGCACTTGTATGACAAACCGCTATTTTACAGGTCAATACTATTTACTAAATCCAAATTATTTATTTTGAAGTTTACCTGAGAACATTTTACGTATAACTTTTTAGTTAAATAAATGTAAAACAAGGAATAACCCTCTTGTGCATTATGAATCTAGACTAAATTTAGTCTACAACATTACAGTAAATTACCACTACTCTAATTCATAAATTAATTTCAAGGACATTTTCATTTTTACCTATGTACGGTTATTAATTTATAATTAACGCTTTTCACAATTTGCATCAACACACCGTGTACCCGACACTCCCAACAATTAATTTTGACACATTCTTACACTTCCTAAACTACTACAAAAGTACCAATATTATTTTCTTATACTTCTTATAATTCTTTTATTAAAAACATTTAGTTATACATATTTAACTTTAACTTCAAAACTATTACCCGATACTTATTTTTTAATACCCAATACACTCACAAAATATATTTTACATAAAATAACACATACTTTTCTCCATTTTTTCTCATTTAGACCTCCCCCCTTCCCCCAAGCTTAATAGTAAGCTAAAAATAATTTATTACCAAAAACCATACTCACTTTTGCTAATAATTGACTTTGACTTCTAACTAAACAAAACAAACCCTTAAACCAAAGTGTAAATGGATAAAGTAAGAAACAAGATTTGATGGTGCCTTCCCTCCCCCTTTTTTGGTCGGCAGAACCCAAGGAAACAAGTACCCTCATTATTTTTTCATCAAGCTAAAGCTTTAGATCAATAAACAATTACTTAAAGCCATACCTTTCTTTGGATATAAAAGGAAGGATAGTGCATACATTTTACATACTTGCAAACTCAAAATACACCCCCTCAAACACTTAAGGTTCGGCTAGGGTAAGAACACAAGCAAGGAGAAATATTTTTGCTAGTTTGAGTACTTATTGGAGCTTATTTTGGCGTTTTAGTTAATAACAAAGGGTTTAGGAGTTTTTGTTTGGGTACATTTGTGTTCATCATCTTCACATACGCCTTTTAAGTTCAAGTAAGTTATCACCATTTACATAATCTCTACACACTTTACATTGGTATTAATTTCATCAATAGCTTAGTTTCATGTTTATATACTTATTAATATCACCATGTACATGTTTGAAATTTTACAACCACAATGGGTTAACAACTAGTTACTATGTCATAAACTTACTTTTAACATGAACACTGATAACGCTCAGAATGAGCATGTTTTAGTAGCATTATTGTTAGTTTTGTGCATGATAATTGGTTATATTTATACATAATTGTTACGAAATTGCGAAGGAAGCGTATTTGTATGCAAATGTAGCCAGGTATCGAAAAAGATGAAGAAATGATGAATATATGCACATTTGGATAATTCTGAAGGAGGAAGAAAAGAAGAAACTACTCAAAGACTCAATGATTTGAAGCACGAAGATTTCTAAGTTTCTACATCATTAAAATATCAAGTTCTAAATCGTGCGAAACAGAAGGAGAGAAAAAAAGAAAAAGCATGCATCGAGACCGATTCAAGAAAAGTAAAAAATTTGTTTGTCTGGGATGGACTCATTGCCGTCGATTGGAACCCCGGCCGGATCGGTGGGTAAAGATTGGGAGGAGCGATCGGTTGCAATTATAACCGATCCATTGGACTGTTCTGCTGTTACATATTTCGCATTTATTGAAGGCATTACTTCCATTAATCATTGGAGTCTGATCATTTCTTAATATTAACTCCTGGAGAACGTTTTTGGCTTGCTGGTTAAGGGTTATTGGTTCTATATTGAACCTAGACCTATGTACTTAGTGTGACACATCTAGTCTTTCTTAATTTGTTGGCATTAACATTTGAAAGATAAAAAGGCCGAAAGGATTTCTCTTAATGTTTTTATTCCAAAACGTTAGTGCACGAACTAGTATGGGATATGATGATTGACACTCATCATATTTGCTTATTAAAATAGACTTGAAACGATTTCATCATGAAAAAAGCCGAAGGGGTTCGTAAGAACAAGTTAGATAAGAATCATTTTCAAACAAATGGATTTCAAAAGAATAGTCAATTGGTTAATAGGCCGAAAGGATTACCTATGTGATTGTATTCTTATAATGATTTCTACATGACATAAACCATCGATTGTGAATCATTTGCCTATGATTTGTGCATTACTTCAAGTTTACATCAAACTATCATAAACACTCTAGACAATTGGCTATGACCTACACACAAGTATATGTTTCTTTAATTGGTTTTTAGAATAACAAAAATTTCGTTGGAGGCTTAACAAACCTTCTTGTTTCAAACAAATCAATAACCACAAATCCTTTGGGACGATCTCGACTTACCCACCTTTACTATCACGGACGAGTATTCTTGCTCGTATGTGTTAAATGTAATTGTCCGGTAAATCGTGTTTATAAATTTTAAAACTTGTACACGGTAGAGCACATCAAGTTTTTTGGCGCTGCTCCTGGGAACTTGTACACGGTAGAGCACACAAGTGTTTTTGGAGAATGTCTATAAGCTACATAGGTTGCTAAACACTATTGTTAATGACAAGGACAAAGTGTTTTCGAGCAATTTTTGGCAATCAATGTTTAAAGTTCTAAGGGTGAAACTACAAATGTCCACATCATATCATCCCCAATTAGATGGCCAAACAAAAGTTAGTAATAGATGTTTGGACTTTGGAGTGCTACTTAAGATGTATCAAGGCTAAGATATTGGACTCAGTGGATTGCCCATGGTTTTTTTAGTATAATACCAATTTCCACACTGCCATAAGAATCACTCCATTTGAAGTGTTGTATGACCAAACACCACCACTCCACATGCCCTATATAGCTGGTGAAAGCTCAGTGGAATATGTGGACGGAACATTGCAGGAAAGAGAGCAAGTGGTGGAGATGTTGAAATTTCATTTTTAACCTTCAACCTTACAAACAGGTGACAGCAAGACAAATCCCTTATCACAAGTTGTCAGCCGAATATTATGGTCCTTTTAAGATTTTGGAAAGAATTGGGAATGTGGCTTACAAATTACAACTTCCAGATGGCAGTCAGATACATCCAGTGTTCCATGTATCTCAACTGAAAATATGTAGAGGTGATATAAGCAAGAATGGTACTCTTCCAATGTGTGACACTGATGACATTTTTTCAGTATATCCGACGGCCATTATTGATAGAAGATTGGGAAAGTTGCACAAGGATGTTGCTTATGTGTTAGTCCAATGGTCTAATGGTGGTGCAGAAGAGGCAACTTAGGAACTTTACTCAGATTTGATTAAGAGATCTTCTGAATTTGACCAAGCTCATAATGTAAATGAAAGTTAAAGATGTTGAATTTGAGGTTTGACTGTGGAAAGTCAAATCTTAAAGAGGATAGATTGGTACAAGCTAAAATAAGAAGTCACTTGCTAGGCATGCACACGTTTGAAAGTTGGTTGCTTTAGGTGGGAAAAACAATTATCAGTATTTTATTACTTCTTCTTTATATTAAAGAGATAGATTTCCATTTCATTACATTTCATTCATTAAAATGATTGTAAACACTTTCTCTCTCAAGTTCTCATTACATCTGTGATCATTGAATACAAATTCGATTTCATTTTTTCCTCATATGATTTCCTGTTTTTGTTCTTGAGTTTTAACCACATTTCTTAAATGATTTTTGGTTACTACATCGTTGTAAGTATAAGTTATACTATTGATAATAATAAATTTCTATGTTTTGTCATTCATATATGTTGTGTTGTTTTTCATCTTACGGCTAATGACACCTTTGAAAACTTTACTATAACCGTTAAGATTATGTTTTATCAATTTGTGGTGTTTTCTTCAAGTTTTTTTAGTTCTCTTTAATAATTTCTTTCATTGTTCCATAAATCAAAAACCCTTACACAACTATTACATAAGATGTGCCACATTACGCATCAATACATCATGACTCTCGGAGTTTCTCACAAAAACAATTTATGTTCAAAGTTGCACAACTGTTATAAGCAAGTGTGTCTCAAATACAAAAACCTATACTACTTAAATACTAATTTGTCGAGTGGTGTGTAGCAAAAATGCACTAAAAATAACATTAGGGTATATTTTGGCAATATAACTGTTATAAGCACCACAACATCAGCTTTTTACGCTATAACAGACACACACACTTACTTCCCAATAACATTCTTATAACACACCACCAAAAAACCGCACTAAAAAATAAAATAATATAATAAGAATAATAATAATAATAACAATAACAATAACAATAACAATAACAATAACAATAACACCCTTATGTGTGGGCTATTGTGGGCATTCACTGCCCTCTGCTGCTCTACTGGGTTTATGCCCCATTGATCCAACTTCTTTGTTGTATTCAATGATTCAACACCCTTGTTGGAGTGTGGCTGTGGTCCTTTTGTAGTTTCCTTGTCTAAGGGTCTTGGGTTTCAATTTTGAAACGCGCCTCAACTATTAGTTAGGACTGTGTGAGGATACCGTGTGGATGCTCCTCCATATCTGTTGTTATAGGTGTCTCTATCACATCTTGGTTTTGATCTTCTTTCTCTTGGTGGTGAACTTGGTGCAGTGTCTATCATGCGGTTTGTCTTCTTGATTGTTGTAGGACTGCGTTTTGTCCATTGGGATAAAAGCCTGTGTATGCGGTTTGTCTAGGGGGCCCGCGTGTGTAATCCTTTTCGTCCATTTCTGTTTTACTTTTTGAGTTTGATCCTTGCGTTTTATCTTCTTGTTTGGCATGTGCTTTGCTTTTGTTGGTGGGCCTTGATATATGCGGTTTGGCACATTTTGGATTAACATTGCATGCGTTTTGTCTTCAAGTAATGGCTGGAATGTTGTCTTTGGTGGTACTTGGTAGGGCCCCTAGCACTTGCATTTTGACATAATTTTGGAGGCGGTTTGACTTTTTGTTTGTGGCGGTTTATTTTATTTGCAGTTTGACCAAATAATAATTAAAAAAAAATCATTTCGCTATTTTGCTTGTTTTTCATGGCTAGTCGCGAGGTGTCTCGGATTTCTTGCCCGTTACAAGGTTGTGAAGGATGCAGTGGGGGAAATGGTAAAGGGCTTACTAAGAAATATTTTATTGACCATTTGAACACTAGTCATTTTAAAACAGATGTTTTAAAAGCTTCATACAAGGATCGGGTTGCAAAGGATTTTTCCTTATTTTCCGCGCTTGACTAAGCACTTCATGCGGCGAGTGTTTGGCTTTGTGGGGTATGTTTTTGCACCCACACTTTTAGTAAAAATTGTAAACATGCCGATGGGGGAATGGTTATAGCACCTAGTTTTCATGACGTTGCGATATATGGCATCACTGCGCCTCCTATACCAGTATCAGATACAGTGAATGACGCTATTGTTGCATCGGTTATTACTGCTGGTGATGTTGGTGAAGGGGTTAATCTTTTGGTACCTTCACAGGCGGGTGAGTCAGTTTTCTTTGACATCAACCTCCTGGGTCGGGTTTTCTTGAAGAAGTTACGTACGGTCAAATGTACCCCACCTAGGCTACGTCTCGGGTTTGCTAAGATTTTTCGTAATGCACTAGACAAGGTCCTTGCATGCCCGGGGGATTTATCGGTGTGGGTGCAACTCCTCATCCTGCCATGTTGTGTTTTGACCACCTTCGCGCCAACAAATAGAGCCCAACGACGATCAGGGAAGCAAGCGGTGTCGGTTTGAATGTATCTCGGGCTATTCTCGGTTGGAAGGATCCTGGCTGCGGATTGGATTGGTGACAGGAAGCTTATCGGGGGTCACTCCATCCCTCGGTGAGATGAAGAAACCCAATGATCTTGATGCAGCTAACCTGGTTCAATGTAAGCGTAAACTGGGGGACGGACACTTTATAGCTGCCATTAAGGTGCTTACGTCCTCTCGTGTCGCCCCCTCTACAACTGACACCCTGCATGAGTTAGAGGCCAAACATCCCCATGCTCCACCTCCAATTTTGTCATCTTCTCCTCTAGGCGAAGATGCACTTATTGTGGATAAGGACTTGGTATTGAATAGGATCCGCAGTTTCCCAAAAGGGACATCATGTGGTTGCGATGGGCTTAGAGCACAACATTTAATGGATATTTTCTTTTGGGGGGGGGCGTCCTTCGCTAGCGATGACTTTGCTAGGTTCTACCACTGGGGTTGTCAACCTGTTCGTGAGTGGAATGTGCCCTGCTCCACTTGGGGAATATATTGCTAGTGCCCCCTTGACTCCTTTGGTTAAGCCGGGCAGAGGCATACGGCCTATTGTTGTTGGCACGGTCTGGCGTAGGCTTGTATCGAAGGTTGCTTCTTCTTCAATTGGCAACTCTATGAATACCTATCTGCAGGACTTTCAATTTGGGGCGTCCACGGTGGTTGTGTGTCACACCTACGCGGAGCTGAAATACAGTGTAACGGAAGGGAACAAAAGCACAAGATAATAGAACATACCAGCGTTAAGATTAAAAAGAAATAATACTCCATTACAATACTAGTTTAGCCGTCATGCGGCAAATATATTACAAAGTTTAGATTCCAAAATATTGAGTTTTATTACATACGACTTGTAGCGACAAGTGAAAACTTCTTTATGCAAGACTTGATAGAAAAGCTTATTACGATCACTGAAATGCATGAGAGAAAAGCGGGTCAACTATGAAAATAGTTGGTGAGTAAACATGTTTAGTAAAATAAGAAAACTTCGTAGAAATAATCAAAGCTTTAGGTCAACGAAAAGGGTCCACAAAGCAAAGGCATTGTGTATCCTTCAGTTCAAATTCGCCCATACAAAACTTGCAACTGTGTGTACACAACCCATTGCCAAAAATATAGTCGTCAAGTAGTAGTCAAGTGTAGCGGTCATAATAGTTCCCAAAGCAAAGGCATTGTATATCCACTCAGTTCCAAGTTCCGCCCATACAAAACTTGCAACTTTGTTGTACCTGACCATTGCACAAAATATAGCGTATGAAGTGGTCAAAATAGTTCACAATATAGTACCAAGTATATAATAATTTAAAGATGCTCCAAACATGGGAGACTTTATTTTGCTCGAACAGGGGAGACTTAAATTGAAAATGCTCCGTTCCCATAGGGAGACATTTTGCTCGGACGGGAGGCTTTAAGTTGATGCTCAGAACATGGGAGACTTTATGCTTGCTCGAGCAGGGGGAGACTTTATAGTGTCTCGAACATGGGAGACTTTGCCTTTGCTCGAACAGGGGAGACTTTAATTGAAAATGCTCCGTTCCCATAGGGGAGACATTTTGCTTTCCGGACGGGGAGGCTTTAAGTTGATGCTCGAACATGGAGACTTTGTCTGCTTTCCGAGCGGAGACTTTATAGTGATGCTCGAACATGGGAGACTTTGGGACAAGGTCATAACTGCGTCTGGTTCAATAAGTTCAAATAAGTCATAATGTAGGTAATAAAATCCAGAGTCTAAGTCAAGTTCAAAAGTTCAAGAGTTCCGTTCAAAAGTTCGTAATTAAGTTCAAAGATTTAAGTCGAGTTCACAAGTTCTAGTCAAAAGAGTTCACAAAGTAAGAATCAATTTAATTCAAGTATGGTTCATGCATTGACCCCAAAAATATAGTAAAAGGTAAAAGGGTGTGATTACTCACTAGCATAAAATGTTCAATAAGTTCATAAAACATAGATAGTTTAGTTCAAGTATAAATCATGCATTCAACCCCAAAACAATTTAAAGCATTTAAAGGGAGTGCGTGAATACTCACTTGATGAATAGATGTGACGACAAAAGTGGTTACACCGAAATGTAGCGGGGATCTCGAAACTGACCTATTATGAATGATATGATATGCAATAAGTCCGCGATGTAATGTTATGCATGAATTGGATGATATTTATACCATTTGTGAGTTTGAAAATAATACTTATGGTCGAAAAAATACTCGTTTTGGCGTCTTGACCACTCAAAAATCACTTACAAGTATTTACGTCAAAATGTCATCCTACAATGGTTTTATAATGATTTATGGTGAAATATCACTTTTAGTGCATGAAACAATGTAGAGTCGAGAAATTTCATGAAAGTAACAAAATAGCTTTGGAAAACTAATTAGTAAAATGGTTATGCGTCGGCGTTAGAGAAACGAACTTCGGCGGTTTTGGAAAAGTTTGTATCGAAATCTAGAAGTTCAGTTCGGGGAGTTTTTGACATAAAATTCCGAACATAAAGATAATAAAAGGTTAAAGATGGTGATTTGCTAATATATTTGGTTAAAATGAGTTTCGCCAAGTTTAGGCGACTATAAATAATTTATTACAACTCTCGCTATACAAGCGGTTAATCGTTTTGAAAAAATATGCTCGATGATCTTAATTTTATTAGAAGACAATTAGTTCCAAAATTTCCACATCATGGTTAAAAACAGACCTTAAACATGGTCATTTTAGTCAAGTAACACTTGTCTCGTAAAATAATATAGTTTTTCTAAAAATAATAGTTCACGGCAGAAGTTTGTAAAAGCGTGTGTATCTTAGTGCGTTTTCAAATCCGTTTTCATTATTATCGTCCTTAACCGTTATCAAAGTATACTAATATATTTTTGATAAGTCGAAATAATTTGTAAAGCTTAAGGCTCGTTTTAGACTTCGAATAAAACCAAAACATGTTGCTGAAATTTCTGAAAATAATATATTTCGTCGCCAAACTTTAAAAATTCACCACGACTTCGTTATAACTCCGTTTTTATCCGTTCAAGCGGACCGGATTCGTTTAAAGTATATTTTCTAAATATCAAGGCCAAAATGTCGTGGCTATGGTCGGATTTTCCAGAAAATGATTTTAAGGACAGACCCTTTTATATACTTATGAAAATAGTTTTTCTCGTACTAAACCTATTCCAATCCCTTCAAATCAACTCCAAAGCTAATCTAATCCTACCATACACCTTCTTAGGGTGTCATGGGTTCCTAAACATCATCAAGACCAAAGTATACCAAGGGGATAATTATAGGATGACTTTATATATATATATATCTCTAAAAATCATGTAAAATGGTATAAACAACTCAAATCATGCATGCTTGCTCCAAAAATGAAAAGATAAATATGAGATGATAAGGAAACATGAAAAACATAAATGATATGCTTACAAGTTAATATGATGAGGTGCAAAGAACAAGGTTTAGCCTAAACACTCTTGGTTTTTATTTCAAAACCTTATAAAGAGTATTATCTAGATTGTAAAAACACTTGAGCTAGCAAAATTTTTTTGATCCCTTGATAACACCATGGTAGAACCGGTTTTAGATGGAGGAAAACAAAGAGAGAAAGTTTTTCCTTGACTTGATAATAATGTAGGTGAATGAGTGAAATGAATATGAGGTGAATGGATGAGTAGGACTTTTAAGTAATGTAAGAATCTATACAATCAAATAAAATCACCAATCAATTAATGCTATCACCCTCTCCCCCCGGCGGTTTTGGGGGAGGTGTTTCTATCAAATTACTTTTTTTTTTTTTTATAATGTAATTGTTAAATATGTATAAGTGAAATTGTGTAGGATAAATGTAACTTGTAGGATTTTGTATACATTAGTGTATTTAAGAAATTTTTAGGTGAAAGTAATTTTTAATAGATCAAATTAGAGTATAATGATATTATAAAAATTGTAAAAATACATTCCTTGTGAAATTTGAGTGATAAAATAATTATCGTATAATTTTTAAGAAAAGTGTCGTAATAATATAACTTTAACGATTTATGTACCAAATAAATTTGAAACATTAGGAAAAACTCAAAATATAGTTTATATAACTAAATGTAAGTATAAAAATATATCGGGATCATTTTTGAAAGTAACGGATTAAATACTCAAAATAATAACTCGCGATACGCGTTTATTAAATATAAAAATTACGCGTTAAATGTGAAATGAAATGCCATGAATGAATTAATATGATGCATATTTAATTTAAGAAATGACCGAATTTGAGAATTGTGACATTCTTCCCATGTGGCGGAATCATGTCCTCATGATTCGATTAACGATTTATGGTCGAACCTCGACAAGAGTTCTAAAAGTTCATGCTCGTCTGAGCGATCTAAATGATCATATCAATGCCCATGCGTACGAGGTTCCCCATACAACTAAATCGTGCCGTGATTAGATTTGATAGGGGTAAACTTACCCTACATATCGAGCTCTCAAAAGACCTTTAGGTAGTCGATTCTAATTTAATCTCACAACTCATCAAACAAGAACTGTCATGAGATTAAACTAAACCGACTTGAGTAAACTTGTTTCTTAGCTCGACTTTTGCAACTCATCAAACAAACGTCACTAGATCAAGCTAGGAAACAAGTTGTTAGAAAGGTAGGATTCCACATCCTTGAATGAAGTCTTTTGAAAGATTAAGCGATATTGATTTGCTTACACAATCAAATCCCATCAACAAAATATATAACAACTAAGGTCGATATCAATAGGTCTCAAATTAATCAAGGTCGTGAGCGTGGTAAGATTGGAAGGAAGTTATGCACTCAAAATCATGTCGCGAGAAATAAAGTGGTTGTTGAAAGAATGTACCCGTTAAGCGTTGCGGGCTTCCTCGGTACCAGGATAGAATGCTCGACCACGTCGCGGGGGGAACTTCATGTTACGATCTTGTGGGCCTTATTGCCAATGCGGGTTTGGGCGATTACCTCCTGGCGTGTGTTTCTTGCGGCCATGATCTTGACCAAAACATGGGTTGAGTAAGCGACATCGAGCGAAGTCGGATGAGGTCGCGAGCGGTGGTAATGTGTTATAGTGATGAAACATGCGAGGACGAGACATGCTATGTCTAACAAGTCGAAAGATAGAAAAGAGAAGATATGAACAAGGATGCGGTAATGTAGGCGTGAGCGTAAAAACATGCCATGCATACCCCCGACCAATGCAACTTGGTGACCGGTCAAAAGACTTCGACTAAACATGATTTAAAACTACCACTCTTATCATTGCATGGTTCTTCATAACTTAGACATAGTTGATCGGGGCTATGTATAATTTATGAGTAACAATGCAACGATAGGACTAATTGACTCGAATGGTGTTCAATGTTTAATAAAATAATATATATAAAAAAATTTATTCGGTTATATTGTGATTTTATTTTTGAAAAATCGGCATTCTCTATAACCTTTGGCTCTGGTACCAATCACATCACACCCTCATGGGAGGAAATACGAGTGTAGCGGAAGGGAACATAAGCACAAGATAATAGAACATACCAACGTTAAGATTAAAAGAAATAATACTCCATTACAATACTAGTTTAGCCGTCATCGGCAAATATATTACAAAGTTTAGATTCCAAAATATTGAGTTTTATTACATACGACTTGTAGCGACAAGTGAAAACTTCTTTATGCAAGACTTGATAGAAAAGCTTATTAACGATCACCTGAAATGCATGAGAGAAAAACGGGTCAACTATGATAGTAGTTGGTGAGTAAACACGCGTTTAGTAAAATAAGAAAACTTCGTAGAAATAATCAAAGCTTTCGGTCAACGAAAAGGGTCCACAAAGCAAAGGCATTGTGTATCCACTCAGTTCAAGTTCCGCCATACAAAACTTGCAACTTTGTGTGTACACAACCCATTGCACAAAATATAGTGCGTCAAGTAGTCAAGTGTGAGCGGTCATAATAGTTCTCAAAGCAAAGGCATTGTATATCCACTCGGTTCCAAGTTCCGCCCATACAAAACTTGCAACCTGTGTGTACACAACCCATTGCACAAAATATAGCGTATGAAGTGGTCAAAATAGTTCACAATATAGTACCAAGTATATAATAATTTAAAGATGCTCCGAACATGGGAGACTTTTACCTTTGCTCCGAACAGGGGAGACTTAAATTGAAAATGCTCCGTTCCCATAGGGAGACATTTTTCTCCGGACCGGGGAGGCTTTAAGTTGATGCTCAGAACATGGGAGACTTTATCTTGCTCGAGCAGGGAGACTTTATAGTGATGCTCGAACATGGGAGACTTTGCAGCACTCCGAGCAGGAGACTTTAATTGAAAATGCTCCGTTCCATAGGGGACATTTTGCTCGGACAGGGAGGCTTTAAGTTGATGCTCGAACATGGGAGACTTTGTCTTGCTCAGAACATGGGAGACTTTATAGTGATGCTCGAACATAGGAGACTTTGGGACAAGGTCATAACACGTCGCAGTTCAATAAGTTCAAATAAGTCATAATGTCGTAATAAAATCCAAGAGTCTAAGTCAAGTTCAAAAGTTCAAGAGTTCCGTTCAAAAGTTAAATTAAGTTCAAGATTTAAGTCGAGTTCACAAGTTCTAGTCAAAAGAGTTCACAAAAGTAAGAATCAATTTAATTCAAGTATGGTTCATGCATTCAGCCCCAAAAATATAGTAAAAAGGTAAAAAGGGGTGTGATTACTCACTAGCATAAAATGTTCAATAAGTTCATAAAACATAGATAGTTTAGTTCAAGTATAAATCATGCATTCCACCCCAAAACAATTTAAAGCATTTAAAAGGGGAGTCTGTGAATACTCACTTGATGAATAGATGCGACGACAAAAGTGGTTACACCGAAATGTAGCGGGGATCTCGAATGACCTATTATGAATGATATGATATGCAATAAGTCACGATGTAATGTTATGCACGCAATCGGATGATATTTATACCATTTGTGAGTTTTGAAAATAATACTTATCGTCGAAAAAATACTCGTTTGACGTCTTGACCACTCAAAAATCACTTACAAGTATTTACGTCAAAATGTCATCCTACAATGGTTTTATAATGATTTATGGTGAAATATCACTTTTCGTCGCAAAACAATGTCGTCGGAAATTTCATGAAAGTAACAAAAATAGCTTTGGAAAACTAGTCGTAAAATGGTGTACGTCGAGCGTTAGAGAACGAACTCGACGGTTTTGGAAAGTTTGTATCGAAATCTAGAAGTTTCAGTTCAGGAGTTTTTGACATAAAGGTCTCGAACATAAAGATAATAAAGGTTAAAGATGGTGATTTGCCTAATATGTTGGTTAAAAATGAGTTTCGGCCAAGTTTAGACGACTATAAATAATTTATTACAACTCCGCTATACAAACGGTTAATCGTTTTGAAAAAAAATATGCTCGATGATCTTAATTTTATTAGAAGACAATTCGTTCCAAAAAGTTCCACATCATGGTTAAAAACAGCCTTAAACATGGTCATTTTAGTCACCGTAACACTTGTCTCGTAAAATAATATAGTTTTTCTAAAAATAATAGTTACGGCAAGTTTGTAAAAACGTGTGTATCTTGGTCGTTTCAAATCCGTTTTCTACATTATTATCGTCCTTAGCCGTATCAAAAGTATACTAATATATTTTTGATAAGTCGAAATAATTTGTGAAGCAAGGCTCGTTTTACATTCGAATAAACCAAAAACATGTTGCTGAAATTTCTGAAAATAATATATTTCGTGCAAACTTTAAAATTCACCACGACTTCGTTATAACTCCGTTTTTATCCGTTCGCGGTCGGATTCGTTTTAAAGTATATTTTCTAAATATCAAGGCCAAAATCTCGTACCAACAGTAGGTTTTTCCAGAAAATGATTTTAAGGACAGACCCTTTTATATACTTGTCGAAAATAGTTTTTCTCGTACTAAACCTATTCCAATCCCTTCAAATCAACTCCAAAGCTAATCTAATCCTACCATACACCTTCTTAGGGTGTCATGGGTTCCTAAACATCATCAAGACCAAAGTATACCAAGGGGATAATTATAGGATGACTTTATATATATATATCTCTAAAAATCATGTAAAATGGTATAAACAACTCAAATCATGCATGCTTGCTCCAAAAATGAAAAGATAAATATGAGATGATAAGGAAACATGAAAAACATAAATGATATGCTTACAAGTTAATATGATGAGGTGCAAAGAACAAGGTTTAGCCTAAACACTTTTGGTTTTTATTTCAAAACCTTATAAAGAGTATTATCTAGATTGTAAAAACACTTGAGCTAGCAAAATTTTTGATCCCTTGATAACACCATGGTAGAACCGGTTTTAGATGGAGGAAAACAAAGAGAGAAAGTTTTTCCTTGACTTGATAATAATGTAGGTGAATGAGTGAAATGAATATGAGGTGAATGGATGAGTAGGACTTTTAAGTAATGTAAGAATCTATACAATCAAATAAATCACCAATCAATTAATGCTATCACCCTCTCCCCCCCCCCCCTTGGCCGGTTTTTGGGGGGAGGTGTTTGTCAAAATTACTTTTTTTTTTTTTTTTATAATGTAATTGTTAAATATGTATAAGTGAAATTGTGTAGGATAAATGTAACTTGTAGGATTTTGTATACATTAGTGTATTTAAGAAATTTTTAGGTGAAAGTAATTTTTAATAGATCAAATTAGAGTATAATGATATTATAAAAATTGTAAAAATACATTCCTTGTGAAATTTGAGTGATAAAATAATTATCGTAAAGTTTTTAAGAAAAGTGTCGTAATAATATAACTTTAACGATTTATGTACCAAATAAATTTAAAACATTAGGAAAACTCAAAATATAGTTTATATAACTAAATGTAAGTATAAAAATATGCCGGGATCATTTTTGAAAGCTGGATTAAATATTCAAAATAATAACTCAGCGATAACGTTTATTAAATATAAAATTTAGCGTTAAATGTGAAATGAAATGCCATGAATGAATTAATATGATGCATATTTAATTTAAGAAATGACCGGAATTTGAGAATTGTGACATTGTGAGGCTGTTCTTCATTCGGTGAATCGGCTTATTGAGTCTAAGGGTCACAATGTTGGGTTCTCTATGTTGTTCGTGGATTTTCAGAACGCTTTCAATCTGGTCGATAGGAGTGTCCTTCTTTAGGAGACTAGGATAAGATGTCCTTCTATTGCTCCTTGGGTTGAGTTTTGCTATGCCAGGCCTGCTAGACTTTATTACGATGACTCTATCCTTTGGTCCTCTCAAGGGGTTCAACAAGGGGATCCGCTAGGTCCTTTGTTGTTCATACAGCTTTACACCCCCTAGTCCATGCTATTAATCGGTCATGTGAGCTCACTCTTCAGGCTTGGTATCTTGATGATGGTATTATTGTGGGAGATACCCTCATGGTTGCCAAGACGCTTGACATTATTATGACGGATGGTCCGGCTGGGGGGTTGTTTCGAATGTCGATAAAGTGAACTTTCTTTGGCACTTGGAGGACCCCGGGGGCGAGGGTGGAGGGTGTTTTCCTATAAATATCTCTCGTCCGGCGTTGGTGTCAAACTTCTTGATTGGTTCAAATATGGGTGGTGTGTACGTCAGGTTTGATGAGATATTCACGTGCTTCCTTGGAAGATTATTACAGCCTCGGGGCCAGCGTGGCGTGTGGCTTGCTACCCTCCTAATCAAGATGGGTGGGCTTGGCATCCATGTGGCGAGTGAGATTATCCAATATGCTTTCCTCGCCTCTCGTTTGCAAACCACTGATATACAGGACCATATATTAGTAAAAGCGGGCATTAATTCTCACGGTCCTTCGTTCCAGCATGCTCTTGATACTTTTAACAGTGTAGCACATATACGTTCTCTATCACCTCTGACGCTCCTGCCCCCATATGTTGAAAACCTTGGCAAAGTGTTACTTTGGTGTTATCGAGAAAGATCTTACTTCCAAGTATTCGTTGAGTCCAAGGCAAGTGGCTATCCTCAGTTGTACCCGGGCCCCACATGCACAAAATTTCCTATTCACCATACCTATTGATGGGTTAGGCCAGAGGATGAACCATCGCCAATTCCGTTCGGTATTGTGTTATAGGCTTACCATACCTATGTTTTTTGAAGGTAGTCCTTGTCCGAGTTGCAAGCATCGTATGGACAAATGGGGGGACCATGCAGTTCATTGTTCCAGTGAAGTGGGGGTGAAGTTCAGACATAACCTGGTGCGTGATATTCTTGTCGACATATGCTCCAAGGTAGAGATTATGGTGAAAAAGGAGGCCCCAATGGGGTTCCTTTCGAGGGATGGGAAAGAGCTAAGTCCGGCAGACTTGCTTTTATTCAACTGGATCCAAGGTAAGGACGCATGTTTGGATGTGTCTGGGATCTCCCCTTTTGCAGGTATTGATGCAACTATGTGGGCTCCAAGGGTAGCCTTACATAATGCACATAATGCTGTGGAGAAGAAGAAAAAGAAATATGTGTCCAAATGTAAAGAAAACGGTTACCAGTTCATTGACTTCATTCCATTTGCGTTTTCTACATTCGGAGCTTGTGAGCGCTTGGATACACTTTCACAAATCAAGACAGTGCTATTAGCCACTCGAATAATGTCAAGAGTGGGCTTTTTATTTCATAGACTAAGTTTTGTATCAGAAGGTGGGAGCACAACTAGGTCTGCCTTCCACTAATTTCTTGTAAAATCCCTCTGGGTTTCTAATGAAGTGATGTTATAATAATAATAATAATAATAATAATAATAATAATAATAATAATAATAATAATAATAATAAATGATCGTCATCCCAATAGCGGAGCCGCCTATAACACAAAGGGGTGGTGCCACATAACCATTATAGCGTCACCATAAGGTGCAAATTGACACCTATAACATGCCATAGGGTCGTTGCACTGCGCACTCTTATATTTTTGCTAGTTCTTTATGTGAGACTACTTTGACATATAAACATATCCAAGATTGACTAAAGTAGGTTGAAAGTATGTTGGAGGTGTGTGGCTGTTTTCTTCCCTTCATACTCATTCATGTCTGTCATTTGCGACATATGAATGCACAAGCCTTACCTGTATATGAAGGATTCATATAAAAATAGTTGATATGCATTCTTCTGATCGATTATTATTTAGTTAACATCTATATGTGGATTTATACGTGAAGACAATACTGAACAGTGAGAGCTAATACAAAGTGAAGCTAAGAATCTGAATTGGTAGAATAAGATAAGTTTTTCAAGATTCCCGAGCAGGTCCGTCAAAAGATTGAGTCTTTCTTAAATTCCAGTGAAGACCATCATGTATGCTATGAAAGAAGTCACTTGTGGAATCACCTCTACAAGCTGTTGGGACTGGCCAAGCAGCCATGCTACAGACAAGTGCATCTCCTGGAGCCAACTGTTTTCTGTCCTTTCCGTCAAAGGATGCCCATGCATGCCCTCTGCTGTTGAAGGGTACCTGAATCCTAAGTGTCACATGTTCAGGTAATATAAGAGGTCGGAAAGATAGCGAGTGTGGACAAATTGGGGTGAATAGGATCCCAGGAACCTGCATGAATGCATCAAATCATTACGTCTTGGATCCAAGTCAATAGAGCAAGAGCTAAAACAACAATGATGCAACTAAAGGTGGCAAGATGGATGGATTGGGTTCAAAGGAGCTATTCTTACTACAGGTCAAAAAGGGCGGTGTATCCCCAAACACTCTTTTGTCCTTTTCTTTAAACCTTATAATAAGAAATAATTTTTTAATTATAATTCTACAACAACAGTAACATGATAATGAAACAATTTTAGAAGATTGTATGCTTAAAAATAACCTTTCAGCTTGTTCACCTTTAAGGTAAAAGATTTGGCGTGTTTCAAATAAGGCACAACTCAAGCAAACCTTTCTATTCATTGTGCAACCAATACTCTTGATTATTTTAGTAAAATACAGGAAGCATTGTGATTCGAGAAAATCTCCAAGTAGTGGAGAGAACTAGAGGGAGGCACGAAAAGTCAGAAGGCGATAATCCAACATAATGCAACAAGCAAAATGATATATACTGTTTATAGAGTATATAATTTTGAGTCTTCTACTGAAGCATCAAATAAGAGATGCAAAATTGGAAAAAACTGCTTGCTTCACATTGGTTCAGGCAAGAGTTCAAGTTCCCACTCCAACCATTTTTTGGCTTCCAGTTTAAAGTTCCAACAATATTCAAAATCTTTCTAAATTTTAGTTTCTCCACACTACCTAACGCTCCTCTAATTTTATATTCCAACCATTCCATTTCATATTTTCATCTTTTTCACATTAGACACTTATTAAGGTTATCAAAATCACAATATAATCATTGATGATGCTGTTGGTGTCATTGCTATTTTTATTCAAATTATTTTCAGCTTTCTATAAACTTAAACTTTAAAAAATTCAAGAAAGTGTGAGACCTAAGTTCTAATTTGGGTTTGGACTGGACTCGACGACTACAAATATATTCTACATAATTAACCCGAATTAGTCACCCTAATTTTTTTTGGAGCAGTAAGATTTTTAGCGTCACTTGACTTGCACATAATCTTGAACCAAAAAGGAAGTAGATAGCAAAAAGAGGTGATCTAAGGAAAAAAACAATTGAGACAAAAACACTCTAGAATAATTGAACGCAACTTAAATGCGAATATCATCACACCGTTGTTTTTTCACTCTTTCTTTACTTTTTTGGAAAAATTGCATAAAAATGTATCATACTTGCCACTTTTTGTCATTGTATGTAGCGTACTATTTTTTTTTATCATTGTGACACTAAACTTTTGAATTCGTGCTGTGTGTCGGTGACCCTTAACACTTTGGAGCCGGTCAAGTTAACGACCGTTAATTTTATTATTGCACCGTTAGTCCTTTTCGTCTGTTTTTAACGACCGTTATTATATTATTGCACCGTTAGTCCTTTTCGCCCGATTTTTACACGTTTTCGTCCGTTTTTGCACGGTTTCGACCGTTTTTACACGTTTCGTTCGTTTTTGCACGTTTTCGTCTGTTTTTACACGTTTTCGTTCGTTTTTACACGTTTTTGTTCGTTTTTGCACGCTTTCGTCTTTTTACCGTTTTCATTCGTTTTTGCGATTTTGTCGTTTACATGTTTTCGTTCGTTTTCAACGTTTTGCGCTTTCATTCGATTTACACACATTTTCGTTAGTTTTTTTGCCGTTTCCGTTTGGTTTTGTTTTCGTTTTATAATGTTTTTTTACGCTTTTTGAGTTTTACGCGTTTCGTTCGTTTTACACGGTTTTGTTCGTTTTGCATTCCTTCATTTAATGTACACGTTTTGTTCATTTTGCACGCGTTTTATCACGTTTTCGTTTGTTTTGCTTGCGTTTCGTTCGTTTTTTCACGTTTTCGTTCGTTCGTTTTTACACGTTTTTGCACATTTAACGTGTAAAAACGAACGAAAACGTGTAAAACGAACGAAATCGTCAAGCGACAGCGTGTAAACAAATGAAAATGCAAAAGCGAACAAAAAAGCGTGTAAACGAAAAGTGTGCAAACACGAACGAAAACATGCAAAAATGAACGAAAACGTGTAAAGACGAACGAAAACATGCAAAAACGAATGAAAACCTGTAAAAAAAATGAAAACGTGCAAAAACGAATGAAAAATAAAAAAAACGAATGAAAACATGTAAAAACGAACGAAAACGTGTAAAACGGACAAAACCGTGCAAAAACGTGTAAAAACGGACGAACACTTGTAAAAATCGGGCAAAAAGAACTAACGGTGCAATAATATAATAACGGTCGTTAAAAACAGACGAAAAGGACTAACGGTGCAATAATAAAATTAACGGTCGTTAACTTGACCGGCTCCAACAGGTTAAGCAGGTCACTGGTACACGCAATAGCACGATCTAAAAAGGTTGGTGTCACAATGATAAAAAAAACTAGTACGCTACATACAATGACAAAAAGTGGCAAGTATGATACATTTTTATGCAATTTTCCCTACTTTTTTCTCCTATGTTTCAGGTAGTCAAGTTAAGATGTTCACTTCTATATCTTGTTATTTCCATACCAATCATCAAAAAATACATGTTTCACGCCACTGCAAAGCGGGGCCTAAAAAATCCATGTTATTGTCTAGTACAGAAAAACTACTAGAATATACTTCAAGTTTATTATTATTTCTCTCAATTATTTAGCTGGTGTTTTGAAATTATTATGTTATTTTACGTTTTTCAATACCCGAAATATAGAGCTTATTTGTTACATAATTTTGTGCCAGAAAACCTGTAGCACAATGCTTTTGTCCTTGTAAACCGAGCTACTTTATACAGAGAATGGCCATAAGCTCTTGCGGACAGTGCACGCTAGTTCATTTTTCACACAAAAGTTATGTCACACACTCAGACATTGTCGTGGCATTCCTAAACATAATCATCAGCTCGTGTATGCTTACTCTTTAAACCTTATTTCTATACCAAGTTTCACAATAGCTTTTGATTGATACTTTGATGTAAGTAAATTAAAGGATATCAAAATTTGATGAAAGTCAAACAAGCGATCAAACAAATACATATTTAAATACAGTATACTAATACTTCTCTCCTCTTCTACTCATTTCCTTCCTCATACAATAATCTGATATGACCCCTTATTATTAATTAGTATTTCTTTATTATTAATTAAGTTAGTTTCCTTCTATTGTATTTCTTGGTGAGAAAGCTAGGGTATTAGGGTAACTCCAGGAGATCCTCTATTATAAATAGGGCATTACGATTGTAATTCTTATAATTGGGGGGTCGGTTTATCTCATTAATATAAACCAACCATTGGGGGGGGGGGGTCGGTTTATCCCATTAATATAAACTATTTATCTTGTTTTGTTCTTTTTATCTCTATATCGAATCGGGTTCGTTTCATAATCCTACTAGCCTTTTTACTTTCGTGTACCTTTAGTGCCAACAACTAATGTACTGCCAGAACTACATCTACTTCTAGATAATTGATTCCGGTGCCTGGTAATTTTCAAGTTATTTGTTATAATAAAAGGTATTTGCTAAGGGTTACTGCGTAGTTTACCATTATCAAAGATATACTAGATTTGTAAGCGTGGCTGTCAAATTATTACATTAATAATTTAACTCATGTGATTCTGGCATGCTTACTAACAACATAGTCAAATACAACTTAGAATTAGAACCAACAAGATTTTTCCCATTAGTAATTAATTTTTCACATAAACTGAAATATCAGCAATTGAATTTTTATTTCTCAACTATTAAACCATTTTAAATGATATTACTTGTAAACTGGTAAATGTATAGGTAATGAGCTGATGTGAGAGTCAAGAAAAAATCACAGCTGATTTTAATATAATAAATAAATTATATATGATGAGTTACTGGGCTTTTTTTAACAAGGCAATCAATTGCATGAAGTTACCATATCAATTTATTTCCTCTTACTTTAGTTTCTTCTTATTGATATGGAAAAAGGTTTTTCCCATTTGCTATAAGCATAAGCTTAACCACCACCAAATGGCTTAGTGGTAATTTAAAGTCCTTGGTTTCCTCACAAGAGGTCAAGAATTCCCCCTGCTAGGTGTGTACATTTGGGAGTAGGGAAGGGTCACTAACGGTCCCGGGATTAACCCAGTGATGCCACATACATCTAAGTCAAAAAGGCTTACCCTACCAGGGTTTTTCCCTCATCCGTTTACCTGTTTTTAAGAAAACCACTACCAAATGGCCTAGTGGTAAGGTCCCTAGTTTTCTCACAAGAGGTCAAGGGTTCAAATCGCTAGGTGTGTGCATTGGGTGTGGCCAGGGAAGGGACGGAAACGGTCCCGGGATTAACCCGATGAGGGGGCGTACATCTGAGTCAAAAAGGCTCGCACTCCCGGGTAACCAGAACAGGGAAGGGAAGAACCTCATCCGTTCACCCGTTTTATCCGTTTGTATAAGCATAAGCTTGCTATTCTAGAAAGGATTGTTATCCTTGTGTTGATAGTTTCTTGATAGTTTCTTGATTGTTAATAAGGAAGAGCTCATTTTCCTAAGGGCTTTAGTACCTTTTAGTCTTTTAAATCTAACAGACATGTCCATTTGACCCATTTTGAATTTGTATATAATACACCCAGATGCCAAGTTACTACCATACCTCATATGCATGGAAGTGACCCACTAAGCACAAATCGTAAGATACTAACAAGAATAAAAATGTGATTTAATCAATTTCAAGCCCAAAACATGGCTTGACATCACAACAATAAGATAAAACAAATAAGACATACCTGTGGATGAACCATTGATCCTCCAGCTGCTAAGGAGTACGCAGTGCTTCCAGATGTCGTTGATAAGATCAAGCCGTCTCCTTGCACGCATGTGACAAATGAGTTATCACAATAACATTCAAGATTTGTGAGGAATGACGAAATTCCACGATCAATGGTAACCTCATTTAGGACAAGAATAGGCCCTTCATTTTCATATTCACTTTTAGCTGCATCACGAATTACATGGCACTGCAAACGGTGTCGTAGTGTGATACTCATAGGACCTTCTAGTATTGATTTAAGGCATTCTTTGTAGCGTTCACTATCTGATATATTCTGGTCAAGGATCCCTTTAAGCACTACAGTACAGATATGCTATCAACAGCTATTTCAAATAAATCTCACTTTGAAAAGGGTAAATTTGGGTTATCTTCTATCTTGAACAGGTTAAATGGGTCGAAATTCGCCCATAATATATTTTTAATTCTTAAAACTTCATAAAAAGGTTTTATCAAAAGATCGTATTATTATTGAGATAATATAGGTGGTGTAATCATACTGAAAAGAATCAATTATTTATTGTTAAAATTCTAAATACAAGCGTTTGTTTTTACCCGTTATCCAACCCTCCTTTAGGCACCTCCACGTTTCACGGATGTGGCACTTACTGGGAAAGACACAAAAAGTTGCAAATCCAAGCTCTATTATTGTGCACAATCTAAAATTTATGATGAAAGGATACAGAATGGAGTCATGAAACCCAATGAACCTAAAGAGAACGGAACAATTGGAGGAACGGGTCCTTTGAACTTGGACGCAGCCTGCAAAAGGTAGATATACCAAACTCATCAATATAAAAAATGTTAATATGAATACACGAGTGATAAGAAGATTACACAAGCTGATGATACAAATAAGACTTCTCGATTTTCCGAGTTGAATGATATTCTTAAAAATTCTTTTAATGCTCTAATGGAAGAGGGTAATGTTTTTGAGGCAACTAATGAGACATGCATGACTAGTGTTTCTTGCGGGAATACAGCTAATGATTTTACTACTAGTGGAAGCATAGCGAACGATAGTGATAGTTAGGAAGTTGAAGAAGTGATTGTGGATGAAAACACTTCTGAAACAAAGGGGGCAAGTACTCCGGTGTTTAATGCGTTTTCTACTCTTGAAGAAGATAATGGGAAAGATGACGTGGTGGATGGAACAAGAAGGAAGGTGGGGGCTCCTCCTAGGAAGACTGGTATTTGGCTGAGTGGGAAAGCGGAATATCCTAAAAGAAAAGTAGATTTCTCTCCTAAAACGAAGGTTCACTACTTTGATAGGTATGATATGGAATTAGAAGACTAGTTTGTGTATCTAGTTAGTGTGGTCGTTTTGTGGCATGTCACAAATGATCTAGTGGTTGTTCAAGCGGTTGCTTGAGGTTAATGCAATATTTCAACCACATTCCATTGTACTTAACTGTTTTTTTGGTGTAATATATTTTACCGGGGAAACCCTTTACCCAAAAAAAAAACACAGATCCATCACGTCAAAAACACATTTGCTCATTGAGGACCTCCACTAGTAAACTTGTACCATCTTATAAATCAGTTCAAGAAAAACCGATTTGATGTTATAACTTCCATAACTAGGGTCTCTTAAATATCTTTTTCCTCTTTTAAGATTGTTTTCTGTTTTACTACACTGCTAAAACCTTTTGACAACTACTGAAAATAGATAAAAGACTAAATCAACAATCTTCTGCTAGCGAGCATAAAGAAAAGCATTATGAACTGTACTAGTATGAAACTAACTGGAATTTCACACAGATTATATTGTAGTTTCATCTGATACAGATAGTAATGTAACTGGGAGGATATATATATACCCAAAGCACTGTCCCATCTCCGCCAAGAGTTACCACAAGATCAACTATCTCATGCAGACGCCATATCTCCTGGTCTGTCAAGTAACAAGAGAAAGAATAACTGATAAATGTACATTTCAGACATATCTCAAAGCTCAATGAAAATATCATGCGATATTTCACATGATTAAACATGACTTCCTAGAATCTTCAATCATATATGATTAGTTCATTCTCTTAAGACACAAATTTTCTTTTACAAACTAGAAAGAAACATTAAAAGAGTTGCAACCAACATGAAATTGATTTACATGACTCAGTTAAACACCGTGATGACAAGGCCGTCACTACGGCTTGTTTTTGTACTCCAGTACGATGCTATAACCAAGAAACCCAAAAACAGAAGATATTGTTACCTTGTTTCTTTTCTTCTAATCAGACTTTCTACAAGCCTTTTAAAGTGTACTAAAATCACCTTTATAGCTCTATGATGAAAAGCATGCCATCTTTTCAATTTTAAGTCAAATCAAACCCTATATACAAAAGAATCTTTACGGCATACTTATTCAAAGTTGTAGTATGGTAACAATTTAGCAGCTTCTCTTTCTCTTTACCAGGATTTTCCTTCAGTTTTAAGGCCACTACCATCAAGGAACTTATCAATAATAAAAATGATATATACAAAATATATCTTTAGTTGCCGGCCATGGAAGTATGGGAAAGAAGAGGAATCACAAGCGGGGAAAAAAAGGATCAAGTATATAAAAAACTCAAAATAGTTAAAGGATCGAGAATGAAAGAAGTACATGCATCTGCATGAAGTTGATACAAACCGGAATTTTCTAAACAAAACTTTGAAGAGAGTGTGGGAAGTATCTATAGTGGAAGTGTCAATTCTTATACAAGCATGCAAAAGGTGGTGAAGAAGGAAACTTCCTTTGGAGGCAATAACATGAGTTAAGGATACTTGACAGTTTGATGGTGGAGTCAAATCAAACCCCTATGATAACAAAAGAATAACTTTACCAGTGACTCGAACTCACCATCACTCCAGGTCTGTACAAAGTTGTAGTATACGGATTCTGTTAGAAGTTCATTTCTTACTCGTGGTTCGACATAAATGTTCAGCTTCTCTTTCTCTTTCAACCACCTGAAATGACCTCCAAACGTGAGTAGCATATAAATCAAAGCAACACATATTTCAAATATAGCATTTGCTGCTTTTATTTCATGGTGGGGTGAATATGGAGATGAGACCCGAATAAAACTATAGCTGCCACTACGTTCAATCAAGTGCACCATGTCGGTTGAACACAAGATTTGGTTTTTGTCATGTATAATAGGAAGTTATATCTGATCCCCTAGTTGTTGAAAATGTGATGTCGGATGATGAGTGGATAGCTGATCCAAATGAAGACAATGAAGATGTGGAGTCATCAATAATACACAGCCTATCAGTGTTCAAATAAATTTGATTGATGAGGAGTCCAAAATATATCTTTTGGGTTCCATCTGCCTCGACCTTCACCTCGGTTAAGCCTCGAGGCTTAAGTGAAGGGACTCGAGGCTCGCCTTCCGTACTTTTAAACCTTGATTATACCAGCTGAAGCTCACCACATTTTTCTACATTATGGAAAAACACAATAGCTTTGAAGAAGAGTATTTTGACTAAAGAGCTGTTTTTTATTTTTTTATATACATATTTTTATTGATGTTATTATGTTTCTATCGGGGCACTAATGGAACAGCAAGGACAATTCCTAGAATCTGATTACCGACCATCAAATAATATGATCATGATCAATCATGAGGCAAATTTAATTAGCCTTTCACCTTTTTTTTGGGTAAAGGGTTACCCCGGTAAATTAGCCTTTCACCTTCCACATCATAAGAATGGGCGATGAAAATTGCATTAAGGCTGTTCAGTAATCAACAGAATTTAGTAATACAGCGCGAACGCATAAGATGAAGTAAGAAAAGAGGTCCCATGATGCCATTAGTAAAATTAGGATGATTTATTGATGCTTGAAGAAATTTAAGATATACAGTTGGATGTTTTTATCTTATTAGTGGCTTGTTTGACTACATGAGCCAAGCTTAAGCCTGGAAAACGTAAATAACTTTGGGCAGAGTACAGCGCACCAAGCCCATACTAGCCACAATGTAGCTTGTAGTTTCTTTTTTTGGCTTCTAAGAAGCTTTCTATCATTAATAATTCCAGGGGAATATATAATTTTCCACGCCAGCCGATAGAAACAGAGCCATTTTTAAGAACCCATATGAACCAAAACCATCCAGCTGAATCGAGGCTCTAAACTTATATGAACCCACTGTAACCTGACCTATTCATGCCACTAACCGTCATATATGATTCCATTTTATGGATCAGCAGCAGCATGCAAAGATACTGATGTGCTGCAAGATCGTTTAGTAACATACAGAAATAAAGTATCAATCATAAGTCTCTTTGATGCAGTTAACTTGATCAATTTTCTTATCATTTTAAGGAGAAATACTTGATCAATTTTCATGTCAAAACTTTTCTAGCTAGAAAAGTTTGATTTGAGTTTACAATTTTATGAGAGACTAGGGTTTTGTTAGGAGAAAATAATTACGTTTAATGAAGTGGCGTTTATTTTGTAAATAGGATTGATAATGGGTGTAACTGGGTTTAGGATCTATAGGTTTTTAACCCTATTTTTTTAATCAAAACCCAATATACTAAAATCATTCTAATCTATAATACCCATTCCATTTCCTCAAACCCCGCCTAACAAACACACCCTAATATAAAGTTTTTTATATAAAAGTTCAGGTAATTGTTGCTCACTTTCAACATTGACGGATTATCAGAATCTATGTCAAGAAAGAATGAGGTTAAATTAATCTGAAAGGACAAAGGTCCTATCTATCATTTTCAAACCTCACACCAACGTAACGAAGCAAAATTAATTTAAGAACTAGTTGTACGTTTTGTATAGATAGATGATCAGCTTACAAATATATAGAAGAAGCGAAAATCATATCATTAAGTCTACCTGACCATTTCTGCGCAAAGGACTTTGACTGAAGTTGAATGTGGTTTTGTCAGGATCAGCACATTCTGTGGTGGAGATTCCCACTTAAGAGAAATCTAAAAGGAAAAAAAAAAAAACTATATAATATAGCACCTAAGAATAGCCTCCAATGTAAGGCATGGTCTCATATTCTTCATGTAAGTAGTGTTAACCATGAATTTTTAGTCTAAAGATAAACTATTATGGTTTTACCAAAAATCTACTACTTCATAATAAAAAGCATGCCTGTTTACTGCTGCGCTCCGCTGTTGTTATATTTCCCTTTTCAAACGAGACTATGTCATGTTTATGCTGATCATCTTTATCACCTATGTTACACCATTGTAGTTTGAATGATGCCTGAAGCAAGAAATACTCCATCCATTAGTGATGGTTATTAATAAAAATAAGATGATGGATCATAATTCAGCTTTGCTATGTAGTTCGACTATCCTTCACCACACAGGTGAGTTGCTAAAATAGTGTTATCTGTTTGACTAGCTAGCAAAGTCCTTCCAAGGTCCTCAAGTTTGTCCTAAATGAGACAAATTGCATGTGCGGAGTGTATGCTCCAACTTGACAAGTATTAGAATAGCATATCTAGTTTCTAGTCACATCACTCTAAATTTAATTTATGTATTTAGGGCATGCTTGGTTGGATGTATTAGAGGGTGGGGAATGGGAAAGCTAATCATTACTTATGCTTGGTATACTATTATGTAATGGACCATTACCCAAAACAAGGTAATGGAGCATTACCCTACAAATTGAGGGTTATGGAGATTAGAGGTAATGTAATACTCATTACATTCCTTAGCATTCCCTTTACCTTTCCCATTTCTATTCCTCTATTTGAACCAAGCGCCCCCTTATTTTTCATCGATGTATGCCAATTGCCACTGTTGTACTCTATTGATTCTTGTTCCCCTAATGATAAGATGATTTTCCTTAGGGAATGTATTATTATATTTTACAAATTTGATGCCATTTTTTCTGCATGTCATAAATGGACTTCAAAAAACTAATGTGACTTTACAGTGAGATAATATAATCAAGGTATTGATTGCCACATACTTGGAGTCATGCTCCATCCAACGTAAGTCCAGAAAGAGTTCAAAGTATAACCAGATATCCGAAACCAGTTTAACTCTAACAGTAATGATATCATTAACGGATTGGATATGCTAAGTACCTTTTTGGTAATTTTGCATTGAACATTGGAGTAAGATTCCCGAAGAACCTCATGAGAGCAAATCCCGTTTTCCCCGCAACACCTTTGTGAGGTTTTTGCAGTATCAGGCATAGGTTGAAGATGCTGAATGGAGTCTCTTCGTACTTGCTGCTCACTACAGTCACCCTTACGCTCAGTACATGATGGACCTGAAATGGAAGGAAAAATGCTTTTATTCAAATATGCTCTCAATCATCAAAAAAACTATACCTGAAAAAGATATTAGGTCACAAGAATTATGTGAGTTCATATTAATTCCTAAACTGATAGAAATGAGAAAAGAGCATACTATGTTATTGAATTTTCATAATACAGCTTTATATAGTTCTTACTTCCAGAGGTTCTTCTGCAAGGTGTCATCATGATAGTATCGGACATTTTAAACCACTTGATATTCTGTTCAAAGACCGTAAGAGCAAGCCTGTTGACACATTGAACGACTACCTAGTTTCTCCGTATCCGTCTCCCAAGTAGCAAGAGGATCCTTAAGGTCCTATTAATTTTGTGCCATAGTGAAATGTTGTAAATGGTTTTATTAACTCGTTCTAATAGATACTCTTAGGAATTTATACGAGTTTCATATAAGATTCCCATGACATAGAGAACAAATTCATAAGTTATGCATGCAGCCTGCCTAATAGGCTTAATGATATTATGGTCGTCACATCATTTAAAAGAGCTAAATTTAGCAAGTTAATATGTATTAATTACTCGGCAAAATACACATTAGTGAATGAGATACCGACAGACCTTTACGTTCCAACTGCAGATTGCGTTCTCTTTCAACTTCATATTTTCGTTTCCATTCTGCAGCCTCAGCTTGAGCCGACGCTTTACCTTCTGCTGCTCGTCTTAAAACCTTGCTAACAGCTTATTACAAAATAAAGCCAAATGAGGGTATAGCACAAGGAAGAAAAACGAAATGGCTGATTGAAGAAAATCATCATACTTGTGATAGCCTCTGAAAACTCTACAAGATGATCTTCAATACCGTCAACATGAGGCTGCTCAACCATTTCCTTAATACCTTGCTCTGAGTTTGCAATGAGAGGGTTTGGTCCATTCTCCTGTGCCACATAATGTGCATTCCCCTATTCAAAAGTGCTACATGGATCTTAGAAAATAATAATTATAATAACACTAGCTCATTCAAAGAGTCCCAGTACAAACAGCCAAAATATATAAATTTAAAGCCCTAAAATCCAATTTTAGATGAAATATAAAGGGATGACTAATGGTTTAGCATATCAAATGTTGAATGGTTGGAGAGAAAGATCAAATCTGTAATGCTGCTTATTTAATCTTATCCATCAATTTGTTTTTTGCTGCAGATTATTTGGTAGTGAATCTCAACTCGAAACGAAACGGGATGGCATTGGCAATGGTAAATCTCACTAAGTCTATCAAAAATGATCACTTAACATTCAATATCAAATCAAAAGTATAACTATTATTTCCATAATAAACAAAGAAAAGAAAGATATGAACGTACTAGTAATTCAGAGGAGTTGTTATTAGCAGGGTTCATTTTATTTTAAGAAATGTGAATCTGCTCCTCGATGTTTTTAGAGTAGTAATAATTTTGTCAAATCAGGTTGGTTTACGTGGATGCTTGTCTTGCCAAACAACAAGGGAGCTACCCAACTTTGGAAAACAAGAAAATTTTAAAATATCACCCAAAATCTTTTATATAATATCAAATAAAATAATTAAATTATTCTCTTATACATATAAAACAGAAAGTCGGTTATTTAAAAAACTATTATCTTCGTGAGTGGAAAGCGGGGTATGGTGGGTTTTGGGCCAGGACGTGGGCTGCTATACTTTTGGGCATTTTACCCGATTAGTTTAAGCAAACGGTTAGCATCACCGCCTCATACACGTACACGCATAAAAAAAGGGTACGTGTCTCACATACCGTCCACCGCCTTGCAAGTGGTGTTCTGGATCTGCGAAACGGCTTGAAGGGGTTGTTATATACGCGTGTTAGCAACTAATCAAACCCATTTGGTAGGCAGGTGACTAAAAATCAGTTTATTGTTGTTTAATTTGTGTTTGATTTTACTAAATTCCATGATTTGGGGTTGTTGTAAATTGTGATTGGTGATGTGGGTTTTGGGTTTTGTAGTTTATATGATGGAGTAAGGCGTTAGCGTACCAAGTGTTTGTTTTTATGACTTACTAAAAAAGATGATTAGTTTTGGTTTTGGTTGGGTTACATGTAACAAAACCCGTATCTTGGCGTGGCGACCTCACGGTTGCAGCCATGGGGTTTTGACTACACTTTAGGCGATGATGAGAGCTGTCAACCGACTTTCTGTTTTATATGTATAAGAGAATTCTTAAAGTAGGTTTATTCAATTTCGAAGCTGTTTTTTTTAGTGTGGAGAAAAAAGTTACATCACAAACTATTGGTTATAGAGAATATTAACGCGCTCAATAATTCATATTACAACTGAAGCTTATGTTTTCCTTACCCTGTTATTTATTTATTGTTTAGGTTTGCGTATTGTGATCCTTGGGTATATGCATTACTTTCGTTGTTACTAATTTGGTTGTGACATTTCAGGTTACATGTAACAGAACCCGTATCTTGGCGTGGCGACCTCACGGTTGCAGCCATGGGGTTTTGACTACACTGTAGGCGATGATGAGAGTTGTCAGCGTTTGGTGTTTGTGTAAGTGTTGTTTACCAAAACCCATATCTTGGCGTGGTAACCTCACGGTTGCAGCCATGGGGTTTTGAGTACCACCTCAATAATTGCTGACCTGAGCCTTTTTAGTTGTATGGCTGCGATCTGATCTTAGTCCTGCATTTATACATATAAAACAGAAAGTTGGTTACTCAAAAAATTATTATCTTCGTTAGTGGAAAGCGGGGTATGGTGGGCTTTGAGCCAAGCCGTGGCCTGTTGCTTATGACCCGTATTCAGACATTTTTGAGCCTTTTGAGGCCGTTATATGTGCGACCGTTCGTTTACTTTAGACGAAGGTTTTCTCATTGTTTTTATGGTTGCATTATTTGAGTAGGTAAGTTGGATTTCTTCTTGCATGTTGTCTTCTTTTGGCCGTGGTTAGTTGCTGCATGTTGATTCTATGTTGTTTATTATGTTTTTTTATTGCGAAGGTACCTACTGTTGTGTAGGATTGTTTGTCGTCCTTTTTTTTGGCAAGATTTTCGGGTTCTGTAAAAGGGGTATGTTGTTAAAGGAACGACGTTTGATTACACTGCAGGCGATGATGAAATGTGTCAGCGATTGCTGTTTCTGTAAGTGTTGTTTACCAAAATCCATATCTTGGCATAGCGACCTCACGGTTGCAGCCGTGGGGTTTTGAGTACCACTTCAATAATTGTTGACCTGAGCCTTTTTAGTTGTATGACTGCGATCTGATCTCAATCCTGCACTTATTTGGTCTCCACTTTTCCTGTTGGGTATTCGGCAAATGGATGTTGCGGTCAGTATCCAGCCAAGAAAAACGAATCCTGCTACTGATGTACTTGGATTGCTTTTTCTTGGTTGAATACTGATCAGCCTTCCACCAATCTATAGGCGATGATGATAATATTCTGACCAACGCGTATACATTTCCTTGGCCCGCATCGTGGCAGGGCAGTCACATCGAACGTGTGACTGCAACCATGTTGATTGCCTGGTATCACTATTGTATACATATATCTGAGCCTCATTCGTTGCCATTATTTATGTTTTCCTATTAGTTTTGACGTGTTAGTGAAACCGTAGGTTAAGTGACAAATACACGTACGTCTATGTAGTATTTGGTGCGCGTATTCAGCACGTGTGTATTACTGTTGCTGTTTGCTAAATCAGGACCCGCGAATACTGCATATAAAAAGTTCGACAGCAAATCATGTTACCTACCAATTACCATCTATGTGTTCTTTGGAATGCCAATATTATCATATTGTATATACACTTATATGACCTTTCAGGATCATAGGTTACTGCATTGCCGTAAACAGGGAGTGATTGGAATTGCCCATACGTTTGCAGTCAGTAGCAGTAGAATCTTATCCAACTGAATTGTCGTGTCACTGATTGGGATCTTTCCACCCGGTAGAATATTGCAAGCTTCATTTTCTAATATTGATATGAGATGTTTAAGATGTTGCCCTGTTCTAATTCACCCCTCGAAACCCTTTCGTTCTCACAACGGTGTAGCAATACGTCTGGTTCAGACCTTTGCACAACAACCGTTGCAATAGCAAAAGGAATTCAATGGGCCGAGTAGATGGGTCTTGTTAGGATTTAGAAAATCCAGTTGTTAAAGTGTCGGTCACCTCAAGTATATGTAATCGTTAGAAAGCTCGTAGTCGTAGCTATTTAATGGTAGTTAGTATTTAGTTAAATAACACCGTGGAGGACGGACGGGTCTTTACCCACTGTATGCCTGATCCACAGCCCGTATGTGGCGTTTTATGTAAGGTACTATAAATACCCTCTACCTCCCAAGGTAGAGGCGCTCATAATAAGATTTTTCTTTCTCTCACTAAGTTCCCAAACCTCTTAACTTTCTCTCTCTAAAACCCTATAGTGTACGCCCCATATTAGTCATGGTTTGATGTGTTTGTGAAATCCAATATGTTACAAATGGTATCAAGAGCCATGGTTTGATCATCTCTCTTACATGTTCTTGGATTTCTAGTGGTTTTATATGGTTTTTTGGGTTGAAAACGTTTAGTGGTATTTGCATCATTTGGACCATTTCTAGTGTTAAAGTTTGAATTTTGATTGTACTTTGTGTTTAGAATCATTATAAGTGCTTAGGTTTTGATTTGGAAGGTTTGAATCAGTGTGGTTAGGTTAGTTTTTGGATTGAAAAGTGTTGCTTTTGAATATTTCTATCTAGCGACTTGTGTCTCGGACTTGAGTTATTCGTAGCAACTTGTCTCTACGTTCTTTAGCGACTTGACTTTGTTGTGGGAAGCGACTTGTGCTCTAGCGATTTGTCTTTTGAGACAAAGCGACAAATAGTACAAAGTAGTGGTCGTACTGTTTTGTCTAGCGATTTGTCCCTAGCTACTTGTCCATCTAGCGACTTGTTATTCTAGCAACTTCTGTGTCTAGCAATTTGTCACTAGCGATTTGTCTTCCTAGCGACTTGTGTCACTAGCGACTTGTTCTTCTAGCGAGTTGTCACTCTAGCAACTTGTGAGCCTAGCGACTTGTCCATTGAAGCGACTTGTATACCTAGCGACTTGGTGCAAAGCGACTTGTCTTCATGGTTTAAAGCAACTTGGTGTAGTATTGTTTCTGATTGTTACATTTTACGGTTTTCTTTTGATTTAGTAAAATCCCGTGAAAGAATCTATTTCCCGGTTTAGTCAAAGAGTTATAAAATCCCGTGAAATCTGTAATCATGTCTACCAACTTGCCTACAATCAACTCTTCTGTAGCTGAGGACGTTCAAGCAGCAGGATCAGATACTCGTCCACCTTTGCTTGACAGAACTGACTAGAACTCATGGGCTCAACGAATTAGGTTGTACTGTTTGGGAAAGGAAAATGGGGTTAACATTCTCAAATCAATTGATGAAGGACCTTATCAGATTGACACTACAAGAGACACACTTGAAACTGCTGCGGATGGTACAGTGATCTTAGGTTTGGACAGACCAAATACGTATGATGAGCTCAATGATAAGGAGAAAAAGAGATACGATGCTGATATCAGGGCTTCAAACATTATACTTCAGGGTCTTCCAAAAGACATCTACAAGTTAATCAATCACAACACTGAAGCCAAAGCAGTTTGGGACAATTTTAAGATGATTCTCTCTGGTTCTGAATTGACCAAAGAAGATAGGGAATCTCAATTGTATGATGATTTTGAGAACTTTGAGATGAATCCTGGAGAAAGTGTCACTGAATACTATGTGAGGTTCCACAAACTTGTGAATGATATGAGGAATATTAAAATGACCATGTCAAATATTCAGCTCAATTCAAAGTTTGTGAACAACATGAATCCCGAATGGCACAAATTTTTCACCTCAGTCAAGTTAACCAAAGGATTAAGGAACACCAACTATGAGCAATTGTATGCCTTCCTACTTCAGAATGAGAAGCATGCTATGTTTGAACGAATGATTCTTGAAAAGTTCAAATCTAATCATGGAGATGCAAGCTCTTCAAATGACTCAACTGCATTCTACACCAATGTAGGGATTACTACCAAAGCTTCACAAGTCATACCTACTGGAAATGGTGACCACAAACTCATTCCCGATCCAAGGTTCAAGCAAACCTGATGTGATGCAGTCATGGAACATTTCATCAATCAACTGGCTCTTATGGTTAAGCAAAATCTGAACCTCACTCCACACACTAACAATGATATCAGAACTGCATCCAATCTACACAATCATGCTATTGTCAGAGATGGTAAGATCATGGTGCAACCAGTGCAAGGAAGACAGTATGAACAAGGAAAAGGTGGAGTAGGTGGAGGGTATGTGGCTAATCAGAATCGTGGAAGGAATGCAATTCAAGGACAAGGAAAGCCAATCAAGTGCTACAACTGTGCTGGTGAAGGACATATTGCAAGGAACTACACATCTCCAAAACGCCCTCAAAATGCAGAGTATTTCAGGGACAAGATGCTGCTGGTACAAGCTTAGGACAATGGAGCGGTTTTAAATGAAGAAGAGTTGTTGTTTCTTGCTGAGGGAAATGCCAAAACATATGATGCTGATGTGGATGAGCAACCAATTCAGGAAATAGGTCACAATCATCAAAATGTCTTTCAAGTTTGTCGACTGTGATGCATTTGACTCTGATGTCGATGATGAACCTACTGCCCAGACAATCTTCATGGCTAGCATTTCACCAATGGTCTCTCCAAAGGTCTCATCACCACAACAGGCTGGTCCATCCAAAGATTCACTCATTTCAGAGGTATTAAAACTTTACGATGAAGTTGATGAGCAAAAGATACATAACGAAGTACAATCTCATGAAACTAATGAATCAAATATTGATAATGTGGGTAATAGTAATATTGTCCCATATAATCAATATGTGATACAAAGTGAAAGTGAGATCGTACCAAGTGATGCATCTTCTGCAGTCGATGATGACTATATCTTTGATGAATACACTGCATGTGCCCCTGATGATTCTGTTATCTCTGAACTGAATTCATATAAAGAACAAATTGCCATTTATGAACAACGTGCTAAGTTTGAGTTAACTACCCGTGAGCAGGAAATGGATAACCAAATGCGTACAATTATTAGAAAAAGTAATTTTAGAGAAGAAGTGTTAAAACAAGAGTTAAACTCCTTACAAGAAAAGCTTTCTAAAACTGTTAAGCAAAAGCAAGAACTCCAAGATAATGTTAAAGTGCTTAAACAAGAATTTAATGCTAAGGAATCAAAACTTTTGAATGACTTTTCCAATATAAAAACTTTGAAAAATAAGCTTAAAAATAAGTTGTACGTACAAGGGAATACCATTCAGACTGCTCACATGATCACTAAGCACAGAGTCTTAAGCGATAAGCATAGTATACCCCTAGTAGAGGAACCAAATCCCGAGTATTTTAAAAAGGTTAAAGCTTTCCATACGATTGTATATGATGGTAATGAGATCCTCAAGCCTAGGCAAACACCATCATGTATTGGAAGCACGGAAGAGGATAGAAAATTAGAAGATGCCTCTAGGGAGAAAATGGATAAGAAGCTAAAAGATCTTGAGTGTAAAAAGCAAAACATAACGATCTTACACAAAAGAAAATTGGATCTCCCTGAACACGTTTAAGCCTCAAACTCAATTAACCCCAGAACAAGTTTTTTGGAAATAAGACATGGATAAGCAAAAAGCAAATGTACTTGTTGAAACAAACACTCCCCTTAGGAAAGTGCCTCCAGTTACTGTGTATCCTCTAAATACACCAATGCATTTAGTTCCTAGAACTATTCCCACTAAGAGCAAGACCTTAATCAGCCTGTATGTTGTTTATCAACTATTCGTTGATTTTGAGAAGACATATAAGAAGAGAATCACACCTACAGGGATAACTAAAGGGGAAAGGGGTTTTGAGCAAACTAAAGAATGCTATTTAACTGAGGTCATACCTTTCTTTAGGCAATTAAAAAGTCAATTTGAGAGTCTTAAAAAAGGGATAAACTCATATATTAAAGAAATGGAAAAGGAATTTGATGCAATGATAGTTGAGGTCAATGATTATGAACGGGAACTCAAATATAATGAAATTGAAAGGAAGAACCTGCATATCTTAAATGAGAACTTAGTATTGAGTTGTGTGGCTCAAAATGTGTTTTATACTGTTACTAAGCATTCTATTACTGCCTCTCAATTTCATGAATTATCTGTTGCTTTGAAAGTTTCCCATAATCCTGTCATTGAGCTTGAAAACAAAAACTCAAAACTAAATGAGAAAATTGACCAGGATGATCACGATAATTTGGTAAAACACTTTTCTAAGCTAGAAGTTGAACATTTTGACTTGCAACTAAAATATCAACATCTCAAAGAAAATGTTAAAACCTTAAACATCAAGATATCCTCGGATGTTCCAGAGTTTGATTTGGTAATAGTAAGAAAAAAAAATAATAATAACAAATAGAAAAGAATAATGGCTTGAACTGTATATCGACGCCAATCTACGGTAGCAGAGAAGGTTCCATCGGAACAATTATTAGTTTTTGAAATAAACAAATGTGATGAACAAATTCGAGCTCACTGTAACACGATCAGAAAGTTAAAAACCCAAATCTCACAATTAAAGGGTGAAAAGAACAATGTGACTGGCTCTCAAATGCCTCCTCCTTTAGATTCTCAATTTTCTCAAAACTTTCATCTTCAAAACATCATTAACGTATTACAACAAGAAAATGAGAGTTTTCTAGAAGAAAATGAAAAGGTCAAACGACACTTCAAAGAGTTATACGATTCAATGAAAGTCACCTGTGACAAAAACAATGAAAAAATAACTTCGTTACAAAAGGAAATTGAGAATCTGAAGAGTCAGGTAAAAGGGAAAATGCCACTTGTCTTTAATGAGAATGTTACATCAAAGACATCTGCAGATTCTAAATATACTGTGACTGTTAAATACATTCCTCCTCATCTTAGAAATAACGAACTTGTGTTTCATAACTATTTCTGTCACCTTAAGGATAGTCTAGAATGTCTCCGTGAGATTGTAGAAGAGGATCGCATAAATAAGCCACTTGATAGTGAAATTAGGTATGCTTGCATATATGCCAAACGATCTCAGGAGCTGTTAGAATGTTTAAGAGCAACATGCCCTAAATCCTTATGTGAGAAAGATAATGCTGTGATGCCTTGCTCTATGCCTAGTGTTAATAAAGTGAACTTTAATGTGCCTTCAAGTAGTTCAGATCCCAGCACTTCTAAACCTGAAATGCAAAAAGTAGCAAAACCAACTAATGTTCCCATTCCCTCTACAGGAGTAAAAAGTGACACCAAAGCGAGCATGTCAAAGCCTCAAGGCAACACAAAGAATGATAGGACCTTGCAAGCTAGGAATGTTCAGTGGAAGAGAGTAGAAGATCACCTTAGGAAGAATGAAACTATGTTGAATAAAACGAATCGTGTTGATTCTAGTGTTAGCTCTAAGCATGCTGTAATTAATGCGAATTCTGCTACTTTTGGCAAAACATGTAATGATGATTGCTTGGTTTCTGTTACTAATCATGTATGTGGTGTGAATGATTTGATTAATGCTATTAAATACCCAGTTAAAATTGTTAATGCCAAAAATCAAGCTAAGAAGGCTAGAAAGCAAAGGCGGAAGAAGGTTAGAAAACATTAGAAACCCACAGGAAGAAAATTTAGTAATATAGGTTATCAGTGGATACCTACTGGCCGCAAATTTAATCTTAATGAGTTGTGCCCTAAATTATCTAAGTCAATGCCCATTAGGAAATGGATGCCCACTGGTAGAACTATACCTTTAAGAAGTGAACATACTTTGAGTAGATCTACTGTTTCTACTAGCCCGACATCTACCACTAATGATTTTATTGACTCTGCTTCTGATGTGGATGTTCCAATCTCTTTGTCTAACCAAGTGGAACCCATTATTGCATGGGGATCCCAATTATCCAGTTATCCATTCTTGTTTGTGTTCAACTGCATGTTGTTCAAATCGTTCTGTGATACCTGGACTCAGGCTGTTCCAAGCATATGACTGGAGATCGCTCGCGGCTCATGAACTTCATGAGTAAATTCATTGGGACTGTTAGATTCGGGAACGACCATTTAGGTGCAATTATGGGTTATGGAGATTATGTTGTTGGTGACAGTGTAATCTCCAGGGTATATTATGTTGAAGGTCTTGGTCATAACCTGTTCTCTGTTGGTCAATTCTGTGATTCTGATCTAGAGGTGGCTTTTAGAAAACATACTTGTTTCATTAGAGAACTTGATGGTGTGGAACTGTTAAGAGGAACACGTGGTTCAAACCTATACACCATCTCTATCGAAGACATGATGAAGTCTTGTCCAATCTGCTTGTTGTCAAAGGCTTCGAAAACAAAGTCATGGTTATGGCATCGTCGTCTCAATCACTTGAACTTCGGCACCATTAATGATCTTTCTTGAAAGGACCTTGTAAGAGGCTTACCCAGATTGAAGTATGAAAAAGATCATCTTTGTTCAGCATGCTAATTGGGAAAAAGCAGGAAATATGCCCACAAACCCAAACTTGCAAACTCAGTTATGGAAGTTCTTCATACTCTTCATATGGATTTGTGCAGACCTATGAGAGTGCAAACGATAAATGGGAAGAAATATGTATTAGTCGTTGTTGATGACTACTCTCGATTTACTTGGGTTAAGTTTTTGAGGACAAAGGATGAAACTCCTGATGTCATCATCAAACTTATCAAACAGCTGCAGGTTCGACTTAATATGACTGTTAGAATTGTTCGAACAGACAATGGCACGGAGTTCGTTAACAAAGAATTAAGTCAATTTTATGAAAGAATTGGAATCAGTCATCAAAGAAGTGTTCCACGTACGCCTCAACAGAACAGTGTAGTTGAAAGACGAAATTGGACCCTTGTTGAAGGTGCAAGAACAATGCTAATTTACTCAAAGGTTCCAATGTTTCTTTGGACTGAAGCCATTGCCACTGCTTGCTACACCCAAAATCGTTCCCTCATATACACCACTCATGGAAAACTCCATACGAACTTGTCCATAAACGAAAACCCGATCTCTCCTAACTTCGTGTATTTGGTGCTTTGTGCTATCCAATGAATGACGGTCAAGATTTAGGAAAATTAAGAGCTAAGGAGGACATTGGAGTTTTTGTGGGTTATGCATCGAACAAGAAGGGTTACCGAATCTACAAAAAAAGAACTCGAGATATCATGGAAACTATTCACGTCACGTTCGATTAGCTATCTGGGCAACTGGCTCCAGGACAATCAAGTTCTGGACCCGCATCTCAACCTTCATTAAGTAGTCCCATTAGTTCTTCTCTTGTACAAAATCCCTCACCAGCAACTCCATATGTACCTCCTTCAGAAGATGATTTGAAGAAATTGTTTGATCCAATGTTTGATGAACACTATGAGCCTATTGCTAATGATCAGTCTAATCCTTCAACAGAGGCTGCCCCTAATCCAGTCAACGTAGATAATCCTTCAATTTCTATGTCATTGAGTCAAGAAGCGCCTACTACTGATCACTCAGTCTCATCATCAAATCCTCAATCATCGAGTGTACATCATAGAATTGTTTCTGGCACCTATGATGGAGATAACCCCTTTGCTACTCTCGAAGATGCTCCCTTTGAAAACATATTTGCTCCTGAACCATCATCAGAACCATCTTCATCAGGGGAAAACAACTCTGCTACCTCAGTTCTTCAATCACAACCACACGAGCATTTCAGAAAATGGACACACGAGCATCCGTTGGACAATATCATAGGGAATCCCTCTTGTCCGGTATCCACCCGTAAACAGCTTGCAACAGATGCCTTATGGTGCTTCTTCAATTCCTTACTATCAAAAGTCGAACCAAAAGATGTCAAAACAGCAATGTCAGAAGACAGCTGGTTCAATGCAATGCAGGAAGAAATTCATGAGTTTGACCGACTTGATGTTTGGGAATTAGTACCAGCTCCTGAGTGTGCAATGATCATTGCTCTCAAATGGATCTTCAAAGTGAAACTTGATGAGCATGGGGATGTATTAAAGAACAAGGCAAGAATTGTTGCAAAAGGATATCATCAAGAGGAGGGTATTGACTTTGAGGAATCATTTGCTCCAGTTGCACGTATTGAGGCAATCAAAATCTTCTTAGCTAATGCTGCTAGTAAGAACATGGTGGTTTATCAAACAGATGTAAAAACTGCCTTTCTTAATGGAGATCTGAAAGAAATCGTGTGCGTCAGTCAACCAGAAGGTTTTGTGGATCCTGAACGTCCTACTCATGTCTATCGCTTAAAGAAGGCCCTCTATGGTTTGAAACAAGCTCAAAGGGCATGGTATGATACTCTGTCAAAGTTCCTCTTATCTACTGGATTCAGCAAAGGAGCAGTGGATCCCACATTGTTCACCCGAAAGTCAGGCAAACACTTAATTCACGTTCAAATCTATGTAGATGATATTATTTTTGCCTCGACCGACCCTACTGAATGTGACCGTTTTTTCAAATGAAATGGGTTCCAAATTTTAAATGTCTATGATGGGACAAATGTCATTTTTCTTGGGATTACAAATTTCACAAAGTCCCAGAGGCATTTTTATCAATCAATCTAAATATGCTAATGAAATTTTAAAGAAATTTGGATTTGACACTTGTGACACCGTTGACACTCCCATGGTGGAGCGTACCAAACTGGATGAGGACCCCTCAGGGATCATGGTAGATCAAACAAAATATCGTAGTATGATTGGATCCCTGATGTACCTCACAGCCAGTAGACCTGATATTCTGTTCGCTGTATGCATGTGTGCTAGATACCAGGCTAAGCCTACCAAAAAGCACCTTGAAGCGGTTAAACGGGTCTTTTGGTATCTCCAAGGTACCATTAACATGGGACTTTGGTATCCGAAGGACACCAACATGTCACTAACAACATATGCAGATGCAGACCATGCAGGGTGTCAAGATACACGTCGAAGCACATCAGGTGGTGCTCAATTCTTGGGAGAAAAACTTGTAAGCTGGTCTTCTAAGAAACAAATGAGTACGTCAATATCCTCTACAGAGGCTGAATACATGGCCATGTCATCTTGTTGTGCTCAAATCTTATGGATGAGATCCCAACTATCTGACTATGGCTTTGACTTCAACAAAATTCCTCTGTATTGTGATAACAAAAGTGCCATTGCTCTCTCCTGCAACAACGTTCAACACTCAAGAGCAAAGCACATCGACATTCGACATCATTTCATTCGGGAACAAGTGGAAAAAGGTGTGGTAGAACTCTACTTTGTGAGAACTGAATATCAGCTAGCAGACATCTTCACTAAAGCACTCCTCGAGAACGTTTCGAGTTTATTCTTCCACGACTTGGTCTAAAGAGTCTACAACCGGAAACACTCAAACGTCTTCAAGAGGAAGACGAGGAGTAAAAGCTATTCTTCATCCATCTCTTGTAAATATTTATTCAAAAAGCAAAATACAAAATTATAAAACCCTCAAAAAGAAAATAATAAAATCCATAAAAATCAGAATGTCTTTGAAAAAACTTAAAAATATTTTTTCCATTTTTTTCTTTTATTCGATTTCATCTACGGTCTTTGTATTGTCACTCTAAGAGTGACACGGGTCTTTAGATGAAGTTCGAATGTACATAAATTGTTAAAAAAAAAAAAAAAAAAAAACATTTTGAGAGAATGAAAAACAAAGGTTTATAGTCATTTCAGACTATACCCCGTTTTTAAAAGAAAGAACAGAGCCATGCTTTATCTTATTTTTCAAATCTCATGCTCTGATTCTAATAACAAATGTTTGTCACCAAAAAGACAAATGTTTCCTTCACAAATATTTTTCCTTCTATAAATTCTTCTGAAAAATATTTGTTATCTGATAAAAACTAATAGCTTTGAAAAATAACTCAGACTCAATTTTTGAAAATCATCTGGACTTGACATTTGTCAAAATCTCTATCTCTCAATCAACAACTTATGTCATTGATTGAGGGGGAGAATGATTTCAATTAAATCAAAAGGTTTTGTCATACAATTGGTTCAGACCAAGGCTTATATCATGTTTTCAAAAGATACTCAAGCATGTTTAATCTTTGGAGTTTAAAGTCTCATATTTGATCTTTATCGGTTAAATGTTTTCATAAGCAAGTCACAATTCTCCTCAAAAGCTTTCAAAAACAATTTAAATCTATAAAGATCACAAATCTCAAATGATTTGAAAATTGTGATCGGGGGAGAATTTGTGATTTAAATTGGATTTAAACTGATAATTCGACAAATGGTTTGTAAGTGATTAGCAAGCTCTCCTCCCTACATGTGTCAAACGATTTCAAATTTTCCATGCACATGTTAAGGGGGAGCATCTATATCAAACCAAAAAGGATTGAAATGTGATTGATTTGTCTCTAAGTGCAGGTTTTCCCTAATATGTGCAAAACACTTTCAAATCTCGATGCACATATTGAGGGGGAGAAACTTTTTGAAAACCACATCCTTTCCCAAAAATATCTTTAACAGTATTTGAAACAATAATTTTGATCGAGAAGGTGATGTAGATATTTTTAGAAAATGTTAATCAATGAATTGAATTCTTCCTCTTGCCTCCATGTGCCAAAACGATTTCAAATATTCGATGCACATGTTGTGGGGGAGCTCTTTTTCTGAAATATCAAAAACAATTCAGGTACAAAATGCTTTGATAATATATCACAAGTACCTGGATTGATTTTCAAATGGTTTTCAATTGGTTCCAATGGCAGAAGAACAATACCAAAAAGACCGACCAAATTTACGTTATGTATGGAGATACAAGGATGGTTAGGTTAGGTATTCGTTCCCACGATCCCGCCAGAGCCGGAGGGATCTACCCAGGGACAATCCACTAGATAGTGTAGAGTCCTTAGGTATGATGAAAAAAGAGAAAAGTGAGATATGAGAAGAGTGCCGACTGAGAAAGAGCTAGAACTGGAATAAACCCAACAAGGTTCTAGTTATGAAGTCTCAGTAAGCACTGAAGGGGTTGAAGAATGAAAAAGAATTGAATGTGAAAAGGGTGAAAAGAAATAGCCCTCCAATAATTCAACCTTAGGGCAGAAACCGGGTTCAATACATATGCTACTGGTGTTTACCAAGGTAACACTGGTATTGAAGACAAGACGTCATGGACCCAGTGACGCACTGCACTACAACTTCCCAAGCTACTCAAGTTCCTCTTAAAAGGACTTGTTTCATTCTCACGGGGAACCTACATTATCTATTTACTTTCTCTTAGAGATTGTTGATATTGAAGAAGGAGACCCTCTCCCTAGTCTCCGGCATAGGAACCAAATGTGCACTATTGAGTCTAGAGCCACAGGATCATCAATAAATCTCATTAGGACACAATCAATGAAGACTCACTGTTTCACACAATCTGGAAAGTGAGAATATATCTTATGAGTCCTACGCATTATCCTTGTGGTATTGCCAGAACATCTGAGTGATATGCAAACATATTCACAATGACGATGGAAAGCCTTCTAGAGCCAACATCAAACAAGCTCTTGGTAGGTGGCATGTAAGATCTATTCAATAGATCAAACTTGTGTCAACTGGATTGAAACAATGAGGCGATTCATCATTGAATCAACCTTGGTCCAGGAAATGGATTGACGGATACCTTTGAAAAACCGGTCGTTGTGCTTAAAATTCTTTTCTAGCACATCGACTGTGTATTAATATTTCAAAATAAAAGGTGTTTATGATTGATAAATTGACTTTTCCTTAAAAAACCTTCGTTGTATTGCAAAAACACTTTAAATTGAGCAGTACGCGATTGTTTTTCAAATCAATTAGTGAATCTCAATTCGCTGGTTCACTCACTCCGTGTTGTCTTCTTTGAGACGTTTCGGTTTGAGAACGGCTAGAACAGCTGCGAAACCCTGTCAAGGAGATTCTTAGGAATCCTACCTGATCACAGGCAGTACTTGTACTGATCAACGGGGAACCGTGTGCCATGTACCTCAATTCAACGAAAGTGATCAAAGACACTTTCGTGTGCTTTATTGCTAACTTTTGTTTGCAGGTACATTTGGATGGTTGCAGATGATCAGAATTGAGAAGTCAATCCAAAGCCGCATGCTCACAGCATCCACACTTAATTGAAGAAATCATGACTAGTGCATATCTACATAACCTGGCTCTGATATTTTTATACTATGCTTCTACTACGCTGCTGCAAATATCATGAATCAACTAAAGCTTCCGCTACTCTGATGAGAAGAAATCATGATCCAGAATGTGAGCATGTCGGTCCAAAAGTCACAACATCACATAATGTCAACACTACAAAGGAAGAGTCAGAGATTTATGGAAGCTGATGATCTTAAAGCAGGCTCAAAGCTCATCATCATGTGGATCAGTTAAAGACCTCCACTTGGATTAACCATACATGCAAAACATGAAGAATCAAAGACTACGGGCTACAGAGCAATGAACTTAAACAAGAATCCAAGAACAATCTTAATGTAATATCTGTTTGTATTCTATGTAATTTGAGGTGACCTCCCTTAGGGGGAGATTGTTAGGATTTAGAAAATCCAGTTGTTAAAGTGTCGGTCACCTCAAGTATATGTAATCGTTAGAAAGCTCGTAGTCATAGCTATTTAATGGTAGTTAGTATTTAGTTAAGTAACACCGTGGAGGATGGACGGGTCTTTACCCACTGTATGCCTGATCTACAGCCCGTAGGTGGCGTTTTATGTAAGGTACTATAAATACCCTCTACCTCCCAAGGTAGAGGGTTGGAGCTCATAGTAAGATTTTTCTTTCTCTCACTAAGTTCCCAAACCTCTTAACTTTCTCTCTCTAAAACCCTATAGTGTACACCCCATATTAGTCATGGTTTGATGTGTTTGTGAAATCAAATATGTTACAGGTCTCGCTATCCTGAACATCGCGTCTCAACATTAGCGACTGATGCTTGAAATATACTCCCGAGTGGAAAGAGTCCACTCAGTGACGCAACAATATTCAGGTGTAATGTTGTGTGCACAGAAGTTATAATTGATGCACAGAAGTTGTATGAGTTGCATCTTACGCAAGTAAATAGTAGTGTCATCGATTGGAATCTTTCCACTCGATAGAATAGTGCAATATTCATTTGCTAATATTGATACGGGATGTTTAAGATATTGCCCGGTTCTCATCTTCCCCTCGGATTCCTTTTGTTGTAACAATGGTCTAGCAATACTTCTGGTGCAGACCTTTACACAAATACTCTTGACACAACAAAAGGAATTTGAGGGGGCGATTAGACAGGTGTCACTATCCTGAACATCGCGTGTCAACATCATCGACTGACGATTGAAGTATACTTTCGAGTGGAAAGATTCAACTCGATGACACAAAGATATTCAAGTATGGAACAAAAGGATCCTTCACAGATTACAACTTGTGCGGGTACAAGCTACGCGAACAGCGAAAGATTCTTTCACCAAGTCGATAGTGATAAGCTCCTTGAACATGCATGTACTCGCGTATTACTGCCTTATCGGAGTTCTTTTTAATAGGGTTGCATACGGCTTCTGATAAACTTCCTCCAGTTTATGTCGTATGTTGCACTTTCAATCAGTTCGGAAACTTGACCTCTCTGCAACTCAAGAAGTAAAAGAAATCATATGCCTCAATTGTGGGTTCATTTCAGTCATATTATGTGATTCCACTTTTTGTGACTTCGTAAATTTTTTGCCTTGCTTTTATTTATGTGGAATTACAGGTGAGCGTAAATAAGATATTAGGAACATCTTCTGCTGATGTTGAGACAAGCGGTTTCACGTGGGCTTTTTTTTGGAAGCGATTGACTTTTTGCTGTGTTGTAAGTCATAGATAATCAGAAGCGACAAGGCATGTGAAGTAAGAGAGTAAGTTGCGGCAGAAGGATAGTTCAGCAAAGGTGACGGTTGTGGACACAAAGGATGACGATGGAAAATAGAGAGCTGAGGAATTCATGCCCTGAGGTTGGAAACTTCTTGGAGTTCGGGATCGATCGTCACTTCTAATTTCTTAATAGCCCAAGAATACGTGAAGTTCCCATCAAGCAAGTTAGCAGGTAAAAAAATAGATTGATTCTTGATGCATACCACAGCTGTACTATAGGATTGAGCTGATTGTTATTCGTTTCAAAACAAGCGGCACATGCAAACCTATTTTATCTTTAGACATTCATGTTTACTAAATGATGCTAACTCACGCACATAAAAGAATAGTTTCCGTAGTAAAATGGTTGCATTATGACCATGTGAGGTTAACCCAAACAAGGACATTTTTTGGTGTTTGTTAGTTTTTGTCTTAACCAGATTCTCAAATGCTAAGGTTTGTGACTTTTTGACTTCATGTAGGTATCGTAACTATAAAACAACGACTACACTGAAGTCGTGGTGGACACCTACGGTATGATGACAATGTCCACTTTTGCTGCAACTGATTAAAAAAGGGGGCGAACCTTTACCTGCAGCTTCAGATTCTCTAAACTACATATGAGGGGAAATTGTATCATGTACGTGTATTATTGATGCAAATAGAGACACAATGTATTGTGGGGGTTGTGGTCCGACCCATTTTTAAGGGCAAAAAAATGTGTATGTCATTCTGGTGATTGATTTCATGTTATTATGCTTTGCCACATGATATTTCATCGAGAAACCATCTTTTCTCGGTACAACGAAAAAACCCCGCCGCAACGCGGCGGGCGTCTTCACCTAGTTTCACAAATATTTGGTAAAAACAATATTATTGAGGAAAAAAAATAGGCTAATCAGATTAATCTATTTTGACTCGTGGCAAAATCGAACATTAAAATGATAAAAAAAAAGGTTAACTAATAAAACATTAGTTGTTGAATTTTAAATAAATTATATGAAGTTAAGTATAAATTTATAAATTTTCATCTTTTTTAATAACTTTAAAAAATAAACAAATACACTTTTAAACTTTATAAACCTTAGATTTTATATTTTAAAAATACAATATATATGTTATATTCCACAAAATACAATATATATGTTATATTAAAAATACATCATATATGTTGTTTTAAAAATACAACATGTATATGCATAGGATTATAAATATCAAATTCAAAGCACGAATTATTTTGTATGTAAAATACACGAGGTTGTACATATACAAACAATTCATGTTATTCCTCTTTATGAGTCTAAGTAATGATATCTGAAAAAATATTTTTGTTCACTATAAGCATTCAATAAGGACTTATGTTATTTGATGCATATGGTTGCAACACCTAAGTTTTACAACTTCCTAGGCAGTGTAGCATGGGATGTGACAACTCATAATTTCCTCGATGCGTCGTCAATGGAAAAACGTCAATTAGAGCGATCGTTTCATCTAAGTTGAGTTACGAGTCGTATTATATATCGTTTTATTGGAAATATTAGTCTAAGAACGTTGGCGTAATTCCCGAGTCACGAATCCTTCGTTTGCTAGTCGAAACGATCCCCGAACCGAATATATCGAAAGTTTTACAAAGTTACATCTAGGGTCCTTTTGAATGTTTCATTTTCGCCCCTTGTGGTTTCACTAGTACATGATAGGACCTTCCAAGGAGTATAAATAGCCCACCCTCTCCTCACACCCTCATTTTCTACACTCACTTTCTCTCTCTAATAAACACACACAAACACTAATTCTCTCTCTCTCTCTCTCTAGGATAAAAATCCGGCCAAGGGTTCCGGCGCCGTAACTGGAATCCGGCCAAATTCCGGCCACCTCCTCCACTTACACCACCTATCTCAAACGGTATATCGGGGTCTTGTGACCATGTTTATGCATCATACTCACGTTCAATCCCCCACACGGGCCACAAATCTTGAATTAAAGATTCGGATACTTAGGGTTTCAAAAGAAAACGTTTTAAAAAGGTCTTGCGTGGTCTTGGTATACGAGTTGTACTCGTAAGGGACTCCAACAATGATCTCTCGCCTCTTTTGCTTCTCGTTTCATCTTGGGTAAGTCAAACCTAGATCCAATTGATAACCATTCGTATATATATTGTTTATGTTTTAGTTTCGTGGATTAAAAACGAAATAAAAATGTTTTAGTTATGTTATCATTGGTAGTGTGGAAAGGAAAACGAAACAAATGGTTGTAAAAATGTTTTGCATGGAGGTTAAACCAGATTAAAACATTTTCGGGAAATAAAATCATGTTGATTCGTTTTTGTGGTAAGAAACTGATTCAAGAGGTATTTGGATAGTTTAGATTAATTAGATTGTTTGGATATAGTTCCTGGTCGGGTCAACCCACTGAGTCGGGTCAGAAACCCAGTCAAGGGTGCGTGTGAGTTTTGTACCGAGTCGGGTCGGGACAGCCATGAGTCGGGTCGGGTTAGACCTTGTGGGGTTCTCATATTTATAATAATGACTGTTGTGATAATTCATTTTTGTTAGTAAGTATTTACTTGGGATTTATCATATGGTCTCAGGTTTGACCCGGATGTTTACGATAAGCTTGTTGGTCTTAACTTGTAAACTAGAGATATGATATGGGTAAGTCGATTACGAGCTCAATTTGATTAAGACTGATAAATGTTCATAAGTTGTAAAATATTGTTAATATAGAATACGGAACGGATAAAATGGCAAACGGTAACAATGGAATAATTGGAAATATGGGTTGAGTCAATTATATATCTATATCGAATACTGAGGAAACGGTAAACTTGTAATATATAAACTTAACGACGTAAATTGTAACGATTTAACTATACAACTATATTGGAATGAAACTATCGAGATATATGATATAAGACTTGATCAGATAACGAATAAGTTATTTATAAACGGGATGGTAAATATTACAACTAGATACATGGCTAATAATTAATATCAAATATTACGTATACATTATAAAGTTTAACCACGGTTTATAAATTGGAATAATACTTGATGTACGAGATATATTGGTTATAAGTTAGATTCCATTAAACGTATTCGAACTAACCAAATACAATATATTTAACTTGGAATAAGTTTGATATAGTTGATTCACGATAAGCTTAGATAATTACTTGTCACCTGTTAACTAATAACGAGACATAATTCCTTAACTAATAACGATGTATAACTACTTAGTTAATTATATTGAACTGAAATTTATAAAACCAATTATAGTTAAATTATATAAGAACTACTTTCTTATAAACCCTTATAAATTAACATAGTAATTCATGTTTTACGAGTTGACCTTTATAAACTGTCGGGAAAGGTTATTTTGATAAGATAACTTATTAAAGTCATAACGATTTGGGAACATTGAGTAAATGAACGCGTCATTTATAATACACTACTTAGTATACCTTATAAGAAGTACTTTCTTATAAACTTATATAATTACGAGTAACGATTGTGAAACCTTTATTAATTAAGCGATAAATGGAACTGATCTTTTATTATAAACATGTACGTTTCGAATTATTGGGTAAATTACCGAAACTTACTAATTAACATATTTATATTACATAAATAGTCGTCGTCATTTCCTAGTCTTTGACTAGCTTGAGTATCGTTGGTATTTTATAACCTTGTCAATGTCTTATCCTTTTTGGCGTGCGTTCTAGTAGTATGTCTTGACTGTGTCAACGTCTTTTTCCCTTTCGCGTAAGTTGTACGTCGCGTCTATGTTCCTTACCACCACACGAAACGTTAAAAATAAACTTTTGAGATATTCATTATAAACTTTTGAGATACTAATAATGGACTTTTGAAAGTAACGACATGAATGATCCACGAAAACTACGACACATTACTTTCTGTCGACTTCTTTATCGTATAAGCTGTATTTTAAGATAATCATATACGCATTAGGTTGCATCACTTCTATTCTATCGTACTCGTCGTACACTCATCTTGATGCCGTGGAGATTAGCTTTAGATGCCAGTCGTGTCAATAGTGAATAGTGCATTACTGTGGCTAAGGTGAGTTTCATAGCCCCTCTTTTCAAAGGTTTTCATAACTATTTTGGGGAGAATACATGCTGCTTTTAACGAACCATAACTGAATGTGTGAACATTATTTGCGAATGACTGTTGTTTGGTATATTTGATTTAGTGATTGAACGTTTTACGTGTTTATGTGAATAAAAAATATTTCTTGGACCTGCCACTACCCTTTTGAGTTGCTAATGTGTTGACTAGGATAGGCTAGACGTGCCACAGTTGTTGACTTAGCCTAGGGTAGCATTCCTATGCTATAACGCGATGCTTAGCTAAGTGTATCCGACCTAGACCAGGATAGCTTGTGTTATAGGCCTTGCTACGACCGTGATGGCTAGAGTCGCTTGGGGCCCCTGTTGAGATCTCGATTGTGTTGTGGATTATTAATTAGATTGATTGTTGATTGGAATGTTGATTATGTGTCTGACTTAGTCGCACATAGCAATTAAACTCTATCAGGTCCACTACTACATTTTGTAACTAAACACTATGAACTCACCAACGTAAGCTGACCCGTTTTAGCATGTGTTCTCAGGTTTAAGGCGATAGCTCACTATTTGAAGACGTTTGGCAAGGGGCATGGTCATAGGCGACTCTGATGAAAAAACGGGACCACTTTAATTATCTTTTGGGTCTATTTCCGCACTAGTTTCATTAATGTAAACTTAATGTTTCCAGTTAATGAATCTTATTCTAAATAAATGGGATAAAAATCATTCTTTGTACCTTCTGTTGTGATACCAAGATTGTAGCACCCAAAGGTTCGTGTGCTTCCGCTGGACCATATTTTCGGGGTGTTATATTGGTAAATCCAGATGATGATTGTTCTCTATGGGAATAGTGAGGTAGGCTTGAAGTATATGTCGAATTAAGTCTAAACGTTGAGAAGGTTTATTTTTTGTTTTTTTTATGTTTTATAAAAGCAAGTAAAATCCGGGTTTTGAGGGGGTTGATGTTTTAAACTACTAATTAACCGAAAAACCGAAAAGTAAATGACAAGAAAAGTAAATTGGTGGGAACTTCTTATATAGGAAAAAGCGTATTTACCTAAGGTGCATTACTTCCTAGTCATTCTCTACTTAATCTATTGCATTGTCATGTCCTTATTAATGTAGCTAGGTACTTTTTTTTGGTCGTTCTACGAATGGTCCATGTGTGGTTCAATTTCCTCTTTAAGGGTGGACATATTTTGTATCTCAAATTAGAAGTTGAACACATTGTCACATTAAGTTGTACACACCACAATACAAAAAAGTCAATATTGAACAATCATATACATATAATCATTTAATGCTTCATTTAGTTGTAAATTATGAAAGACAAATTTCTAATAACTTATAATATATATATATATATATATATATATATATATATATATATATATATATATATATATATGAACGAGTCACTTACAATACCCAAGATTTCCAATGCTCACATCAACTACGAAAGTATGTAATGAGCGCATGGAAATCTTGTAACAAAAGCCATATCATATCATAGGAGGATCATTCATTACATTAGTAAATAAAAGTAAATGATGATGAGACTCGTAACGAGAAATTGCATAAGTTGGATGCAAAAGAAGCTGCACATAACATTCATGATTCTTTTGAGTCTTTTGTCTTCTTGGTTGGACTTCCTTTCATCACCTGATCACCAAGGTCCTTCTTTATAGTAAGAAGGTTCACATTTTTTTCAGTATCTTTTGAGTCTTTTGTCTTCTTGGTTGGACTTCCTTTCATCACCTGATCACCAACCTCCTTCTTAATAGCAAGAAGGGTCTCAGTTTTTTCAGTATCGAGATCTTTGTTAGAAAACGGAATCGATCTTTTGACATATTTTGATTCAATTGTAGAGCTGATTTCTTCCAACACGAGTTTTGTAAATGGGGTGAAGAGTTCTTTCCCCTTGTCAGTAGGTGGTTTTGCAACAGGTTCAACGGATTCTTTTTCTGGAAGGCAGGTTATGGATGTGATGGATGGATTAACATCAGGTGAAGTGGATTGAGATGCTTGTTTTTCTTGTTGAAAGCTGATGAGATTGGGTGTAGGGCGTTCATCTAATTCGTAAGCTTTAATGACACTAACCTTCATTTCAGCTTGGCCACGAAAGGTTGTCTCATAGGAGCGTATGAAAGCAACAATTGTATGTTGCTGGATTGACGCAGCAATATCGTCAAGAAGATTAATACCTTGGCAAACATAACGTTGGTAATACTTATTAGTGTGAATATACTAATCAGTGGTAAAATATTTTGATTTTCAGTTAGTAACATTAAAAATACATAACGGCGGTAATATGTATTAGTGTGAGTCAACCAGTGCTTGCACTACGTTAAACCCTATATCTGCCACTGATTAGTAATTAAATGTATTAGCATACTAACAAATATTTAATTTAAACAATATTGCAGACAAAGCCAATAATGATGATTATAGAAATGACTATGTAATTTGAATTTTGTATGCACAAGCACTATCATCCACATCTTTATTGAGTATACAAAAATAGCTTAAATTTGAACTTACGTGTTCGTCAGCATTCATGAGTTCTTGTGCAGTATACGTCACAATGTTCTCAACATCAGGTGTGGATATAGTCACACACAAAGTTGTTGTTCCATCGTCTATCTGAATGGTCATTTTAGATATGTTCAAAATATACACACACTATCATTAGGTAGTGTGGAACAAATCCATATGGATTATATATTTAGAATATTTAATAGGTAAGAAGAGAAAAGTGATCCTCACAATGCTTCAACTTCAGATTCTTGGTGACATGATGGACAAGTAACAATCCAAGTAAGATCCGCTTCCAATGGTTTTTTACAGTTGGCGCAGGCTGTAAACCATGTTTCCTATCTTTCCTAGGAAGGGTTATTTTCCCTTTGATACAACTTGCGTTTATCTATATTGAAAGTATGATTGTATGGTTAAGTGTACATAGGACTCATGCATAGTCTCAAAATATGCAGGGACCCTCACAAAAGCACCACAAACCACTTACGGTTCTTAATGAAGTGACAATTGCAGCAAGTGAAATGATATCTTCATCCTTTGGATAAGGGAGTAAGATGTTACTATTCTTGTAAGTTTTCATGTTGAGTAGCTCCTGGAGTTCAGCTTTGTTCGCATTGTACCTTACAGTTGAAAATGCACATAAAAAAGGTGCTAAAACAGAAGCCTACTTAAAACTATTATAGAGACATTGTAATATTGAACAAGTTACCATTCTTTCATTTGTAAGTCATGAGTAATAGGTGGGTCGATCATAAATCCTTAACCTCCTCTTGTAGTCAATGAGAGACATGGATAAAGTCCATTGTAGTTAGAAAACTTTGCATTGATTAAAGAAACTACAATTGATACATTTCGGTCTTTATGTACATAAGTATGCCACTCACAGTTAAATGTAGTCACTTTAAGTCGCATGCTAAAGATCATAACTCCTGATCCAATCATTTTAGCTAGGGTGTTTCCCTCATTCTCATCATACTGATTCCATAATGACAATATCAACAACTTTTTCCTGTAATAAGGAAATGATTGGAACGTTAGGACAAAATATTAACAGAACAGACAAAGGATTAAGTCGCCTTACTCTTCATCCACAATGATAATATCCCTTTTTGTGATCATTGGTGATCCTTGCTCTTCACTTGGAAAGCATTGCAAAACAACTCCCCTCACATCTATATTTTGAATTTAAAATAAATTAATAGGTTGTTTAAATGAATAATACATAGTTTTTTTAGGAAGAGATAATGAAAACTTACTTTGTGGAGACTCCGAGTCAGTGTATTTGTATAGGTCAGAAAATTTGGTGAACTTGAATTCACAAGGAAGTGAAGTAGTTATAGACTCGACTAATGGCTCAACAAGAGTTTTGTTGCTAATAACCCAAGAGTAGATGTACGAGCTAATACGGTATCTTTCATTAGTTCTTGTAACCGCTGCACCTGAGACATAATATCTCTTATATGGTTGAAGTATTTTGGAAAACAAGCGTATGTTGTTGGCACCATATATAACTGCACCAACCTTGGTTCCCTAGTGTGTAAATGACATGAAATCAATATATGAGTAACAAGTAAATGAACATAAGATAAAGGTTAAAAATAGAGAAATATAACAAGACTGATTACCTGAGAATCAGTAAAGATCAATCTCTTATAGGTGACATCACTCTTGCTTGTCTGAACATGGCCACTTTCCAAAACTTGAATGATAACTATCCATTTTGTTTTTGGTCTGAGGGGTGATAGCTAAAATATTTGAGATTGGCCTGGACATTTTACTTTCAATTGAGAATGTACATGTGAGATATTTAAGGTTAAAAATAACAATAACATATGTGTTACACAATTCCAACTAAAGCATGAGAACATAATTTTTTTGCTTTTAAAAGGAGTTGAGATAATCAAAGAGTTAACTTATTCATTAAACCATGTTTTTAAATAATCAAGGAGGTAACTTCTTCACTAAAAAGGGTTAAGATAATTATTACCAATCATAAAACACATGTAATTACTACAAGAAATCAGTATACACCTAAGACTTGTGTGGAAAAGGTAAAGCTAACCTGATTAGCAAGTTGGAATATGAATTTGTCTAGCACCACCCATCAGTAGGCCATATATAATAAGAGGAAAATCTTTGAAGTCCCAGACAATCATGGATATGATGATTTTTGGGGATCTCATAAGCATGGTTTGCCCCATGTCAATAATTGATTGATAGATAGAAGAAAATGTTGATGGTACTTAATATGGAGAGGCATGACCATACTTAATTGTCCTCCAAAAAAAAACCCCATATCTTTGAAAATATAAGTAGGTAGGCATAAATGGGCTGACAGAAAAAGAGGAAAACATGAAGACTGAAGAGTATAGCAAGTCAAACACTCTTGGTCACCTACCAAGCCATTTAATTATTGCATATTATATTTGCTTCTTTAATACATATACATATGTATTATTATAAACAGTGTCTATATTTACAAAATATATTAACATAGTTTGTGTACATTTTATGTAGGTTTGATTGTTATGTTCAGATAATGTAAGTTTGAGAAGTTGTGTAAGGTTGAAAATCGAAAAGTATGTATTCCTAGTGAAGAATTTTAGTAAGTGTTATATTCTTAAAGTTTTTGTGGTCAATAGTTTAATGGTTATGAATATGTTATGGAAATAAGCTCACAAACACCATGTAAACTTTGACGATTATAAGTTAACACACCTTATAGATAGCAGACACCCCTTTATGCGTTCCATCCTCCTATTATATATACCTAATATTAACATAATTCATTAAGGTTATGAACATGTTATGGAAATAAGCTTACAAACACCATGTAAACCTACCTTTTTTTTATGTGTGTTATCTGACTTGATCAATTCCATGATCTTCAATACTATTGACTTGGAGTACACTCTTACCTTGAAGTTGTGAACTTCAAATGTTGATTACATACATGCAACAAATGACTTATCTCATCTTTGCTTCAGGAACTTTTCTTTACTAATTTAACCCTGTAGATAACAATAAGTATGTTTAATACTATATTAACAGATAACAAACCTCTTAAACCATTTTGTTCCATACTTCTATTCTCTATTATTTTTTGGGCTCATTTCCATGACCATGTCCGTAAAACTGAATGAAACAATATAGAAGAATTAAGAGAGTTTATCAGGAAAAAAAGATAATATATTTCGAGTTTCTGGTAAAAGTGGCAAATGGGTCTTTGGGTGGTAACTTTTAGCATGGATTGGGTTTAACAATACACTTTTACAAGTATTGGAAAAACCGAAAATAACTTTTTTGTTATGATTACAAAAACTATATTATTAATTATGTTAATAGAATCTTATAAATTTAGCAATCTTAAAGGCCGTGACCTATAAAATGCACAGTGATTGACCTTTGAACTTGTGTAAACCATATCGACCGCACCAAATGGGTCAAAAACTGGTACGATGGGTGGGTTGATGAAGAAGCACCATAGAAGCTCATGCGGTTGCTGAAAGGTATGAATAAGAATTTTGTATCAGCCATGAGGATTGTGAAGATGTACAAATGCATAAACATATAAAACATATATACATACGTGAAAGATAAGAAAGCACTAACAAAGTATAAGTAGCTTATCTAACTAATGACCAAGAACAAGAACATGGATACAATACAAATTGATTAATATTCTTACTTGTTTAACTCATATCAACCCAACAGCTGAAAGACTGGCAGCATAGGTGGTTTGACGAAGAAGCACTATAGTAGTTCATGTGGTCACTAAAAGGTATAAATAAGAATTCTTGTATCATGATTGGAAAGATGTACAAATACATAAAACATAAAACATATGTAAAAGATAAGAAAGTACCAACAAATTATAATATTTACCTTTTGTAACTGATGACCAAGTAAAGGGATACGATACAGACTCATTAATAATTACAATGACTATATCGACAATTACCTGCAATCACAATTCACATGCGAAAGTTATAGCAATTTAGAATAAAACATAACTTTAAGATAAATGTAAGCTGGTAGCACATACTTATCAATATACTCGGAGATTATCAAAACCTCTTGATACACAATGTTCTTGCAAAGGAATTCTATGAATAAAGACTTGTTTCCCAGCAAAGTCTCCAAAAGCAATTTCTGCATGAATGACATTTCTTTTCAAATATTTTCAAATTAATCTAGTCCCATTGCATAGTCCTTCGATGGGATTCAAGTTTCTCAACAAAATGATCGGTGAATTTGGCTTCAAAACAAGTCTGTGAGTGTCACACCCCCAAAATACCTATTTTGTAGCAGAATGAAATTCCTGGGGGATGACTGCCATAACCTCACAGTTACAGTTATATTGAACGACTTAAAGTGTCGTTTTGAAAACACATCGTTTGATATAATAAAACATTCAGAGTTTACAAAAGATAGGTCCCAAAAGGTAGTCAACATTTGTGGAAATAAGTTTGTTACAATCCAAAAGATGTTTTAAAGTGCAATAATATACAAGTGAGATGCGTCGTCACCGCGACTCTATGATAAGTCCTTATGCATGCCATGAAGTATATGCCTTAGATACCTGAAAATACATTGCTAAAAGTGTCAACACAAAGGTTGAGTGAGTTCATAGAGTTTATGTAAATGTTTTATACGACCACCACAAGTATAAGTCATGTATGACAAATATGTCACATAAAAATGATACAATTGCTATAAGCACATGACACCGAAGCTAGACTGATCATGATGTTCGCCCCAATAGAGTGTTTTGCCAAACAACTCAAATTATGATATTAAATGAAATGCATCCATTTGACCAGTTGGAACCACCAACCCGGATGGAGGATTCACCCTCAATAGTCTATTCACTCACCCTCGCTTCTTCCGGAATTAACGGTTCATGATTATGAAATGGGGACATTCAATTGGCAATGAGGTAACTTAAGCAATGTAAATGAATTTGATATACTTGGGCTCGTAATAAAATGATGTGCAATGTATTCTCCCCCGTAGGTTTGAAATAAATTATAAACTTGAAAGACGGGGCTATGAAAACTCACTTGATACAATGATTATGATGGCAAAAGTGGATACACTGAAATGAGGCGCAATCTCTAACTGTAACCTATTATGAATGATATGATCTAATATAAGTCATGAAATAATGTTGTGCATGCAAACTCATATGATATCCATACCACTTGTGCAATTTTGAAAATAGAGTTTATCGTCGAAATATATGTTTATGACATCTCGTCATGTTATAAAATACCTTACAAGTACTTACGTTGAAACAACATCCTATGATAGTCGTTAAGTGATAAATCAAGAAAATATAGTTTTTCGTCGTAAAACAAGGTACTTTGATAATTCGTGAAAATGACTAAGTAGCCTTGAAAGCTAGTCGTAAATCGGTAAATATCGAGTGTTAGGAAATAAACCCAATGGTTTTAGAAAGCTTGTAACATTATCTAAAAGTCGTAACACTGAAATTTTGTCCATACGAGTCTCGATCCTAGATAAAACTGAAGGTGAAGTGAGGTAGTCGGGCTAAAAATACAGTTTCTGGGCAGTTTTCGTGAATGTTTGAGAGGTCATAAGTTACTCGTTATAAATCCGTTTGACGAACGGCTGGACATTTTAGAAAATAGGCCAAGTGAACTAACTTTTACTTAGAGATATTATTTTCTCAAAACTGACTCTATCGATGAGAAAAACGGCTCCAAACATGGTGATCCGCGACAACCCTTTTGACACTTTAGAAAAATATTTAAGTGTTAGTGCTGAAGAAAATAGTTGTGATCATCGTATTTCAAATATGTATATCTTTAGCGTTATAGGTCCGTTTTCTACGTTCTTTATATCCTCGGAATCGTGATAGTATGTATTAACATATTTTTGATAAGTCGACTCTTCTAGTGTAGGTTTACAACTCGTTTTTGACCTTTGAAAAACCCTTGAAAACAAGTATATTTTCAGAAAAATAGTTTTCGCCGTTAAACTTGAAAATAGCGTAACTTCTTCGTTATAAACCCGTTTTAACCCGTTCAAGCGACCACGGTTTTGTTTTAAAGTATATTTTCTGAAAATATAAACCAAAATAATCCATGACCTGTCAAAATTTCCAGATTTTACAAAAATGAACACCCCTTAATTATATGTTGTCGAAAATGATTTTTCTAGTGTAATACTTGTTCTAAACCCTTCCAATCAACACCAAAACTATTCTAAACCTACCATACACCTTCTTAGGGTGTCATGGGTTCCTAAACTTCATCAAAAATGATAGGTTTCATGGGAATAATTATAGGATGATTAAAACTCATAATAAGTAATAAAAACAAGTAAAAAGTGGTATGAATCATAGAGTACTTGCATGTTTTTGTACCAGAATGATAAAATAGCTCAAGTATGATTATGAAAGAGTAATAAAAATTATGAAAAGCTTACTTGAGTGATTGAAGAGTTTTTGAGCTAGAAAACTTAATTAATCTTTAGGTTTTTATTTCAAAACCTTGAAATAGATTACTAAATGAACTTGACAAACACTTGAAGCTTGAAAATCAATGGTTTTCTCTTCTTGATCTTGCTTGGCTGACCACAAGGATGAGCAAGAGAGGGTTTTTGGTTTGTTTTCACCTTGAATATGTGTTATGTATGTGTTTTTGTTTAATAAATCACTTATATTATTACAAATACCTAACCAACTTGTGTAGGTGTAATTTCTAGTCAAGATATTTTATGAAAAGGGATGACAAGGGGGGGGGGGGTCAGCAAGGGGGTTTTGGGGAAAGGGTTTTGTATTTTTGATGTTTAAATGTAATTAAAGTTAAGTGTAGTGTGTATTTTGTACATATAATTAATTATTAAGTGTAGTGTTAGCTAGAAATCGATTTTAACGGAACAAAATAAAATATATCGAAGTCATAAAAATTATAAAAATACATTTCTCGCAAGTATTGAGTGAATAAATAATTATCGTATCGAAATTTCGTAAACCGTCGTAAATATACATATATATAACAATATATATACAAAGTAAATTCAAAACACCGGGTAAACTAATAATATAATTTTTATAGTCTTAAAATGATTATAAAAATATATTCGAATGATTGTTGAAAGTGTCGGATTAATTACTCAAAATAAATGATCGTGCGATAGCGTTTATTTAATAAATAAATATACGTTAATGAAATATGCAAACTCATGCATGAACTGATATGAAAGTGATGTTACTAATGATATGTAGACTAAATCTAGTCTATATGTAATATTCTCAATGATGTTCCATGAATACGCAGCTTAACCCTCAAGGTTACGCGTATTTGATACTCGTAAACCTAGTTTACGAAAATGATGAATAGTGAATCATGAATAGTGATTTTTCTCCAGGAATGAATAGTGTTTCGTGAATTGTAAAATTTTGAAATAACCTTTCAAAGTCTCAAACCGACTTCAAAAATGATAAATAGTAATCAGTGAATAGTAATTTCCCGAGATGAATAGTGAAAATTTCAAAGTTTGAGAAATGACCTGAAATTACGAGTTGTCACAGTGAGGTGGCATACCATTTGGTGTAAGTGAATGTAAGAAGTCCTCATATTGACTTTGGTCAATAGGTGTTGTTCCCTATTCACTATAGTATAAAAACAGTCAAGTACTTAAAATAAACTAATAGTGAATCAATGACTGAAATGACATAAGTAAAACACACTGATAAATTTTCAACATAATATTCTTTATTAGAAATCAATCAAAAGGAATACATTACCTAAGTACTTGAGGAATAGTACTTGGAATTGAAATGACAAAGGTTTGGTAACTCCTCACGATGCTCAGGATAAGTCTGAGTACAACTACTCTGGAACCACTGAGCTATCTCAAGGACTGAGTTGTATTTGGAGGAGTGAAAGATGGCTTGTGTGTGTGTGTGTGTGTTTTAAAATTCACAAGCTTAACCTTCTTTCACTCCATCACTTATACTATTTATAAAAGTATGAGTTTTAACTTTATCCTAAGTGACAAACTGACAAGTTATAAAAGACAAAATACTGATGTATTTTGTCTCTGTTTACAAAGGATATATTAAGTAAGAGACAAGGTTGCTTTCCATAAGTCAGTGTGTGCTGAGCACGATAGTTAGCCATTAGGGAAAGTAGACTTTGGTTGATAAGGACTTCGTCTTATCGATTCAAACTTGTCCGTCTTATCCGCTCATTCTTAGGTCTTCATTGCCCAGTCTTCTACCGGTTTGTCTTGAGTGTAAGTAGGTGAGGAGCTTAGGGATTGATGAGTTATTGTCATCACTCACTGAATCCACCATCTTCTTGACTCGAGTCTTACCCCTTAAGTTCCGCCTTCTTGAGTGGAGAGACTTCTTCTTAGCCTCTGCTGAGTATCGAAGATGGCTCCTTTGAGACTATGCACTCAGCGACTGTTAGTGTCTAATGGCCTAAACACTTAGGTATTTTCTATTCAAATCCTTGACTTAAGGGTTTGGGTATTTCTTGAACCAGAGTCTCCCCCTAAATAGATATACAAATAGCCTAAGTGTTTGATCAGTGTAAGTGAGCAAATGGCTTAACTTACTGCTGAATGTACTAATGAACATAATAAGGAACAGAATATTTTAACAAAACATACATGGATTTATTGATCAATTACATAGTTCCTATAACTAGTACAAAAGATAAAACAAAATTTCATTCAAGATGGATCCCGATTGCTTCACTTAACCTTCTTGAGGAGTGCTTCTTTGTCGGGGTGCTCTCTTATCTTAGCATTGGTCTTTCTGAGAATCGTTCATTTTTGGAGTATTGATTTGAGAATGGTAGATAGCTTGCCATTGTAGGCACTCCTGCAAGATCTATGTCACTCCACCTTTGGAATCTTGGGTTTCGATAGACATCAATGAAGAAGTCCTCTTCGGGCTTTTCAATGCACATCTGATTTACAAACTTTACACCTTGAGGTAGCTCCCTATTGCATTCGGGCGGGCACTTTGATTTTCAGGCTCGAACTCAACCCTCTTTCTTTTGCCTTGGGATGATCGAGGTTGAGATCCTTGAGCGATTAAGGTACATTTGAATCCTCGATTGGTGCTTCCCTCAGTCTTTCATACCTTTTCTTTGAGGTTTTCATGACTCCTAACCACGATTCCTTCTTTTCAATGATTGGGCCAAGTTCATCGAGTTGGTGATCCCAAAGTTAATTCGAATTGGGATCATGAACCTCGAAATGTCTTTTATCATCCCCCCTGTAGACATTCATTGCCCGTGGTTTGGACTTGGGGATGATTTTGACATCTGTGATTTTCTCAGGCAGCCTTCTACTATTCATTAACCAGTTGTAGTGGTCAATTCTTTCTTGCCTGATGGCTGCAGCTCTCCTGTTCTTTTCGTCCAATTTCTTTCTTTTTGACCATTTTAGCGGCTGAGCATCCTTGAACTTTGTCCCTTTGACCTTTTGAAGCTTCTTAGGATCAATTCAATATTCTCGGCTTCCTCGGCAACAACTTGTACCAGTGCTTCTTTTCTCTTTCTTTCTTCCTCAGCTAGTTTCTTTCTCCTTCCTTCCTTTGCAAGATAGGTACTTAGCTGTTGTGGAGTGAGCATGTACTAAGTGTTGCCGATCATATAGGGAATCTTCTCAGGCTCAGGTGTTTGCATTATGGCCTTTCCTTTGTCCTCGCTTGAGGAAGATGATCCTACCAAGGGTGTTGTTGTTGTTATGATTGTTGTTGTAGTTGGTGGGGCTGATGATATGGGAGTTGTTGAAAATGGTGGGACTGATGATATTGGTGTTCTGAGAGACTGGTTGGTGGCTCCCCTCGATGTGAGAGAGTCTCTTGATGTTCTTCTCCCCCTCAACTGTTGTTGCAACATTAGTGAGAGAAAGAGTTGCCTCGGACACTGAGGGACTTGGAGTGGCTTGACCTTTGAAGGCTTGGTAGATCTCCGTGACCATAGCCTTGATGTCGATTGTATCCTTTTGAAGACCGGTGACCTTTTTACCAGATTAGCTTTGAGATAGTTCCAAAGCAATCATTCTAGGCCCAAGATTCCAAGCCATAAAAGACGATGCCTTAGCCAAAGTAGTCACCTGAGCATCCAAAGAACCCAATGTAGCTGAAGAGCCGGGACTAAGGCTGAAGACCACGAACATTGGCGATTTGATCATGTTGATTAGTTCATGAGACGAGGAATTTTCAAGTAAGCCTCGGTAGCCTCCAACACTTTAGAGTTAAGTGTTGGGTCTTCTTTGACGAATCACGATTTCATCTATCTTTGTGCCCAACCCTAAAGGTGCTTGAGAAATTTAACCGGTTTTCATCCGATTATGAAGATGTTGGTACATGAGATCTCGTGTTGTCCGTGTTTGCATCAAAGCATGTACCTCGACCGGATGCATAGGCGGTTGCCGATGTGTTGATCCCATAAAGTTGTTAACCCCATAATATAGCTTCCTTGACGCTTTAGTGATCCACATAACCAATTGCCTTTATTCGGTTGGAAGAGTATTGTCAAACTTTTAAGATTCTTGGGGACGGGATGAGGAAGAAGAGTGAGTCATTATCTTGGTTGGAAAGGTGACTCTTTAGGGTCTTGTGGATCGGTGATGCTCTTGTTCGGTTTGAACATCAGTCCATTTCTTCTCCTTTGTTAGTATTTCATCTTCCTTTGTCGGCTTGTTTCTTCATCGAGAATTTCATTGACCTCGATAGTAAACCCGATTGGTGGTGATGGGTTCCATATCAGCGGGTGGTATTAATCCCTCTGAGTCTTTGTCCCTCGTTGCTCCTTCAAGCACTGGTGGGCGATTCCCAGTGCTATCCCTAGAAGCGGTGGCAATGAGATCCCTATCAGTGGGTTATGTGTTTCCCTCTGAGTCTTTGGGATCATTCGGTTGGCCCTCAGACCAAAGTTGTGATTTGTGAATGTCATCCTTGGGCATTGTGGAAGGCACTCCCCTACCAGCGGGTTGTATGTTTCCTCGGATCTTGGGGAGTAGTAGTTAGGACCAAGGAACCGGACTGTGATGTATCGGTGTCCCGTTGTCAGGGGTGGATGTTGTTTGGTCTCCCAGAGGTGTTATTGATCTGGGGCTTTCTTTGCCTTTTAGAACGTGCTCGAAGTCTCGAGGGCCACGAGACTTGGGTTTGGTCTTAGTCAGTCTGAGACTTCCCCTCTCTTTTAGGGCGAGGGTTTGGAGACCTTGGTCCTGGTTGTTCGGCAACCATATGGGCCGTCAATTCTATTTGATGACTTGGGATGGGTCTTTTGAAAGTTTGATTACTCGAGGATACGAGGTAAAGCTGTATTTGTATTCTGAGTAATTACAACCAATAACACTTGTAAAGCACATGAGACAAACCTAGGATATGAAGCGTATTTCGTCCTAGTTTTGCTCAGTAGCTTGGTTGAGATCACTTGTAAATGATCTCGATGTCGATGACTCCATTCATCAAGCAATATGCCACCATCAAGCGAATAGAGTTAACTTGTTTAGTGGATGAGTGGTTCCCGCGAGAACACGAATCACAAATGTGAGCAGGGATCTTCCAAACGCATGAAATGAGTTCTTGGTGATTGGGTTCTGTCCAAAACTTTGGATCCAAAACAATTTGTTTTAACCCATCCTTATGTGAAGGGTTGGGATGGGCAACATAGACTCGAAATTATAGTCTAACCTGTTGAAGTACAAAATGTTTTATAATCCATGGTATTGTTTCCCCTTTAAAAATGAATTTGATGAGATACTCCACAGTGGTGGAAGTAGGTCATCTCATCGATTAGAGGTGTGGGTCATAGCCGCCTTTGCTTAGCCCAAAACTCCCTGAGGAGGTTTTGATACAGAATTGAAGGGGACTGAGTAAAGGCCATTTTCAGTGGGTAGTTTAATAAAAACTTCATGATGCCCTTATAGGCTGGGACATTAGGGGGGTATTCAAAATTGCCTATAATATTGTTTGTTTTAAATTCAACATTGTTGAGATCTCTTACCCACTGTGGTGCAAAATGAAGAGACTGTGTTCTTGCCATTTCCATTGAAAGGTTTTTAGGGTTTTGAAAAATATTCTTGACAAGAACAATCAAGGTGTTTTGAGTCTCTTAAGTATTGTGATGAAAAACCTTTTGTAAATTTGTTATAGATAAGATTTTCTTGTTAAAACAGGTTGATGTTTTGAAGAACACACAAAAGAGGATTTGCAAAGTCAATTTTTGAAAACGTTTTATTTACCTCATTTAATGGCACCAACTCACTACATGATAATTTCGGTTTTCAAAGTAACAGTTCGATTATAGTAAAGTGCATTAAGTAATAAAATATCCTTAGGATATTTCATGTGAAAGAGGCATTTAATTCCAAGTGGGACAGAGGTAAGGTGTTGAGAGACCTTTGATGATGATAAGATAAAGAGACATATATTCCCATATTAAATTGGTATCTTGACCAACCTAGGACATTTAAGTAGCGATACTTGGTGCATTTAGTTACTCATTCAGTGCTCAATATCTAAAGTCGGGGTCCCTGAATGAGTCTTACTCATTCAGTGAGAAGGTTGTTTTGGGGTTTTGTTCAGGGAGAATGAACCATTTTAGAAAACTTACTTGAGATTGGGATTGGTTTTAGTTCTGCTGACTTTCAATCAATTCACTTCGGTCTCCTAAAGGTAGGTTCATCTAAGGGTTTGGTGAAGATACCCGAAGAGTTGATATTGTAGGGATGAAATGAAGCTCTATGTCTCCTTTCATTATGTGGTCCACGATGAAATGATATCGATATCAATGTGTTTGGTTCTTTGGTGAAGGATAGGGTTGTTGGAGATTGCAATAGCACTGGTGTTATCACAGAAGATGGGTACCATCTTGTAATGGATGTCATAGTGTTGACTTTTCATCCATAAGACATTGGCACAGACACCTGCGACAACCACATACTCGAGGTTTAGCTGAAGACATAGCCAGATTGTTGCTTTTAGCACTCCAACAAACCAACTTTCCTCCAAAAATTGTGGGACCACGAGGTACTTTTTCGTCCATGTTGCGGCACTGCATAATCAGTCGAGAATACCCTTTGAGGTCAAACCCTAAGCACTTAGGATAGTAAAGTCCAAGGCTTGGAGTTCCCTTTAGGTATATGAGGATTCTTTTGGCTGAAGTGAGATGGGATTCTTTGGGATTGGACTGATATCTTGCTATTAGACGGAGGCAATGAGAATTGTATGTGCAGTGCGGAAGCGATAAGATACATCAGTGAGCCAAAATCCCCGAAATGGGTTTGATTGGTGATTTGCCGATAAGACCCGAGGTCCAAGGTTGTTAGGAGAGACCATTGGTGTCTTCAGCAGGCACCGATCGGATATCTCATATTTCTTCAAGAGTTTTCTGGTGTACTTCTCTTGACTAATGGAGATTCCTTTATCATTTTCCGATTTGTAGTCTAAGGAAGTATGTGAGTTCACCCATCATGCTCATTTCAAACTTCTTTGTCATCAATTTTTTAAACTGTTTGCAAAGAGTGTAGTTTGTTGAGCCAAAGATGATGTCATCAACATATACTTGGACCAATATCACATCTTGTTTTGTCCTGTAGATAAACAATGTGTTGTCTATCTTTCCTATGACAAAATTGTTTTGAATCAGGAAGGCTGAGAGAGTTTCATACCATGCCATGGGAGCTTGTTTTAGTCCATAAAGGGCTTTGCCAAGCTTGAGACATAGTCGAGGAAATTCACTACTCTCAAAGCCGGGAGGTTCTTGAACATACACATCTTCCTTGAGTTCACCATTCAGGAATGCACTTTTACATCCATTTGGTAAACTTTGAAGTTCATGTAGGTAGCAAATGCAAGGAAGATCCTGATAGCTTCCATTCTTGCAACAGGAGCAAATGTCTCATCTTAGTCAATGCCTTCTTGTTGACTGTAACCTTTGGCTACAAGTCTAGCTTTGTTTTTAATGACAGTGCCGTTTTCATCAATCTTGTATCTGAAAACCCACTTCATTCCTATGACAATGACATCCTGAGGACATTTGATCAAGGTCATGACCTTGTTTTTATCAAACTGTTGAAGTTCTTCTTTCATAACCTGAATCTAGCTTGGGTGTTTTAGAGCCTCAGTAACACTTTTGGGTTCTATTTATGATAGAAAATCAGCATATAGACATTCATTTGCTGAAGCTGCAGTTAGTTTAGCAGCCATGCTTCTTGTAAGCATGCCCTTAGTGGGTTCACCAATGATGTTTACAAGCTCAATGTCCTAAGATTTTGTCCACTTACTTTGTGGTCTAGGATCTGAGCTTGAAGATGTCACTGGAGACTCAGGAGTGAGTTTAGGTGCAAGAGCCACAAAATCATTAAGATATTCTGTTGAGATGTCTTGTTCAGGTTGAGGTTCTTGAATCACATGTTCCTGAACATTTAGTTCAGTATTACCTATCAGGGGTGATTGATTATCAATGAATTCACTGATAGTTGGTTGGGGAAGGTTGTGAGGTAGGACATAATATGAGATGTCAGCATCAGCTTGGTATGAGGAATTGATTTCAGTATTATACTTATCAGGAGGATATCTTGATGAGTTATCAATTCCTATTTCCTCCACTAAGGTGTTGGTGAACCCTGATGCTTTCGAACTCTCATCAAAGGTGACATGAAAGGTTTCCTCAACTTGTTGTCTCCTTGTGTTAAATACCCTTAGGGCTTTGGAGATCAGTGAGTAACCTAGAAAGTATCCATCATCAGCTTTAGCATCAAACATGCCTAGATGATCCTTGTGGTTATGAATAAACACAGGACATCCAAACACATGAAAGTAGCCGATATCGGTAAGTCTACCTTTAAATATCTCATATGGGGTTTTGTTATGTCTTTTGACAATGATTGACCTGTTTTAAGTGTAAGCAATTTGTTTTATTTGCTTGATCGAAATGCTTTGAGAGTCTTGAGCCATTTAATATAGTTCGGCGGCCTCAATGAGAGTTATGTTTTTCCTTTCAGCTACCCCATTTTGTTCAGGGGTGTAAGGGGATGAAAAGTTTTGGGTGATTCCTTTTTCATCACAGAAATTCTCAAGCTCTTCATTTATGAACTCGGTGCCATTTTAGTTCGATTTGTTTAACAGTAATGTCATTATGGTTTTCAATGTTCCGATGAATGATATTATTGTATCACTTTGCGACTCTTTTGGAAAGAAAGTATACCCAAGTGTATCTTGAGAACTCATCAACAACGAAAAGTGTATACTTCTCATCTTTGGATTGATCTAGGGTGGCGGTCCAAAGAGGTCCATGTCAGGAGGTGGCAGCTTTTGATAGAGAAATTTTGTTTTGTTTTGAAAGATGCTCTTTGGTGTTTGCCTTTTCACAGTGAGCATGGTTTTCTTTTGAAAAAACCAGTGATGGTAAGGCCAAGGACCTTGTTTTGTTTTGCCAAGTTGTTGATGTTTTTGAAATTTAAGTGTGAGAGTCTCTTGTGCCACAACTAGTTGATAGTTTGATGGCTTTAGCAAAGAGACAAGTTTCATTTTGAGAGAGTGTTGACATGTCTAAGAAATAAACATCATCTCTTCTAGGAGCTATCAAAACAACTTCTTTGTTGGCATTGAAAATGGTGCCTTGTTTGTCATTGATTTGCACAATGTACTTACCATCCACAGAGTTGGCTGACCTGATGAGATTGTATTTTAGACCATTGACATAAGCTATTCTAGAGAAAACTATTCCATGGCAGTATACTGAACCATAACCTTCAGTGGGACAAGATGAGTTATCACCAAATACTACCTTGGGTTCTAGTTCCTTTACATACTTGTGCAGATACTCCTTAACACCAGTCATGCTTCTTGAGCATCCACTATCTAGATGCCAAATAGGCTCCCTGGCGTGTCTCTGCACAAATAGAAAACTGAATTAGTTTCTCTTGCTGACCCACATACTAGTGGGTTTGGGTCTAAAGGTCTGCTTGAATTTGGCAATTGACTCATGATCAGTTGTTGAGTGCATTATGCTACCACAGGTTTTGCATTTGGTGACTGAGGATGTCTCAGTGATTCGGGGTTGTTTGGAACTTCTCCTTGCTTGGATGACACTGTCATCTTTGAGATGTCTCATGAGTCGGATTTCCGCATAAATATCACAGCATGTGTTCATGAGACAATCATCCTGATGATGATCATTGAAGCCACAGTGTGGGCAAGGAGGAAAGGGTTTTGCTCTATACTTGTGAGCATATTTGGAGGTTGAAGCATACTGATGACCAACATTGGTATAGTTTGCTTTACTGAGTGAACTTACATATTGTAAGTGATCAGAAGTTCTGTGATAATCCTTTTTGCAGATCATACAAAAAAGGATTCTATAGCAGTTGTTAGTGGCATGACTGTTATAGTGGCATAGATCACACTTATGTTTGGGCTTGTTGGTGGATTTTGACCTTGATGAGCTAGAGGAGGCTGACTTAGTTTCCTTGATTGTTGAATCAGAAGCTTTTTTGATGGATTCCATCTTATCAGTCAGCTTCCTCACAAGTTCGATCGATTGCTGAATTTGGTGCCCTTCGTAGGAACTGAAGATGTGGAAGTCTCAGTGGGAGTAGATTCTGGTTGGATTGGTTTTGTTGGTCTTTTAGGGATGGTTCTACCAAGTCTAGACCTTTCTTTTGGTGAGTGAGGGTTGAATTGTAATGGAGTAAGCTCGGAGTTGGTGCGGACCACGAAGAGGTTTCAGGGGTGGAAGCGTTGCATTAGATTGCCTTCGGACTCGAGATGTGTTTAGTACTACTGGGCACATCAGGGAGTCTAAGCATGCTCTTAAGAGCTTGACTCTCAAGCTCTAGTATTCTTCCAGAATCGACATTTAGAAGCTTACTCTCAGGGTTTACCCGTTCAATCCAATCACTAGGCTTGGGAATTGTCAACATATTGGTAATCATGCCACCAGACACAAATGGCTTTGTACTCTGGTCTTTGTTGTGAGAGTCAGGGAGATGGTCTTCACCTATGAATCTCTTTTTGCTACTAGGGGCACCCACATCATCAAAGACCCTTGGATTCTCAGCAGTCCAACTTTCAATGATATCTTTTTCCCTTTTAAGTTCATCTTGAAGAGCCTGATTTCTTTTAACTAGTTCAGTGTTTTGAATTTGTAAAGTGATAGCCTCAAGCTTATTTTGTTTTAAAAGAAGCAGTTCATCCCTACACTTGTTCAGTTCAAAACTTAGCTTGTTATATTTTGAAAAAAGATTTAATCGTTGCTCTTCTACAAACTTAAGGTTGACATTGATATAGTTCATATAAGACTGCCAATCAGAGTCATCATCCATAGAAAGCAAAATATTTACCTTCTTCATTGTGATGTTGACCCATTCTCCATTCATGGCATGATTTTTCCCAACAGCTAGCTTGTCCTCTTCGAGAGAGAGCCATCAGTGCACTGACTTGCACCATTTCATCGTTGAGGAGACGGCTCTTCATCGCAGTCGAAGACTTCAGCAACTAGGCCCTTGTTTTTATCCTTCGCAGATTTAACAATGTTTGTTGTTTAGAGGAGTGGCCTCAAGCAGTGCTAGCTTAGCTTTGACTTTCATGTACTTAGCTTCAAAATCAACAGTTTTATTTGGTCAGACTTTTTTTGAAAATTTTGATGAGACTGATAGATTTTTGGTTGAAATTTGCTAAAGCCTGAGGACTAATTTGACCCTGATGGTTTGTATGAGGGTTCTGAAATTGTTTTTGAAAAACAGTTTTTGGCAAAATGACCTTTTTTATGACACTTAAAGCATTCAGTGTCCTCATTTGCTTTAGCATTTGAAAAACCTTTGTTTCTTTTTATAAACCTCCGAGAGTTAGCAAGGAGTGCCCTTTCCTTAAATTCAATGTTCAGGTCATTTAGATATTCCTCACTAGATCTCTCATTATGCTCATCATCTGAATTTTCCTGAAAATATTGAACCACACTGTTAGAATAAAAAGCAGTAGAGATGGGTGTTGAAGTGGTGGTCAGGGACTTCTTGACTTCCTGAGACTTCTTTAAGTCAGGGTATCGTCTGTTGATGAGGTTTTCCTCATAGACAAATTTCCCATATATTTCAGGAATTTCAAGATTCTGGATATGATTAGCATTCCTAATTCCCTGAGAGAAATTCAGCCACTTCTCAGGGAGACTATTGACAAAACCAACATTGATTTCATGTTTGGACAACTTTACACCATCATTAGACAGTTCATTTAAAAGAGTTTTGTACTGGGTGTAAGTTTGAGACAGAGTTTACGAGTCCTTAGCCTGAAGGTGTTATACTCAAGTTTCAGGTCCATTATCCTGTTTTCCTTGGTATCTGATGGGCCTTCATGATGTGAACCAGGTCATCCAGGGTTTGTTTAGCGTACTACGACTTATAACTAACTCCATAATATCATCAGGAAGACATGATATGATGATACTTTTGAGTCTTTGGTCCTAGTTGACCACTCTCCTCTCATCCTGAGTCCACTGAGCTTCAGGTTTAGGCAAACCTTCAGTAGTCTTTGGGATAAATGGACCTTCATTAATACATTTGATATAATAAGGTTCCATCCCAGTCAAATAGCAAAGCATACGCTTTTTCCATTTGTTAAATTTACCAACTTCAAGTGTAGGGGCAACATCTGAATAAGCTCCACCCTTTTTGTTGACTAGTTGGGGTACATCAATTTCAGCTATTAGGATCCTGATTTAAAAATGTTTTAGAGCGGCTTTAAAAGGTTTTATAATCAGCCTTGCTCTGATACCACTTGTTGTTCCCTATTCACTATCGTATAAAAACAGTTAAGTACTTAAAATAAACTAATAGTGAATCAATGACTGAAATGACATAAGTAAAACACACTGATAAATTTTTAACATAATATTCTTTATTAGAAATCAATAAAAAAGAATACATTACCCAAGTACTTTCAAAATAGTACTTGGGATTGAAATGACAAAGGGTTGGTAACTCCTCACAAAGCTCAGGCTAAGTCTGAGCACAACTACTATGGAACCACTGAGCTATCTTAGGGACTGAGTTGTATTTGGAGGAGTGAAAGATGGCTTGTGTGTGTGTGTTTTACAATTCACAAGCTTAACCTTCTTTCACTCCATCACTTATGCTATTTATACAAGTATAAGTTTTAACTTTATCCTAAGTGACAAACTGACAAGTTATAGAAGACAAAATACTGATGTATTTTGTCTCTGTTTACAAAGGTTGTATTAAGTAAGAGACAAGGCTGCTTTCCATAAGTCAGTGATGACAGGCACGATAGTTAGCCATTCGAGGGAAAGTTGACTTTGGTTGATAAGGACTTCTTCTTATCTGATTCAAACTTGTCCCGCCTTATCCTGCTCATTCTTCAGTCTTCATTGCCTTGATCTTCTACTTTAGTTTGTCTTGATGTAAGTAGTGGTGAGGAGTTTAGGGATTGATGAGTTATTGTCATCACTCATTTGAATCCACCATTTTCTTCTTGACTCAGTCTTCACCCCTTAAGTTCCGCCTTATTGAGTGGAGAGACTTCTTCTTCGCCTCTTACTGAGTATCCTGAAGATGGCTCACTGAGAGACTTTGCACTCAGCGACCTGTTAGTGTTTAATGGCCTAAACACTTAGGGTATTTTCTATTCAAATCCTTGACTTAAGGGGTTTGGGTATTTACCGAATCCAACATTAGGATCTATGGTTTCATCAAAGCTAACATATTCTGTTTCTTCACCCGGGAACCGTGCAATCAAAATTTCATTTATCTCATCAACAAAACAATTTTTTGTAGTCAAAATGGCATGATTTAAAGAACAAGAGGTGGTTAACGACTCAATGTGAATGTTTGGGTAAACAGAGTCTATGTGGGCATCTATGTCACACCCCCAAAATATCGCAGCGGAACGATAATGTCATTGGGGTATAATGTCATAGCACAAAGCATGGATATAGGCATCTAACATGGATCCCAAAGTTTGATAATACATAAGGGTTACAAACATGTCACAAGACTCCATGTATGCCATGTGCTCCATGAAATGCTATCTTACGATGAGATAAACATGCAGTGTCAACACAAATCATAAGTTTGTTGAAAATGATTTGGAATGTTGGATCTATGTCGCACCTATGTGTTCATTGCCTTAGAATTGTCAATAAGTAGGGCATAGCATACGATATATACAATACTTAATCAAGCATCACCAACGAACCAAGTTCTTGATTGAAAGAAAGTTCAAGATGAATCTAGGATCTAACAAAGCTCTCATGTTTTCTTGTAATTGTAATTTCTCAAGCGATGGCCATAATGGAGAAGTAGTTAGACATGCATCCATTGTTTTACGATTTAGTTCCTTTGCGCACTCTGGCGTGTTTGTCTAAAATCTCCACCAAGTACAACAACCTTACCACCAAAAAGCTCTGTTGAGTTCATAAGATCTTGAAGAAGATCATTTAAAGCCTCAACAACACTTCTTTTTGCCATGGGGGCCTCATCCCAAATGATCAGTTTAGAATCTTTGATCAAAGTTTCTAAAGAACTTTGTTTGCTAACTTTGCAACCTGATCCTTCTATTGAGTCTAGTGGAATTTTGAATCTCGAATGAGCGGTTCTACCTCCCGGGAGTATCGATGCAGCTATGCCTGATGTCGCTGTGGCAAGAGCAATATGACATTTTGATCTAACTTTAGCTAATAAGGCTCTGTACAAAAATGTTTTCCCGGTGCCTCCGGGGACCATCAACAAAAAACGCTCCACTTTCAGTTGAATATGCTCTATGAATTATTGTTTCAAACGCGATCTTTTGCCTTCCATTAAGTTTGGAAATTGCATGCAGATCTTCTTGAGAAACATTTATATCCTTTTCAGCTCTAATTTCTCTTGTCTGGTCTTCTAGGTTGTTGGACGAAAAATCGAGGGGCACGATACCAAAATCTTGAATGTTTTACCCATGGATTGCAAAAAAGCATTTATTTGTTGCAGTGCATTTTTTGTAGCCTTTGTACATGTCATTTGATTAAATCTTAAAAGGTCCTCTAGCATTGCATTCTCATAAGCTAACCATAAATCTCAAGGGTTATTTGGACACAAATAAACAAGAAGAGTGGCAAAAAGCCTTCTTAGTTCATATGGCAATTGGAAAACAGAGGCCTCTTCTAAACATAATTGTTACTGTTATCATCAGCCAAATAGCCACGCAACAATGCCGACTCTCGATACGTTGCCACGTGCACTCCATTGCACATTTTTAAGTCATTAAAGGACTTTGGACAACGTACTTTTGACAAGAGTATCCTTAAGTAGTATCTTTCCCCTTCACTTGGATGAGCAGCAACTATGCGGCCTACCGAGTCACCTGATTGCCTATGCTTCCAGAACTTTTTATCTTCTAGCCATACAAAATGATCTGGAAATTCAGAATAAGTCAGGTTCAAGGTTTGTGCTAACTTATCGGTACGGTTCATGGCAAAGAATTTTGTAAGCATGGTTTTTCTTTGAACCGGATTTTGCAACACATTGGCCAACTTATCTTTCTTTTTAAAAGTTAAGGGCTGATAATTCTCTAAATGCAACTGTAAATGTATAACAGCAGGTCTTATCTCGCTCATTAAGAATCTAAAAATTCTCCATGTTGCTTTAGGAGGTGATACCCACCTACCATACTAGTATTGCTCTATTTCATCGATCAATGAAGAAGGCTCATTCGACGACATTTCAAAGGTTATTCTATCAGAACCTTTACATATGTACTTGTATATATACTTTGCTGCTTTTATCGTCGAACAAATTTCTACATTGATATGACTATCAAACTTCGCAAGCAAGTAGGCATTATACGGTATAATCCATCGATTAACAAGCCTAGCTTTCCTAACTTTCATGGTAACTCCATTATCCCGCCTTCGATAAATTAGGTATGCGTCTGTTGTTTGTGTGGTCTCATTAGAAAACGCTTTTTGATATGAGTTCTTAAAACATTATTGGGGTTTAATTTTCCACAAGGGCCATAAAGCATGTGTTTGACCACCATTTTATGCAAGTGAGGATGATCTTTTTCATCTGGTATTTCAGCATACACAACTTCATCATACTCTTCTGGCCTATACATTTTATATTGAGGTTTCAATATGATCAAGAAATGTGCATGCGGTAGGCCTCTCTTTTGAAATTCTATGACATATGTATAGGCTACTACCTCCCTGAATATTTTTCTTTTAAAGAGATCCTCCTTAGTTGTTCAAGTTTAGCATGAAAACCTCTAACAATCAAATCAGCTCTATTTTGTGTTTCCTCATGTCTTATCAGATGTTCTTTTATTTCTGGCCAGTCAGGATTACATGTCATTGTTAAGAAAATATATGGCTTTCCATATTTTTGCACTAATGTCATGGCATCTATGTATTTTCGTCTCATATTTCTTGGTCCACCGATAAAGCTAGAAGGAAGCACTATTCGTTGACCAACACCTGATCCTTCAGTCTCACCAGAAGCCATGGCATCTACCACTCCTTGTAGAAATTCTTGCCTTATTTCTTGTTGTTGCGATCTAAAAAAATATAACCTTTGCGTCTCAAGTTTAACATAATTATCTACTATATACTGCTGTAACAATCGACCAAGATACAATAGGCATGACCTGTCATTTTTCCTTACTTGTAGCTTATATGCGTAATATTCTCTAATGGAAACGAACTTGGAGTCCATATCTTTTTGGGCCATAACTGCCGAAAATATGAGTTACTGTTAACTCGTAAAGTACCATGTGTAATTAAACATAAAATGTGGTAATTTTTTACCTTCGTCTTCCATAAAAAGAAAATATTCAAGACTTGCAGCATTTTGGGGCGAAATAAGGGCTGCAGCACTTGTGTTTAGCCTTCCTCTTTTCCTATATTCCTTTTCACCATACTTAAGAATTCCTTGATGCCAACCAAGTTCTCCATATGGGAACATCAAAGGATATTGTAAAGCATCATAACAACCATAATAATATCCAATCTTTCTAGATTGATTACTATGAGTTTTGACTTCAATATCCCTCTGACTTTGTTCTCCATTTTCCTTGCCATCAACCCAAATTGCTGCAACCTGTGAAACCTCTGGCTTATTATACACTCTTTGATCTTTTGAAGGAAGTATTTTAAGAATGATCTTATAGTTCTCTAGTTGAGGAACTTCTTTTAAGCTTCTAAAGAAACGTGCATAAGGATTATTTTCGAGAGCTTTCATGGATAGTTCAATTGCTTGTTTAGACAACCTTTCACAAGATGCTAATCGATTTTCTAATTCATGCTCAGTATCATGGAAATATAATTTAAGGTTTTGGCATTACCATCCTCAGGCACTAAATCATTTATGAAGTGGTAAACCTGGCCTTGCACTCTAAATGCATATATACCATTATTCCTCTTGCTAAGATTAACATCAGATCTAACTCCTAGGGAAGTAAAAGCGAAGACGTTGTTATATGTTCTAATGTATGCTCTAAATGTTTTCGCTTCTTCTGATGTTGAGGTCAAAATGTCTTTTAGAATATCTGGTAGCTCGTTGTTAGTCAAGACAACACGGCCATTTAAGCAACAAAATTTTTTGGTTTCAGAGTAAAACTTGACAGCACCACAGTGGGGACAATCCTGCATCTGAGGAAGAATCGCAGCCATCGAAGGGATAAACGACAACAAGTCTCTTCCCATTGCAGGAGTGTGTCCTAGTACCGAGCATAATGAGCATTTCATGTATTAAAATACTAACGTGAATATAGAATTAATTTTTTGAAACACACCTTGGCTTCTTGATTTACACATTCTTTTTGTGTTAGTGGGCGGCCTATCGGATATTTATCGAGATTGTTAATAACTAATACAGACCAGGCCATGCTCTTCTTAGCACAACACAAACCTTATCATTTTACATACCTGTTGTTTCGCTAACTACAAATGCAGACAGATTTGACGGTTTAGCTTGTTCAGAAATATCATTGATCGTAAATGTTGCGCTATTTTCTCTTAAAGGACAACGACTATCAGCCCTGCGTCTTTTGTTTTTCCATCTTAAAAAGGCTTCTCTCCTATATTTTTTCTTTTCTGCCAAGACACTAATATCATTGATCGTAAATGGTGCGCTACTTTCTCTTAAAGGACAACGACTATCAGTCTTACGTCTTTTGTTTTTCCATCCTAAAAAGACTTCTCTCCTATATTTTTTATTTTCTACCAAGACACTATCGTTGTTCAAAAGAAATGTAAGGAATCCTTGGCTCAAGTGATTGTTCATGTTTGCTGCTCTATTTTTGAAGTTTGAGTTATTGACAGGTGAACAATATGTTGAAGCTCTTGTTGTTATTTTAATTAAAGGTGACTGGTAAAACAAAATAGTGTCGCATACAATAGTTGAATATTGCAACATCATCTGCTAAAACTATTGTCACATGCTTTATCATACCTTTTGCTTTAGCATCTTGTTTCTTCTCATTGTACCAAATCTTGATCATGTGTGACCATACATCATACCCTTAACAAGTTTAAACAAAGTCATCAAAATAAAGTATTTGCAATTAGATTAAAAGAACAACAAGAGCTTCAACAATTCTAGAGCACATTAAAAGAATTTTGTGGTCATTAAAATCAAGCATTTGCAATAAGATTAAAATAAAGTATAAAGTATTTGTTTAAAAAATACCATTAAAATTGAAGCCATTAAAAGCCAGCTTACATTTGGAGGTTGGGGCCATTAATAGTTATCATTGCCGTAGAGTCATCATTAAAAGATGCACAATTATTTTACGTCATTCTACAAAAATTGTAACAATTGAAGCTGTTTTTGGTGTTTAATTTAGATTGATTTTAGTAGGTGTTGAATCAAAGTGAAATCAAAGAAAAAGTCGGAAAGATTGGAGTTGGTGTGGGTTAGTCAAAAAAGGAAAAAGAAGATTGGTTAGATGTTTAACTCACATGAGGGGAAGAGGCGACGTGTATTTTTTTAGACCCTATAAAATCTGACGTGTAATTTTTTTAGGCTACAACAGTGATAAAAGGATTCTCCTTTATATTATAGGTAGATGTGGAGCATTCGTTATTACCTGGGCTTGGTCAGTCTCACGGTTATATACTAGCCTAAATGAATAGCACCTGTCAGATTGCCTACGAATCACTGATGTGTCATTGTGTGTAGGTAATTTATGTATTCAAGTTTTAAATTTATATCTTGCCGACTTTACCTATAACAAACACTAACGGACAGTTATCCGGTCGATGGAGAAAAAGAGACTCACCAACTGTAACACCCCTAAAATTTGGTACAGCGGAAGACTTAATCTAGCTTTCGGGACGTTACTGGATTGGTACACAACACAAGTATAGGAAAACAAGATAATCATAAATCATTTACGACCAATCCGTAGTTAATTATCTGGTTACATTTATTCCAAAATATCCAAAAGTAAGGCCCAAAAGAGATCATAAAATAGGTCCAAAAATTATTATCAGAGTCAAAAGTGATCCTCTAACCATGCCTCTTCTGCCATGCCACCAAGGAACAAGTATTCCAAACATCAGCTTATTTACCTGAGAAAACATGCTAAAAAGGTCAGCCAACGCTGGTAAGTTCATAGGCTTAATTATAAATTCAATAGTGGATATGAAAGAGTTTATTTGCTATGCGAGACTAAGACAGATATACAATAAACAATCCAATAAAATTCCATCAACAATCTAGATATTAGCAGGGCCCCAAGCGACTCTAGCCAGGTACCACAATTATATTAAAGATGACCTTAATGCTATCCTGGACTAGGTCGGAGTAGACATCTATTCTTAGCTAGGTCACATAGTTATAGCAAGGGATTGCTACCCTAGACTAAGTCAATATCTACCACATATATATCCTTTACTAGTCAACACATAAGCAAATCAAAAAGATTAAAAGCAGGTCCGACAAAAGAGTAGCATGCTTTCTCACCCCAATTTAGTTAAAACATGGGTAAAATTGGGGCTATGAAACTCACCTCGATCAAGCAAAGCACAAATAAACACTAGCAAAGTAGATAAACAGCTAACACGGCTCGGCAACTACTGACTCGACACAACCTATTAATATAAACCCATTCTTAATACATTTTCCAATTCCAATATTCTCTTTCCCGAATATATTCCAATTCTTATTTCCAAAAACATCTCATTTCTCTATTTAGTTACAAGTGTTTGGTATCATTGTGTGAGGTATCGACTCGATAAGACTCCATGAATGCACTATATTTCTAACAATGCAACTCACAACGACACAATGCAACTTCTAAGTGAAAAGCTATAAATTCTCATTTGTTTTGTTGATGACAAACATGTAACTTGTAATACATAACGTAAAATGTATAAGTTACTTGTAATTATATTTTGTCTCAATATAATCTCAACACCTCTCGACGACTCAAGTCCTTGTATGCTACAACACAGGTTCGTACATGTTTGTTATGTTGCGTTATGATCAATCCCCCAACAAACCATTAAAACATGTTTAGTTAAATAGTTTATGTATAACAACTAGTGTTTACATATTGGGTAAATATATATATAACTAATATGTATTATAATGGGTATTATAAATGGGTTGAAACTTAAGTATTTGACCCATTGACCAAATACATTGAATGTAGTTGAGTAAAACCCAAAGTTCAAGACCCATACCCAATGTCTAGATACATTGTACCTTGGTGGGCACTCAAAACCATGGACTAGATGCATTGCATCTTGTAGATACATTGAATCTACTTGGTACCCATAACCCATGACCTATACCCAATGTCTAGATACATTGTACCTTGGTGGGCACTCAAAACCATGGACTAGATGCATTGCATCTTGTAGATACATTGAATCTACTTGGTACCCATAACCCATAACCCATGACCCATGACCTAAAACCCATGGGTAAAAGGGAGCGTCCCACGGATCCCCAGTAATACACTGGACGGATCCCTCAAGGGAGGGATCCGTGGGATCTGGGGAACAATGGCTATTTTTCTTCTATAAATAGTGAGTCATTTCTTCATTATTCTATACACCTTTACACATAGTTTCTCTCCACCATTTCTAGGATATTTAGATCATTAGGAAACATGTAAACCACCCTCATCTCATTTGATCATCATGCTTCTAACTTTCATTTGTTGTAAGCATACTCCCGAAGTGATCCTCCAAAGCAAGCTTAGAGATCTTGCATCCTTACCTACTGAAGTGATCACCCATCACAAGCATACAAGCACATGAAGATCTTCTACAACAAGCTTGGGAAACTTGTCATCTTCATTCATAGAAGACTAACTACATCATGCTTTGTGTTCTTGATGTTTAGTTTAGGATTTCATATCCATTACACACATTGTCTTGGATATTGTCTAGTATCATATTCTTGTATCTATGACTAGACTAGATGGTTTATGTGTTTGTGCCATAAAACACAAGGTTTGTTATGTTAGGCCACAAAACATAACGGGTGTCATAGATGTGTCATACACATAAGTGAAAGATGTCTAAAAGAGTCAAGATGAAGACATTAGTGAAAGGTTTCAAACGTCCGTATTGAAAGCACTAGTGAAGGGTGCTTAGAAGTCATGGCTAAAGGCATTAGTGAAGGATGCCTAGAAGTCAAGTCACAAGGCATTAGTGAAAGGTGCCTTGGAGATCGAGTCAAAGGCATTAGTGAAAGGTGCCTAAAGTGTACATTTGATATGGTGTGATTCGATGTACAAGATAGATTAGTATTGGGTCAAAGGATATTGATATCCTTGATGGTGTTGAAATAATGAGTGGGTCTCCTTTGGGGTTAGGTGTTGTGTAGTGTTGGGTAGTAGTTCCTCCATTTTAATGGAACTCGGTACTTAGCCTAGTACCGGATAATGGGTAGGCGACGTTGTGGTAGGTGTGGTTCGCCTTGTTAGGTGACTCGGGCAGTGGAGTAGGGCAAGGAAGGTGTCCTTGTATCCGAACCACTATAAATCCTCGTGTTGGTTTGTCTATCCTTTTACTTATCGCCTTACTTTTATTCTTGCATTACATTATTTATTTCCTATGTGGTTGATGTCTATGTTTGTGATACATACTTGGTCTTTCATATAGTCACAAACTATATTTAACACTTTACATATTATGACACGCTTGATCAAGAAAAAGCAACCGGACTAATAATGGTGAAACTTGATTTATAATAAACCATCAATCTTGCAGAATCTTATGTGATATTAAGGGGTTGGCCTTACATGCCATAATGCGTTAAATGCATCCTCGCGTCGAGATTAGCAAATGCAATGGTTTATACTATATTTGATTCAAAAGTTTTAAGTTTGAAAAGGAAACGTATTCACCCCCTCTCCACGTTTTCACACACACACACACACACACACATATATATATATATATATATATATATATATATATATATATATATATATATATATATATATATATATATATATATATATATATATATATATATATATATATATATATTACGTCACGTTTTCAATATACGTTTCGAGTTATTATCCGTCTCGAGTTCACAAGTCCGAGTCATGACTCTTGACTTTTATACGTCATATTGTCCAATAAATAATATAAGTCCATGTTACGGCGTTGTCGGGGTCAACTGAGACTAGAAAGTCACGGTAACACCGATGTTGCGCAAAGTTCACATATATAATATCAAGTCCGAATAAACAATTCCACTCGTTATCGGCCCTAAACCTATGGCTCGATAACATATCAACAATCTCCAATCAACTCATATTAATCCCGACATCAAATCAAGTATCAACCCGCACCCGAAACCAATGTCGAGACCCTAATGGTCTCGACTTGGCCACGGTTAAGACTACGTGAACCAAACGGACCTTAAAGGTCATTTGGATCCTCGCGTCTCATCCAAATACCACATGATCGGACCGTCTTTGGTCCCAGTCTTTCCAAAACCAACAACAACAACCTCCACAACTTATCACGGCAACCAAACCCGGACCATTGGGTCCTTGTGGGTCTCGTTCGTGACCTAACGCAACACCACACGGACCAATTTGGTCCTTGTGGTTCTCGTTCACTTCCCAACGCAACACCAAGACCATCCAACCTCCATTTCAACAATAAACCCATAATCAAAACCTCAAAACAACAAAAATAAAATGCATACCCAAGACCCGACACGACCCACTTGATACCAACTCACATTATCACGTTTTTATTAGTTTTAAAACTGGTTTATATTTGTGTCCATCTAATCCCAACCAAAAATGAATGAATCGAGACATATATTTCTCGTACGAGGCAACAAACACTCGAACAATTGCATATCTCATTTCCTTTACCTTTCCTTTTTCCCGATCTATATTTGTAACAAGAAAACATGAACAAGAATGATGTTTATATGCGTTTTGGGTGGCAAAAAGGTGGAGTGGGGGCGCGTGCTATATACCAAAAGAAAGATGAGGTCAAGGTATTTCGTTTGGTGGTGGTGGTGAGATGCCACGCTCGACGGTGGTGGTGGCGGAGGACCGGAAAGGGGCGACGGCTATGGAGGGAGGAGAGAGAGAGAGAGATGAAATTAAGGTTTGGGTGGAGATGATGGGTATGTGTGTGTGTGTGTATGTGTGTATGTGTGTGAGTTTATATATTTTTGAGGTGAGGACTAAAATAATAATTATTTGGGGACAAGGGGGCGCCGGCCACATCTAACCACGGGGACCAACGTCGTAATTTTTGTAAACTTTCCCGAAATACTTCTCACGTGCTCGTATATTTTATAATTAACGTCTGACTATTTTTATTAATAGCGTTATTGTTTTTAAGTACCTTTTTCCACGAGTTTTGATTATTAACACGCCTTATTCTCACGTAACGAGTTAAAAGTTACTTTTTCTCTTGTTTTAGGTTTTTACTGTGCCGACTCAAGTAGTGCTTAATATTACGGGCCATAACTCATACCATAACTCATTCGATACCAAAATAAATCGTAAAAGCAAATAAACGATGCCAAGTCAAGTCACGATTATCCGAAATGGCTCATATAGGCAATCTACTCAATTTAACTAGCGTAATGTGGTTACCTAAAAGGGCTCCTTAATTTGCCAGTTGTCACAGCCTCCCAGCCTTAGAAGAAACCCGTCCCGGTTTTCACACTGAGTTGCCCGATGACGCAAAAAGTTGAGGATACTTCTTTCAAAACTCATCCTCACGTTCCCATGTGAACTCTGGTTCATGAAAGGAATTCCAACGAACTTTGATGATCGAAATACGGCTATGCTTCAGTCGTTTCACCTCACGATCCATGATCTCAACTGGCTCCTTAATGAAATTCAGACGCTCGTCTATTCGGATATCGTTCATAGGCACGACTAGGGTTTCTTCGGAAAGACATTTCTTTATATTTCTCACGTGAAAGATATCGTATACACTGCTCAACTCCTGAGGTAGCTCAAGTCTGTAAGCTACTGGTCCAATTCTTTCTAGGATTGGAAAGGGACCAATATATTGAGGGTTGAGTTTTCCACGTTTGCCGAAACGTATCACCCTTTTCCAAGGGGAAACCTTCAACATGACTTGGTCTCCCACTTGAAACTCTAGGGGCTTACGTCTCCTATCGGCGTAGTTCTTTTGTCTATCACGTGCAGCTTGCAAACGATTACAAATTTGGACTACTTTCTCAATAGTTTCCAGCACGAGTTCTGGACAGGTAAGCTGGTTGTCGCCAACTTCAGCCCAACAGATCGGAGAACGAAATTTTTGGCCATACAACGCCTCAAATGATGTGGCCTTAATGCTGGTATGATAGCTATTGTTATATGAGAATTCAGCCAAAGGTAGGTACTTCTCCCAGCCTTTTCCGAAATCGATAACACAGGCATGAAGCATATATTCTAGCGTCTTGATGGTCCTTTCGCTCTGACTGTCGGTTTAAGGATGATAGGCAGTGCTCATATCAAGCTTCATTCCCAAATCCGTTTGCAGTGACCGCCAAAATTTTGACGTGAAATGGCTATCTCGGTCGGAAATGATAGATATGGGCAAGCCATGACGAGATATTATCTCTTTGACGTACAGCCGAGCAAGCTTGTCGATACTATCGACTTCGCTAATGGCCAAGAAGTGAGCGGACTTAGCCAGTCGATCCACAATTACCCAGATAGCGTCACGACCGCTAACTATTCTTGGTAATTTGGTGATGAAGTGCATAGTGATTCGCTCCCATTTCCAAACAAGGAGTTCGGGTTGCACTAGCAATCCTGACGGTCTCTGGTGTTCGCCCTTTACCTTGGAACATGTCAAGCACTTACTAACATACAGAGCTATGTCAGCTTTCATGTTCGGCCACCAGTAGAGTTTCTTCAGGTCGTGATATATCTTATCGGCTCCAAGATGAATAGAGTATTTTGATTTATGCAACTCGTGCATAATCAACTTGCGGATTCCTCCATAAAATGGTATCCAGATTCTGTCTCCGAAGCATAGGGTTCCGTCGAAACGCTTCGAGACGCCGTTCTCGCTTTCCACCATTCTGTAGAGGTTCTCTGTCAGATGGTTCTCATCCTTCAACGCCTCGGCTTGAGTGGCTAATATCTGAAATGGAAGCGGTGAACTAATCGTCATTCCTAAGGATTAGACGAGTAACGGGGGAATGCTCTCCTTTTGGCTAAGGGCATCTCACAATCGTAATCACTGAGTAATTCCAACCAGCGTTGTTGTCTCATGTTCAGCTCCTTCTGGTCTACGATGTGTTGAAGACTCTTGTGGTCGGTGTACACTTAGTACCGTATAAGTAATGTCTCCATATCCTAAGAGCAAACACCACATCACCCAACTCCAAGTCATGGGTGGTGTAGTTTTTCTCATGCTTCTTAAGCTGTCGGGAGGCATATGCTATCACCTTATCCCGTTGCATCAGAACAGCTCCCAAGCCTTTATGCGAAGCGTCGCAATATACGACGAAATCTTCGCTTCCTTCAGGCAGGGCTAGGATGGGCGCACTACATAAATTCTCTTTCAGTAGTTGAAACGCCTCTTCCTCCTTCTCTCCCCATTTGTACTTAACATTCTTCTGTGTCAGTTTGGTCAGCGACTTAGCTATTTTAGAGAATCCCTCGATAAACCTCCATTAATAGCCCGCTAGACCTAGAAACTGACGAACTTCCGAGGGGGTTTAAGAGTGACCCATTCCTTAATGGCCTCAATCTTGGCAGGATCCACATGAACTCCTTGACTATCTATCACGTGGCCTAAGAATTGTACGGTCATAATCCAAATTCGCACTTAGAGAATTTGGGGTACAGCTGTTCTTGCCTCAATAACTCCAAGATGAGCCTCAATTTCTCTTCGTGCTCATCTCTACTCTTGGATTATATCATGATGTCATCTATGAATACTATCACAAACTTATCCAGATAGGGCTTACACACTCGATTCATGAGGTCCATGAATACCGCGGGCGCGTTGGTCAAACCAAACGACATCACTTGGAATTCATAGTGCCCATAACGAACTCTGAACGCCGTCTTCGGGATATCCTCTTCTCAAACTCTGAGTTGGTGATAACCAGATCGTAAGTCGATCTTAGAATAGATACTAGATCCTTGGAGTTGGTCGAATAGGTCATCCTAGGCAGTCGGTATCGATTCTTCACCGTCAACTTATTCAACTCTCGATAGTCGATGCACATACAAAACGATCCATCCTTCTTCTTTACGAATAGCACGGGTGCTCCCACGGCGACGAACTTGGTCGTATGAATCCCATCTTTGACAACTCTGCCAACTGCCTTGACAGTTCCTCTAACTCTCTTAGAGCAAGTCAATAGGGTGCCCGGGCTATGGGTTCAGCACCAGGTAGCAACTCGATTTGGAATTCCACTTGTCGGACAGGTGGAATCCCTAGAAAGTCGTCAGGAAACACATCCGGAAAATCTCAAATGATGGGTTCATCCTCAAGGCGTCTTTCACTCTTCTTCTCACCTTTCTTTTCAGAAATTCGAGCCAAGAAAAGACAACCTCCTCTGTCAATGTACTTTTGTGCCTTTATACAAGAGATAATGCTCAACTTGGAGGGACCTCCACAGTCGCTCCGATCTCCTTATATACTCAGGACTTTTCTACTATACGGCACACGCATGATCTTCTCATCGCAGATGATGTGTGCACCGTTCTTTGACAACCAATCCATACGGATGATGGCGTCGAAACTTCCTAAGGTAACGGGCAAGAGGTCTATGCTGAACGGGTGGTCTAGGAAACATAACGTGCAACTTTGGACTATAGTGTTCCCTATTTCCATTAGCTAACTCCACATCATAACTTAATCCTTAAGGTGTCGGGGAAATTCCTAGTAATGGCATAAAGGCAGTGGATACGAAAGTCATATCGGCACCGATATCAAACATTATGGAAGCATAGTGATTATTGAGAAGGAACGTACCCGTAACTACATTTGGATCCTCTTTGATCTCCTTCCTAATGATGTACACTCACGCTGCTTCCATGTCTCTCTGTTGATTTCCAGCACCCTGGTTTCGTTGGTTCCCTTCAGTCCCTCGATTTCTGGGGTTATGCTCATTACTTCCCACACCTCAGTTCACCTGATTTCCTCCATTCCCAAGATTTCTTTTGACCCAGGGCTCTCGACACTCAATCTTGAAGTTCTTTTTCTTCCCATATCCAAAACAGGCGACAGTGGCCTTCCAGTCTGTTCCTTGTGCGGTTTGCGCCACGGCAAGGGGTCGGGACCTATAGTCTCTGGCCATATGTCCTACCTTAGAGCAATTCCTACACACCATGGCGCACTGCCCATGGTGGTGTCGATTGCAATGACCACATAAGGGCTTACTCCCTTCATAACCCTTCTGTTAACACAAGCAACATAGAAAGATAGAGAGGCGGTTGAACAATAAACCAAACACACACACACAAAAGACTAGACCGGTTATGCGTAGATGTATGTGAAAGAAAGATAAATTGAACAACCAACCCTCAAGTGAGGGTTATACATGAGTATTTATAGGTGGGAAGCTAGGGCAACACTCCTAGTTCCCATCCTTTACTTATTGGGCCTAAGCCTAAGCTCATGGGCCTTCTACATAAGCTTAAGGCTAATAACAAACATAAAGGCCATAATTAAGCTAACTATTACATATAAATTACTAACACTTGATTATGGTTTAGGAGTGATTCCAACAATCTCCCCCTAAGTGTTAGTGATGAAAACGGTGAAGGCGTTGATGTAATAGAAGCTTTGACGTCTTCTGACATTCTTCTTTCTTGTGAGAAGAATTGCCTTGATTCGAACAATCTCCCAGTGTAGAGAGATAGTTTTCTTTGAGCAGTTATGCTTTGACGTCATCTTTAACTTTGTTCTTTGATCATTGTTCTTTGTGATGAAGGTGATAGTATGTTGTAGTTATGCGTATCAAGTCTGCCTCAGTGCTTAGCATTTGCTCAGTGTCTCCACGTCATTCTTCAACATGCTCACACGCTCTTTGGACGTTGGATTTCATCTGATGAAGTTCTTTAAGTCTTTATCTTTGTAGATTCTTTGGTTTGATGAAGAATCATTCTGACTGTTGTGTTGCCTTGAGATAGAACTTCCATTAGTGATGATGTTGGCGTGAGCATGAGAAGAATCTGCACGATCATTCCGCTCCAGAGCTTCCATAAGAAGAAAACGTTAAAAACGGTTAGTAATAAGCGGATTCCGGCACTTACAAGTTTGAACTTCGAGAGTGTTAACAGCATAGTGTGAAAACACAACTCTAATTCTCACAAAGGCCATTCCTGAATCGGAGTCCCACAAGTGAGATAACACGATGTACCGAAGTACACCTACGATTCAGATGAGTCGCTGAGGTACACCGAATCATCACCTCACGACTGTAGACCGTTTGAGACCACTAAGCGCAATCCACGGGGAGTTGCCGAAGCGACATGCTGTCAGGGCTGTTTGATGTTGACCCGGCAGGAGTTTCCATTCAATCACTGAGGATCACAAATGTGAACCTCTCATAAATGTTCTCGACAGATTGCTAAGATCTGTGAAGGACTCGATAACTTACCACTGATGTCCTTATTGTTGAACACCAAGTGATGAAATGTCAAGTGTACCTAAGAGATCTTTTGATGAATCTCGTGGCTCTAGACTCAATAGTGCGTTTTGGTTTTCCTTAGCGGAGACTAGGGAGAGGGTCTCCTTCTTCAATACCAGCAATCTCTAAGAAAGCCGATAGTTTACGTAGGGTTCCCTGTGAGAATGAAACAAGCTTCTGTTGAGAGAAACTTGAGTGGCTAAGAAGGTTTAGTGCATGCGTCCTTGGGTCCATGACGACTTTTAATCTTCAATACCGGTGTCATCTAGTGACAAATAGTAGCATATGAATTGAACCGTTATGCGCCTAGGTTGAATAATCTGGAGGGCTATTTCTTTTCACCCTTTTCTTTGCATTTCTTTTTAATTCTTCAACTCCTTCTTTCTCCGATTCTCATTTTCTCCTTTTTATAATCATACCTAAGGACTTCTAAATTCTAACTATTGGTAGTGTCCTTGGGTAGATCCCTCCGGCTCTGGCGGATCATAGGACGGTTATTCCTAACCTTAATCACCTTATAACTCCATGACTATCCTATGTTGCCATAAAACCATTTTGAAGAAAATCTCTCAAAGGGTTTGTAAATGAAAAACATGTTTGAACCACTGTGAGAGTTTTATCTTTTAGCAGAAATACTCCCCCTCCACATGTGCTTTAGAGTTTTGACGGAAATCTGCACAGTGAGGGAAGAGCGGGTACTTTTGAATTGATCGACTCAAGATAGACATTCCCCCACGAGACACGGTTACGTGGCATAGTTAAAGAGTTGCATTGTCAGCTTTTAGGTGACAACTAGCTCTAATAACTATCTTGAAGGTGTGGACAACCCCGAAAGGTTTTCAAACCCGTCAAGGTTCATGTCTACCAAGAGTTTCTCGAATGGTACATTTTACTCGGACAAGTCCTTTGCGAGACACGTTTACATAGCTAGCGAACTAGCTTGAAGTTATTACCCGTCCCGGACAAGTCTTTTCGAGTTGCTAACAGTTATGATCTTGTTAATTCGTGGGTTGAAGTCTTTTTGCACGAGAATTCATGAGCAAAACACAACATATTTCTTATCACGTATTTTTCTCCCCCTCAAAAATGGCATATAAAATATTATTTTTGAAAAGTTGAGAATAAATATGACCATTTCGAGTGTTGCGGGAAGAATGACCACTGTGAACAATTTGTGAACAAAGTTATAAGTCAAGTACTCCTCCTCAACGAGTGATATTAATGGTTGAGGTTTTGAAAATCATAAGGGAAAGTACTTGTTCTTTTGAGCAAAACCTTGAAAAGTGAAAGGTTTGATAGGTTTTACTCAAAAGTAAGAAGCTTTCGCTCCTTTTTATAAGGATTGTGGCACTGAAGCGTACCACAGGGTCCTTTATTTATAAGTACGGGTTGTACACTGTAATGTGTGCACAAGCCATTGACATAATATATCATACATCCAAAGTTATAATGAAAGAAGCAGTTTAAGGGGTACCCTGTAGTCCAGAGATGTCGCCAGGAGTGTGAATCGGGCGTTGAAAGCCGGTGATGTTAATCCTAGGTCGACCACCAACATAGCTTTCCAATCTTCTGAAGTGATCCCTTCTATACAGCCGTTCATCAATCATCGTGATGATCCTCTTCACATCCCTTCGATCCTGAGAATTCCATCGCTTAGGAGACCCAATCTTCTGATGTATATCCTTCAACCGGTAAGCCAATCCATCCCTAACCATCTTCAAAGTGTGATCTCCAAACTTGTGAAGATCTCTGCACGCCATCAAGCAATTTCTTTGAAGTTCACTGCGGTAAATGGCGAATGGTTTGCGATGAGTGTAAGTTGTGAGAGCTGGTTGATGTCGGGAAGATCAAGCTGCGGTGGAGTGAAGTTGACACGGTTCTGATAAGATTCAACTGCCAGTGGAGATCTTCTACGTTCTTTGATCACTATGCGTCGATGAAGATGAGCATTGACTTGATGAATTCACGTTGTACTTGTGGAGAATTGTCTCATACGACCCTGTACTTTGGCAAGGTACATGTCTTCAATGTCGTTGATAAACAAATTCTCAAAGTCAGCTTCAGAGAATGCATAATCCCTTTCGTCTTGTCTTTTGACCACAATCTTCTTGAGAAAAGTTTAGTCCCATTTGGACGAAAGATCAACGTGTTTGATGGCAACGATGTTTTTAGTACTAAACATTGCATGTTGAGACTTGAACCTTGCGGCTTACGTAGTAGATTCTTGCGTTCCGGCCAATGATGAATTCCGTACATTGCATCTCGGTCGTATGCTTCCACTTTGTTGGAGAACAAGTGATTAGCTCTTTCCTCGATAGCTATGCAGTTTGAGTATTCGGCTGCTGGGAATGGAAGTGTCAAGGATGTAGCGTATTTCCTTGAACCATCGCCACCGTGAAGAAGAAATTCCAAGTCTTTGTTGAAGAAATATCTGAATGGGATTCTAGGCTGATCAGGTTGGCCGATCGTTGGTAGTGGTTTAGACCAGTCGGTGTAATATGGAGGGTTGTCCCGCTTGGTAAAGTCGATGTTTGCTTCTCGGTTGAGCCAATCCATGTTGTTAGACATGGCTCGTGCAATATTATCAAGGTGATATTCGACCTCGATGGCACTTTCCGAGCTGTCTTTCCACAGTTGAAAAGCTTCATTCTTGATTCGCCGCAACTCAGATTTCGTCATCTTCTTTACTCGGAATTTTTCTTGCAGTATCTTTGCATGCTCCCATGTATTACCGTCTACGGATCTTGACCTTCAGCTGGGTAGGGAGTGGAATTAACAAGAGTAGAGAACCATTCAAATTCCTATGTATTATCTTCATCTAGCCATGATACGACATCAACTTTGGGCGCCTTCTTCTTCTTTTGTTTAGACCTAGATGAGGATTGTTTTGAACTTTGTCGGGAGAGGCGGGTTGTTGATGGGGCTCATGGTATTCTTCATCGTCACCACCCGTATACTCAAAGTGGTCACCGGTTTTCTGAGTCTGGGGTGGTGTCTCAGAATCCTGAGGTTTATCAGCAGAAGAGGGAGGAGATGATCTTTGTTGAGCTGGAGTCCTTTGTGGTGGAGGTTGCATCGAGTACTGAATGGAAGATGATTCACCAGACTTCTTTGTGCGTTTAGGCTCCTTATCCTTATCTTGACCTTTGTCTTCGTCATCTCTTGAACGCTTAGGCCTTACAGCCTCTTCTCTGAATGATGATTTGAGTTGGTATTCCAGCAATGCTTCAAACAGTTTAGCTTCATGGGAGGCAAACGTTGCAGAGCGTTTCGACATTTGCGCTACCAGCCGGTTCACCAATTCATCATCTGAGAAGATTGTAGTTTCAACTGGATTGATGCTCAAATTCATCGGAGTTGATTTCATTGCTTGTTTGGCTAAATGTAAGAGATTCGGATAAATTTTTCTGGTATACATCTCCTTCGTCAGTTTCGGAACGACCTCCATTAGGAACTTGTGAGAATATCCTTTTATCATCTCGTCCATGCTTCCTTGAAGATCATCCTTCATAAGCTTCTGTACATACTCCCTTTCAACTTTCATCTTGTCATTCTCATCGTGAAGATAGGTTATCTGATCAGCAATGAAATTCAGCTTTCTATAGAGCATGTCTTTCTTTCTGACTCTTTTTACAGCTTTAATGATTCGATTCTTTGATTGAGAGATCCAAGATGGAGTTGGCTTCTTCACTGATTTGGATGATGATTTGGTTGATTTCTTTGATGGTGGTGGTGAAGAGTGAGACGAAGAATCTGATGATGATGAGATGTGAGGAGACTCTGGATCCTTTGGAGGTGCAGAGGTTTTCTCCTCTGAGTGAGCAGGACTGTCTAGCAGAAACTTATCATAATCAGTATCATCTCCAGACTTTTCTTTCTCTTCTGTCTTATTTGTCTCAGTCTTTTCTTTGTCACCCTCATCTTTCTCGGACTTTTCTTTATCAGGTTCCTCAAAGTCATGTTCAATAGTTTCTTCCACGGGCTTTTGTTGTTGCTCCAAAGTGGTGGCACCAGATCCCTTATCGGGTTGATTAACCGCATCAGGACATGGTGAAGGTTGAGCTGCACCACTTGACCCTCCGGGGCCACCCATTTGATCTTTTGCAAATTCTTTTGCCACGTGTTGGAGTCTAAGGAATTTGAACTTCTTCCTGTAAGAAGTATCCAGTTGCTCTTCTTCTTCATATAGGAGTCTTCCCTTTTCCTTTGTCAGCTGGTGGACTTGGAGGTTTAGCTACCGTTGTAGTTTCATCTTCAGCAGTTTCAGAGTAGAAAGTCTCTTCATCGATTGGTACCCTATGAGTCCTCGTCCATTAGTTTTCTCTGCGGTTCAAGCTTGGATACGGGAATAGGAGCAGCTTCCTGGGCGGGAACTGTCCTCTTACGTGGAGGATTCCTTTTGGGGAACATCCTCTGACTCTCAGTTCTTGCAGCACTTCCTGCACTTCCTCTTCTGGTTTTCCTTATAGGTGTACCGGAAGACTTCTCATCGAGATGACCAACTTTGCCTTCTTTTACTGCTACCAGATACCTTTTGTATGTCTCGAGCTTTTTGATTTCATTAGTCAGAAGGTGATCAGGTAACACAGCACCCTGTTTCTTTGTTGACGATTCCTTGATTCTGACTGATAAGGTAGGCTCAGTCAACATATCGTGATTGTCTGGGTCATTGAGCCTCTGTGGAACATCGGGATGAAGTCCAAGTGCTCTCTGGATCAACAATTTGTGTATCGACATAGGGAATCTTTGAGCCAAGTTTCTTGAGAAATGACATCATGTCTTCCCATAACAGTGCTTCAATTTCGATGTCCTTTTTGTTGATTAATGACCAGAAGATTTGTAGTTCTATGAGCTTGGGATGCTCATACCCACTATCACGACCAGAGACAGATTTGGTAATGATGATGTAGAGGGTTCTCCACGGTTGAGGAATGTACTTAAGCTCCACATGAGAGTGCTTAGTGATTATTCCTGAAGCTTCATCATAGCCAATATCAATCAGGAATTTCAGAACTGTCTCTTCAGTAGGTGTGGCATAGAAGTCGGTTGGCTCGATTTCAGGAATTAGAAGAACAGCCCGTAGATCTGCTTGTGTGATGGTGATTTGTTTGTGATTGAGCGTCACAGTCACCGCACTTTGACCTTTGATCCTTTGCATTGAATTCCAGAATTGTTGAATGTAGATCTCCGGAACAGTAGCAGAGTGTGAGAGCATGTTCTGGTATGGATGATTCTTAAGAATATCCACAGCAATCAGGCAAGAAGATTCTGAGCATGTGAGGGTTTCAAAGTCAACCCTAAGGTTGTTCTTTCCCATCTTTCTCGGATAGCCATTAGGGAAGATGTCAGCAATTATGAGAACTTCTAGTGCATCCACATTCATTTGAGCAGCCATGTTGTGATCTGAAATAACATTAGCCAAAAGAACCAACATATCGAAAGACATAATGTTAGTCAACAGAAGGATTTATTGTCTAATTATTGAATGTACAGTGTTAATGATTATTACGAGTCCTAAGTCACTTGTTTGTCCAATAGTCCAATGACGTCGTGAAACGTTTCGTGAGTTAGTTAACTTTAAGTTTTAAAGTTTATGTTATAACTTATAGTTCACAACATATTATTCATTTAAGTTTATTAGTGACATTATTGGATTCGTGACGTTATGATTTAGTTATTTACAAGTTTGCACGCGTAACAATTCATAACGAAGGTTTGATCAAGGCTTATGCGTAGAAATGGCAAAGTTACGCGTAGACAGGAATGGTATATGCGTAGGCGCAAGCTTATGCGTAGGATCCTTACTTACGCGTAAGAAATGTTACGCGTAGGAAAAAGGGGACCTTAAGCGTAGAGCTTACGCGTATGCGTATATAAAACCTTACGCGTAAGGCTTCTCGTAAGAGTAGAACTTATGCGTAGAGTCACTGTTTACGCATATCCTTCACAGGATACGCGTAGTCCCTATGTAGAACCTTACGCGTAATAGTTACGCGTAAGATTACTCTTACGCATAACTTTCTACGCGTAGGGTGATCCTTATGCGTAGAGTTACAAAGACCTTGATTCTGAGTTTTTATGCATAGCAAGCCTGAAATAAAATCATCATATCATCAATCTTAACACATATATTCATTTTAAGACAGATCATGGCATGAAATTCATTTAACAATTTACGCGTAGAAAGTCATACGCGTAAGTCAAAACCCTAAAGTTTAAGAATTACGCATATGATTTCTAGCCATAGGAATTGCACCAAACGTTTTCTGGTAGGTCTTAGGTGTTGTGAGAGTCTAATAACAAAGTATTAACATCTAAAAATCAGTGAATCAAAAATACCCAAACCTAAGAACATTAAACCCTAGTTACTAATTTATCATCAATTAGTGTTTCTGGGTTGTTTTAAGGCATAGATATGATCAATTCATCATAAGAGCATCATCACACAACAATCTTTTTGACCAAAAACCTTCACATTTGAAAACACCCAAATCGACTCAAGAACCCTAATTTTGAAAAACCATCAATTCGTGTTTCTGGGTGGAATTTGAGGATAAGCATAGTATCCTTGATGTTAAAGAAACGTTTTGACCCATTTATCTTAACCTCAAACACATAGGTATGATCATGTGTTCTTACGCATAGGCGTATAACACAAAATCAACCATATACGTAAATTTAACCGTTGGATTCGTTTGAAAATCAAAACCAATGTTTTAAAACGTGTTATCAACGCAAAAACACTTACAGATTGATGATCAAAACTTCGGATTTGTTGAACGAATTATATGCGTAGATTATGTTGGTTAGGAGTAATAAATGTGATGAAAAAGTTAGGTGGAAGGTGTTTTTATTAAAATGACTTTAACCTTTTGGTAGTTTTGGTCCCTCCACCTTTTCCATTTTCATTTAAAGCCTTTTAACTTCCATTTTGGTTACCAAACAAAAGATTTTAGGAAATAACTTTGACGACACTCCCCCTTGACTTAAGAAAATGATAAAAGGTTATAAATTTTCGTCCGAGGAGTGTCAGTTTGACCAGAAAAGTTTACCACCATTGATAAAAGATACAACCAGAATAGAGTAACATGCAAGTACACGGATGTTATTGAAACAGTTAAGTATTTATTTTCTCCCCCTCAACACTTGATCGGAAAAATACTGAATTTTAAAAGATTAGAGTGCTGACGAAAGAAATGTACTTGCCATGTTGAAAGAAAAAATAGATAGAGGAATATTTTTGTTGTTTTATCAGGTTTTATATTTTTGTATTTTGTTTTTGAAAAATTTATTTACAAAAGAGATTTTGGTGTTTGACAGGTTTTGAAGACTGTTTTAGGAGGTCATCCAATTCCTCTTGAGTCAAACACCTCATGCCAATCCGGTGGACCAACTCATTAAACCTAGCGGGAGGCAAGGCTTTGGTGAGAAGATCTGCCAATTGGTATTCTGTACCTACGAAGTATAATTCAACTGTACCCTGTTCCACGTGATCCTTGATGAAATGATATCGAAGATCGATGTGCTTTGATTTCGAGTGTTGAACTGAGTTGCACGAGATCGCAATAGCACTCCGATTGTCGCAGTACATCGGGATTCTGTCAAATACGTAACCATAGTCTTTGAGTTGTGTTCTCATCCAAATGACTTGAGCACAACACGCCGACATGGCTACATATTATGCTTCGGTTGAGGACAGCGATGTACAATCCTGCTTCTTCGATTGCCATGACACCAGTTTATCACCAAGAAATTGTAAAGCTCCTGAAGTACTTTTCCGTGAATCTAAGCATCTGCGTGGTCAGCGTCTGAAAAAGCGATTAGTTCAAAACCAGAATCCTTCGGATACTAGATCCCCAAGTTAATGGTTCCCTTGATGTATCGAAGGATTCTTTTAGGCTCAAAGAGGTGAGTTTCAGGTTGGTCGCCGATAACGGAGCAAAGATATACAGCAAAGACAATATCAGGCCTGCTGGCTGTTAGATACATGAGAGACCCAATAATACTACGGTATTTTGTAGGGTTCACTAATTTCCCATGTAAATCAGCGTCTAGCTTCTTGGTATGAGCCATTGGTGTGGCATAGGTGTCACAGGTTTGCATTCCAAATTTGTGTAACAATTCAAGGGCATATTTGGACTGACTCAAGAAAATACCACGGGGTGATTGATGAACTTGCAGTCCTAGAAAGAACGTAAGTTCACCCATCATTGACATTTCAAAATGTTTCTTCATTAGTTTTGCAAAAGCGATTGAGTACTTTTTATGAGTTGACCCAAAAATGATGTCATCTACATAAATTTGAACAATTAAAATATGTTCCCCGTGATATTGTATGAAAAGAGTATGGTCGACCGAACCTTTGGTAAAGTTATTGGCAATGAGGAAAGATGATAGCTTATCATACCATGCCCGAGGGGCTTGTTTGAGACCGTAGAGAGCTTTCTTCAGTTTGTAGACATGATTAGGGAACTCTGGATCAATGAATCCTTCTGGTGACATAAACCGTTTCTTTCAGTTGTCCATTGAGAAAAGCGGTTTTGACATCCATCTGAAAGACCGTGATGTTCATGTGAGCCGCGAATGCCAAAAAAATCTAACACCTCAAGGACGAGCAACGGAGCAAATGATTCTTCAAAGTCAATACCCTCTTCCTGTCTATAAACCTTAGCCACGGGCGTGACTTGTTTCGATAACGTTTCCTACAACATCCAATTTGTTTTTCCAAATCCATTTAAGACCAATGGCGTAGACCCCTGTTGGTCTTTCAACCAGTTCCCATACTTCAAGACGTTTAAATTGGTTTAGTTCTTCTGCATGGATTCAATCCAGTTGTCCTTTGTCATTGCGTCTTTGATGTTTTTAGGTTCAGATTGGCAGACGGTGAGTGCATAAATGCAATGTTCACCGTCTGTGTGAAGACGTTGTCTTGTAACGACTGGTTGATTCGGGTTGCCAATAATATTTTCAGAGGATGGTCTTTTGTCCATCTATGTGTGGAGGGTTGATGTTGGTATACATTGTGCCGATTTTGAGGATTCAAATGGCTTGTTGAAGATTCCGCGACATCTGGTGCAGCAGTCTCATTAGCAAGCGGGTCAAAGAAGCATTTGGATCAAAATCTGCAGGTGGGGGTACTTCATTCAGAACATCATCAGCCGGTTCATCATTGTTGGAAGCGGTTTGTTCAACTGTTGTTATAGAGTCAACTGGTGGTGCTTCTTCAACCGTAGTTGTTGTAGCAGTGTATCGGTATAAGAGTAGTATCGGGTTGAGCAGCGGAAACAGCGGATACACACGAGCACGTTCATCAATATCGTCACTGAACATCGGAGCAAATAGCCTTTCCATTTGTTGACGAGTGAGTGGGGGCTTGTTCGGTGATGATGGGGTTGGGGGAAGTTTAAGCGGTTGTGACCGGGTTCTAAGCTGTTATGCTCAGAAGCCATCTCCGTAAGTTCATCAAAATAGGCATGAATCGTTTCCATAACCTCCTTTGTTCGACGATTCCAGATGCGGAAACCTTTAGAATTATCACAGTATCCAATAAAGACTCCAATGTCAGCTTTGGCTTTGAGCTTTCCAAAGTCATCACGATCATTATTCGGATAGCAAAGAGATCCAAATACATGAAAGTGTTTTAGATTCCGTTTTCTGTTGTGGAGAAGCTCGAAAGGTGTTTTGTTGTGGCGTTTTGTAATCATAGAACGGTTTTGAGTATAGCATGCAGTAGATACAGCTTCTGCCCATAAGTAATCTGGAAATTTAGCATTGATTAACATTGTTCTTGCAGCTTCCACTAACGTTCGGTTTAGTCTTTCAACAACTCCGTTTTGTTACGGTGTATGCGTGCAATAGATGTCGATGCTTTGAATTCCCACTTTCTCATAAAATTCACGAAGAGTTTGGTTAACAAATTCAGTGCCTCTGTCTGTTCGGATTTGTCGGACGGTGTTTCGGAGCTGAACCTGTATTTTTGTGAGAAAGGTGATAATCATCTGTGGAGCTTGGTCTTTGCTTCGAAGAAAGTAGACCCAAGTCCAGCGTAAATAGTCATCAACAATTACTAAGATGTAGCGTTTGCCATTGATCGTTTGCACGCGCATCGGGCCACACAAATCCATGTGAAGAAGATGAAGCACCTGCTGAGAGCTGTGTTCCACCTTTGAAGGAAAATGAGCACGAGTGCTTTTCCCTTGTTCACAAGCTGAGCAAAGGTGATCTTTAGAATACCGAAATCGTGGGAGTCCTTCAACTAGTTTGTGTCGAGCAAGGTTGGTGATGGTTTGAAAGTTTAGATGTGAGAGACGATGGTGCCATAGCCAGGATTTTGTTGATGTTGCCTTTGAAAGTAAGCAAATGGGAGATGAAGCAACCATGTCTTGCATAGAGATAGTGTAAAGACTTGAATTACGTGAGCCAGACATAAGGTCGTTTCCTTGTAGATCACGAATGAAACAAGTTTTCTCCCTGAAAGCAACTTCTAAATCTCCATCACAGGAACTGACCTCTTGAAAGCAGTTGTGACCGAGGCCTTCCACATAGTAAACCCTGCTAATTTCGATGTTCCCATTGATATAGTCTCCGTAGCCCATGATAGGTGTGAAGTGATCATTCCCGAACACGGCGGTGCCAATGAACTTTGCAATAAAGTTTGATAACAGTTTAAGGTTGCCTGTCATGTGTCGGGAACATCCGCTATCAATAATCCAGAGAATGATCGTATCACTGCATTACACACGGGCGACACAGATGGAATAGAAGTAGATGTGGAACCCGAAATGTTAGAGGGTTCCGGAGCCGTTATAGTAGACATACACACATCAATAGCTTTAGGTATCCATTTAAATCCTAGTGTGTTATATATCCATTTCTGCCATCTCCAACTAGTATTTGCTTTAGTCTTAGTGAATGCACTAGGTGGTACTACATTCCTAGGAGGTGAAACTGGAGCTACAGGGACAACAATGCGTTTAGAATCTAAAGAGGCGGTCTACCAAGCTGACTTAGAAAGATTAGTGGGCCTAGAGGTATTCCGGTTCTTAGGATTCCTTAAGCGAGAGATGATAGCTTTAGCAACACATTTATCATGACAATCAGAATTCATACTTTTACGACAATTATCACAAGGTGCATCGGTGAATATCAAAGGTACTTAACGGTTTAGCATTCGTTACATCACTATTTCTATTACATTTGCCGGACGCAATATCTATAGTGGAAGCAACATGAGTCTTATTCATAGTCCTAGGGTGTTCTTCTACTTTAGCATTCCTTATTGATCTTTTCTTAGGTCGCAACTTCCTATTCTTCGATGTAGTGCTCTAAGGCTGTGAAGTGCGGACGTTTGGAAAAGACGCAACTATTTCTGTTTCAGTAGAAGGAAGCACGTTAGCAACTTGTGATTTGGCAGTAGGGATTCTAGGTTCACGATTATTAAGTGTTCTGGGGCTATTCTCTTAATCACGGTAGGCGGAAGTTGTTCATACTTTCCTAACATTTCTCTTAACTTGAAGATAGTGTGAATCAGATCTTGATTTTCAGACCGAATATTTCCAGCAAAATGCATAACTTCTTTAGTGTGTGCAAGATAATGATCAAGTTCATTTGATGCTTCATCACGAGTCTTTTTGAGTAAATCAAATATGACACCATATTCCTTTTTAACTTTTACAAGTTCTTGTTCATATTTTGAGATTTGACACTTAAAAGACACGTTTTGATCATCCGGTTGCTCAATTTTTGGATCAGAAGTTTTGTCACGCATGGCTGGCGATTTTGTGTTGAAAAGCAAGTTGTTGATCGTGAATATCTTTTTGACACCAATTAAGACGGCGTATTGCATTTGAAAGTTCGTTTGACAATCGTTTATTTTCAACTTTTAAGGACTCGATCTGAAGCACATTATCGGTGTTCTCAACATTTACCACAGAATCAACATATCGGCAGAGATATAATCAAATGCATATGACAAAGAATTCAATAACACAGCATTATGGACATCAGCACGGATGACATCTTCCAAGAGTCGATCAACATCTTTTCTCAACATTTTCTTTTTACGTTTAGAATTAGAAATAGATGTTTACGTTTTCTCAAACGACCTTCATCAATCCAAGTTCCTTATGAAAGTCCTTTTCCCAAGATAATGCACAACTTTTCAAATTTTTAACATTTGGTAAAAGATTTTTCTAAAAGATGTCTCTTTGTTCTCGCGCCGGAGCGATTGAAAATGTTGAACTTTGATTTGAATGATATTCTATCTCATGTTGTAAAGTTTTGAGGTCAGCCATGAAAAGGTCAAAATATCTAAGAATTTTGCGATTTTAAGGTTTTGAGTTTACTTCACCGATGGAAGGTAAAGGACCATAAGTTTGTGCATAATCTGGTTTGGGATTAACATTAGAAGACTCGGACGTTTTTATGATAATCCTTGGTGTGTTAGAAGAATCCGTTGGTGTGACGAAAGTGACCGCTTTTGAATAGTTAAAAGGTTTGTTGTAAACAACATTTTCTAATTTTGATCGACTCTCGTCTTCTGCATCTAATTCCTCTTGGCGATGATATTCAACAACATTCATAACAGAATTATCAATTTTATATTTACCTTTGGAAACTTGAGGATTTGGTTTGAATGCTTTGGTTGAAAGCTTAGGTTTGTAATGTCGGCAAGATTAGGTCCATATCCATTTGGATTGGGTTTTAAAGTAAACTTTTCAATAGCTGTGACCGACTCGCCATGTTTGTAAACAACAGTTTTAAACTCTTTAAGTTTGTTTTGCAAGCCGATGATTTCTTCAAGATGATCATCTATTCGTTTTGTTGAATGCCTTTTGTATGCAGAGAAGCTGCATTTTGACAAGTTAACAACTTCGGCCTTAGCTTTTGATTTTCCAAGGTGAGAGCGTTATTTTGCTTTTTATGTTCATGGTTTAGTTGTTCTATTTCAGACAACAAAGCATTCTTTGAAGCGGCTAGATCACGCATCTGTCTCTCTAAATATTGTTCGTTTTGATGAGATTTGGCAAAGGCTGCTTCAAAACCTTTTCACGTTTTTCTTGAGTTTTGAAAAAGTTGAGTTGCTTTTGTAAACATTCAAAATCCTTGGTTAACAGTGCATTTTTGCTTTTCAAGTTCTGATTAATTGCACGACATTCTTCCACTATGGTTTGTTGGTCTTGTATTAAGCGAGCAAAATCTGGATGAGGCAATAGTTCGGCGTGTTCAGCGTGAGTCACAACATGATCATTACTTAGATCCTCAAGTATAACCACGGAGTCAATTTGATTATCAATGGAAACCATAAGGTCATCTTGATCGTCAAATATAACTACGGGGTCTAGTTGAAAATCGTTGGAATGAGATGTGGACGACTCATTTTGAACATTCTGAGCCTTGTCGGATTCGGATGTTGGCGGAGATATGAGATCGAGAGATAAATATGGTTTGTTCGGTACTGAGACAAGCCATCGGTGTCATACTTGGGCCTGTGTCACTCATGTGTAACTCATGCATATTAGCCATCAACATAATAGCTGCATTGGCACGCAAATCCTCCATATCATCATCTGAGTGTGCATTTGCCATAAAGCTCTGTTCTTTGTCTGTGAGAGTTCCACCGGCTTCATCCTTAAGAGCCAAAAGAAGAGCCTCTTTGTGATAAGCACTGCCCCTTGTCCTCGGCTTTGGGCATGCATTAGCCAGTGTCCCTTCTCATTGCAGTTGTAGCATCGAAGACCATTCAACCCATTTTGAGCATTTTCCTGTTCCACCACTTGAGCTCTGTTGTTATTCCTACCCATAGCATTAAACCCTTGACCCCGCCCATCGGCGACCATAACCACGATTCTGAACTTCAACTCGTCCATTGTTCACAACAGCTTGATTCCTTGTATTAGATGAGGAGCGAATTCGATTGTTGGATTTGTTGGTATAACGGCTAAAGGCATTAGCAATCATAGCAAATACTTGTTGCAATGCTTGAATGGATCGATTCCTCATTAGCTTCACGACAAGTGCTTGAGCATTGTTGTTGTTGTATGGAACCAATTGAGTTTGTTGAGATTGAGGCTGTGAAGGATCATATGGTGTGATTGTAGCAATTGGTTGAGTTGCTGGTTGAGGAGAATAACTGTTTTGAGCATATAAGGCAAGTTGTTGATTTTCGGTTGTGAAGGTGAGCAATTTGAGCACGGAGAATCCTTTCCTATCAACTTCCTTTTCATGAGGCTTCAAGTAATCGTACAACAATCCATATGTAGAATGATGCATGTTCTTCGCTTGACGGAGAAAAATGACATACTTCTCCCATTCAGGACCAAGACTACTCAGGAACTTAGTATTCACGGCAATTCTTGGCATGATGATGTTGTTTTTATCCAAATCATTTATGATGTCTGAGAATCGATGATGATAATACTCAAGTGTCTCTCAGGTTCAATCATGAAGTGTTCATAAGCCAAGTAAATTTTGGATTCCAAATCCTCCTGATTGAGTGCAGTGCCTTCCATGAGAAGATGAATATGTTCCCACATTTCCTTTGCAGTCTTTTGAGCATCAACACTTTGAAGAATTGGGTTGGGTAATCCTAAAAGGATATATTGCATTGCAAGCTCATCAGCTTCATAGTGTATAAGTTCCTCTGCATTCAATTAAAGATAGCAATGTTTGATTGTTCATCTCTTGGTGGATTAGCATTTGGATCATCGGGTACAATGACAGTAGGCATCTGAAATGGACCTTCCAAGATAACCTTCTTTAAGAACTTTCCATGTGGCTTCTTCCGATCACAAAACCTAAAGAACCTAATCACCCATTGATCGTAGTTTCCTGGAGTGAGCATTGGAGGTCTATCAAGTGATCCAGCCTCATGAATTGGTTGCTGGCTGCTTAAAGCTTCACACATCTTTGCAAACCAAGTTGGTTCCTTCATTGTGTTCCTTGATGGATGTAGATTGAAGTCATTTGTGTAGGATTGAACTTGAAGACTTGGTGGTGGTTGAACCATTTGAGGTTGTGGGATTGCCGCAAGTTGTGGAGTATGTTGTTGATTAAATTGTTGTTGATAAATTGCTTGTTGTTGATTCCATTGTTGATGTTGTGGAGTTAGTTGTTGTTGACGTTGAGAATAAGTGTAAGGGAAATAGTTAGAGTATGGTGGTTGTGACATGTTGAAAACTTGTGTTGGTAAAATGGATCTTTGTAGTCGAATGAACCTTTGTTGATGAAGTGTCCTTAGGCGTAGTAATCACAATAAACCAAGTAGGACTTATGCGTAAAAACACCAAAGTTACGCGTAACAATCAAGAGTTACGCGTAGATTTAGCTTACGCGTAAGTAGGGAAAAGACACTAAAGTTATTCGTAGACACAAAGTTAGGCGTAGAAACTTATGCGTAGGATTACCTTATGCGTAAGACAAGGCTTAGGCATAAGATGAATCTTATGCGTAGGATGTTCTACGCGTAAGCTTATGTTTATGCGTAAGTTTAGGGTTTTATCCCAAGTGATCTTTTACACTATCACGGTGCAAAAGATATCCAAAGTCGACGTATTTTCAGGCTTATCCAAGCAAGAAAACACGGAGTAAACCACGAAAATGAAGATCAAACCACGGATAAAGTTACGCGTAAGATTAGGGTTTTAGTTACGCGTAGCTTACTCGTAAAAGTGATTTTGCCCAAAGATGTTTCTAAACCAGTTTTTGTGTGATGAAATAGCTTCAATAACACCAAAATGACACAAAAGTGTGAAACTTGATGATCCAAAGCACTCAAAACGGTTAGGCGTAGGTTTACACCCACGAACAAAAACAAGCTTAAAAACGTAAATCCACGCGTAAAGTTTGAAACTTTTTGCCAAAAACAGTTATTTTAACACCTTAAAACATTGAAAGTACAAGAATCTTGGATTAAAAAGTGTAAAAAACGAGTTTTTAAGCGAACCAAAGCTCTCGTTACCTTTACGCGTAAGACCAAAAACTTACTTCAAAAGCAATAACGATTCACCCAACTAGTTGGCGATTGATAGAACTGTTAGGTCACTAGTTTTACAACACAAGCAACATAGAAAGATAGAGAGGCGATTGAACAATAAACCAAACACACACACACAAAAGACTAGACCGGTTATGCGTAGATGTATGTGAAAGAAAGATAAATTGAACAACCAACCCTCAAGTGAGGGTTATACATGAGTATTTATAGGTAGGAAGCTAGGGCAACACTCCTAGTTCCCATCCTTTACTTATTGGGCCTAAGCCTAAGCTCATGGGCCTTCTACATAAGCTTAAGGCTAATAACAAACACAAAGGCCATAATTAAGCTAACTATTACATATAAATTACTAACACTTGATTATGGTTTAGGAGTGATTCCAACACCTTCTTCTCTCCATTACCGATATCATACATCCTGGCAGTCTCTCGTCGTTTGTTGGAGTTGCTATCGCCCTTAACACCCTCATTCCTTTTCCTATTATCACTCCTTCCCTTGTTTGTTCCTTCCAGCACAAGGGAATCCATCAGGCGTTGGGCTATGGTAACTGCCTCATCATGCAGGTTAGCCGGCTTCGCAACGATTACATGTTTCCTAGTAGCTAGAGGCAATCCATCAGTGTACCACTCAATCTTGAGAGCCTCGGTACGAACCATTTCTGGGCAAAGCAACGACAATTCTTGGAAGCGATGGTTGTAAACCGTCATGTCGTTTCCTTCACCTTATGGTTCCAAAACTCGATTTCTAACTTCTTAACATCATTCCTAGGGCAATAAGTCTTGATTATCAAGGCCTTAAACTGGGTCCAAGTCATCACATAGGCTACCTCACTTCCTACCGATTTGTGATAGGTTTTCCACCAGGTCAACGCTTCGTCCTTCAGAGTGAACGTCGCGTACTTGACCTTGGCGTCCTCATCATAGTTACTGACAGTGAACACTGATTCAGTTTTCTCCATCCACCTCATTAGGTAAACCACTCCCTCAGTTCCTCCGAACTCGATGGGACCACAGAAACCGGAACTCCTTATAGATACAACCTCGAGTTCGATTAAGTGATGAGGTTCTAGCAGAGGTGTTTGAGTGATTTGACTCAGCTAGCAGCTCGGTGACACGCTGCGTCACGAGCTGGTCGATGTGGGCTTGATTCATAGGCAGAGGTATCAGTGGGACATGACCATTCTCACCTTGGTCATTGACGTTCTGATTCTTAGCGGCGGGGTTGTCTGTATTCTGATTCTCAGTAGGCGGAGTCGGGTTTGGGGTCGGGCGCTGACCTCGACGAACGGGAGTGACCACAGTAGTAGGCGCTGCTTGGGTAGTCCTGGGCGGATTCGTCTTGGTGCCATTGATATGAAGGATAATACAAGAGTTCCATAAGTTCCGCATATCACATTACATTAGATGGGATTTGATTCCAAAGATATCGGATACCGCATGAATATTGAATCAAGATAATAAGGATAATGCCACATCATATCGAAATAACGAGGGCTCGAAATGAGAAATCAAATGATGCACTTCTATTTGCCATAACACATAGTTTTCGAAGTACAATAACATGAAAAGATATAAGTAGTCTTAGACGATCCTACTAACGAAACTAACAAGATAACTAAGATAAGTCTACATCTCAAACTGGGGACTCCTCAGTTTTAAGATGGTACAACACTATAAACCTAAGGCAATCTAGCCACGATCTGCACGAGCGACTCTCGCTGATCTTCAAACATCCTCAATCACTTTCCATAGTGAGAAAATCTCAAGACACTAGGTGTCGCGATCTCTCCTCAGATCCGCAACCTCTCTCTCCAGCTCGTCGACCTTGCGCCAGAGTGCTCGGTCTGCCTCTCGGGCTGTCATGAACCCTCTCTGCAGGTCTCCTACCTGCTCATGGATCTCTGACATATCCTCTTTCAATGCCATGGACCTCCTAACAACTGCCCCCATATCTTCCCTCAACTTCTCTAGACTAGCCGTCGATACACCAACTAATCGGTCTGCTAAATGACTAAGCCTAACTCCCTGGCAAATAATCCGCTCCCAAATTAGACCCGTCTCTCCATACTCTGCGGGCTCTGAATCTATCTCTAATAGGAGATCTAATCCTAGTGGGCTGCCTAGCTCGGGTGAGTGAGGAGGCGAGACAAAGTCAAATGGCTGCTTTGGTGAATCAGGCTCAGGCAAGGGTAAAGGAGAGCCTGGTCCCGGAGAATGTGCTGAATGCATGGAACTCTGAATCGACGGATTACCCTCATTTGGGATGTCCTTCTCCTCCTCCTCTGGAGGGTCCACATCCCCATCCACATACTCCTCCTCGTCCTCATAATCCTCCTCGTCCTCATCAACTGAGTAAGAGTCCATGAGTCGACGTCTCTGCAAAGGTGAATCATGTGGTGGTAAAGTAAGGGATCTAGGTCATCGGTGGGATGGCGATGAAAGTAGTGATGACAGGAGAGAGTGAGCTAATAGGTGCACAGGTGATGATGGAGGTCGTAATGACATACGACGAGTGATGCGATGGGTAAAATCAGGAACCTGGGCTCGTGCTAAAGCCTGATGTAATGTAAGCTATCGCGAAGAACTAGGACGATCAGATGATGATGGTAACTAAGAAGTGAGTGAAGTCTGTGGCTCTGGAATGGTTGACGATGATGAAGCAAGAGTAGGATATCGGACAATCACAGAAGGATCTCCTCTAACACATCATAAGCTAGTAAAGGCATGGTCTGTGACAATGGCGTATGGTAGGTATAAGTGTATGAATATGACTAATTCTAATAGTGCATCATCATATCAAAACATCATACAAAGCATCACATAGTGGTAAACTTTTAAAATAGAGGTTACCGCATTATTCAAAACATGCATTAAACAAAACTACATAAGTTCTATTCTATCATATCATCCATACTTCATATAATTCCAAGACATACCAATCATGTAACAATCTCATAATATTCTAAGATCAATAAACATATCGCAAATTATAGCAGCTCAATAATCAAGTTGTAGTTCATTCCATACTCAATTCAAGAGCCGCTTGGCAGGCTGGCATGCGTCGGTCGAGGATCAAGTTTTCTAAAAAGTGGTTATAGTTTAGGTTTTAATAAGTACCTAGTTCACTATAACCTTGGCTCTGATACCAATCTGTAACACCCCCAAAATTTGGTACAACGGAAGACTTAATCAAGCTTTCGGGGCGTTACTGGATTGGTACACAACACAAGTATAGGAAAACAAGATAATCATAAATCATTTACGACCAACCCCATAGTTAATTATCTGGTTACATTTATCCCAAAATATCCAAAATTAAGGCCTAAAAGAGATCATAAAATAGGTCCACAAATTATTATCAGAGTCTAAAGTGATCCTCCAACCATGCCTCTTATGTCAAGCCTCCAAGGAACAAGTAGTCCAAACATCAGCTTAATTACCTGAGAAAACATGCTAAAAAGGTCATCTAACGCTGGTGAGTTCATAGGTTTAATTATAAATTCAATAGTGGACCGAAAGAGTTTATTCTATGTGAGACTAAGACATATATACAATAAACATTCTATTCCATTGACAATCGAGATCTCAGAAGGGCCCCAAGCGACTCTAGCCAAGTACCACAGTTATAGCAAAGATGACTTTAATGCTATCCTGGACTAGGTCGGAGTAGACATCTATTCTTAGCTAGGTCACATAGTTATAGCAAGGGATTGCTACCCTAGACTAAGTCAATATCTACCACATATATATCCTTTACTAGTCAACACATAAGCAAATCAAAAAGAGTAAAAGCATGTCCGAGAAAAGAGTAGCATGCTTTCTCACCCCAATTTAGTTAAAACATAGGTAAAAGTGGGGCTATGAAACTCACCTCGATCAAGCAAAGCACAAATAATCACTAGCGAAGCAGATAAACAGCTAACATGGCTCGGCAACTACTGACTCGGCACAACCTATTAATATAAACCCATTCTTAATACATTTTCCAATTCCAATATTCTCTATCCCGAATATATTCCAAATCTTATTTCCAAAAACATCTCGTTTCTCTATTTAGTTACAAGTGTTTTGTATCATCGTGTGAGGTATCGACTCGACAAGACTCCATAAATGCACTATATTTCTAACAATGCGACTCACAACGACACAATGCAACTTCTAAGCAAAAATCTTTGTAGTTTAATAAGTTTTGAAATAAATTGTTAGATCTTATCGAATTCGTCAACTCGATAAACTCAACTATTTATTTATTTCACTTATTATTCCAAAAACTAGTCACAACCTAGCGAGTTATACGGATAAGTTGTTCATTAATATCTTTATCCTACGCATTTAACGAGTTCTTATTGGATTCGTCAACCCAATAAGTCCGCTATCTACGTGGGTTAAACCTATTAATGGCAAGTCATCCGCAACCCATGCATAACCCACAATGGTTATTAAATACTCATAAATGACATATTTTGGTAAACGTGCCCTCGAAACATTTAATAACTCGTTTATTATAAAACCTTTCCATTTTAAGTCGTTAGTTCCCTTTTAAATATCGAATAACAGGGTATGTCTTGTTATTAAATATTTAATACAAGAACTTACTATTTTCTATTCTTCTAGTTTATTTACATGTTTATATATATATATTACGTCACATTTTCAATATACATTTCGAGTTAGTATCCGTCTCGAGTTCACAAGTCCGAGTCATGACTCTCGGCTTTTATACGCCATATTGTCCAATAAATAATATAAGTCCATGCTACGGCGTTGTCGGGGTCAACCGAGACTAGAAAGTCATGGTAACACCGATGTTGCGCAAAGTTCACATATATAATATCAAGTCCAAATAAACAATTCCACTCGTTATCGGCCCTAAACCTATGGCTCGATAACGTATCAACAATCTCCAATCAACTCATATTAATCCCGACATCAAATCAAGTATCAACCCGCACCCGAAACCAATGTCGAGACCCTAATGATCTTGACTTGGCCACGGTTAAGACCACGTGAACCAAACGGACCCTAAAGGTCTTTTGGCTCCCCGCGTCTCGTCCAAATACCACACGACCGGACCATCTTTGGTCCCGGTCTTTCCAAAACCAACAACAACAACCTCTAAAACTTATCACGACAACCGAACCCGGACCATTGGGTCCTTGTGGGTCTCGTTCGTGACCTAACGCAATACCACACGGACCAATTTGGTCCTTTTGGTTCTCGTTCACTTCCCAACGCAACACCAACACCATCCAACCTCCATTTCAACAATAAACCCACAATCAAAACCTCAAAACAACAAGAATAAAATGCATACGCGAGACCCGACACGACACACTCGATACCAACTCACATTATTGTTAGCCAATATTATGTAACGGGCCCAAGCCCGAGTCTAGAATATTCTATCTTGTGCTATTTATAAAGATGATGTATTGTAATCAAGCAATCAAAAATCATTCAATAATATTATCTTACATGGGAGAAATTCTCTCTCTTCCGGCTACACGGCCGGAGGTTGAGGGCTTTCATCATTTGTCATCTTTCATTTTCAAATATCAAATAATAGACAACCCACTCTCAACTTAGTTCAACCTCGGACACCAAACATATCAACCTACTTTCAACGCAGATCTTCTTTCCTTCTCGACTCTTTCATCTCGACTCTATTCCCTCAACTTTTTACACCGGTGACTCCTTAGCTGGGTTGAACATCTCGATGCTAAGGCATGTCACGGTCCTAACTTTAGTGATTAAATTAAGTGGTGAAGGTGATGGGCATTAACTTTTAGAAGATGAGTTCTTTTTAGTGGTGTTTGTGAGTTGTGCTTTTGACTTTGGGTTTGTACTTTGAAGGTGTTTATCATGTGTATGGTATGAATAATGGAAATAATGTTTGATTGTTTTTTTTTAAATAAATCTGAGAATCCGGTATCTATTCCTGCGATCTCGAATCCCTACGATTTTTGTTGGTGTCGAATCCAGGTATCAATTCCGAGACTGTTAAAAAAAAGTCTTTCCACGCTTCCTTCAATCCCTCTCACAACACCCACACCCTCAGACACTTTCCTCACCTCCATTCTATCTTCTCAAAAAAAAAAAAATGGATGTTTATGTTTTTCTATGGAAAAACACGCCCGTTTGTTTGGAAGGTTCTTTGGGGGTTGAAGTTTTAGAACCAACTTTTGTTTTAGGTTATATTGTTTGTTTGTTTTTATTTTCTAGTTTTACTACTCACCGAGCTTTCGATTTCGCGCCGGAGAATGTTAGCCTATATTATGTAACGGGCCCAAGCCCGAGTCTAGAATATTCCATCTTGTGCTATTTATAGATATGATGTATTGTAATCAAGCAATCGAAAATCATTCAATAATATTATCTTACAATTATCACGTTTTTATTAGTTTTAAAACTAGTTTATGTTTGTGCCCATCTAATCCCAACCAAAAATGAATGAATCGATGCATATATGTCTCGTACGAGGCAACAAACACTCGAACGAGTGCATATCTCATTTCCTTTACCTTTCCTTTTTCCCGATCTATATTTTAAACAAGAAAACAAGAAATGAACGATGTTTATATGCGTTTTAGGTGGCGAGAAGGTGGAGTGGGGACGCGTGCTAAATACCAAAAGAAAGAGGAGGTCAAGGTGGTTTGTTTGGTGGTGGTGGTGAGATGCCATGCTCGGTGGTGGTGGCGGTGGAGGGCCGGAAAGGGGCGGCGGCTATGGAGGGAGGAGAGAGAGAGAGAGAGAGAGAAAGAGAGAGAGAGAGAGAGAGAGAGAGAGAGAGATGAAATTAGGGTTTGGGTGGAGATGATGGGGGTGTGTGTATGTGTGTGTGTGAGAGAGAGTTTATATATTTTTGAGGTGGGGACTAAAATAATAATTATTTTGGGACAAGGGGGCGCCGACCACATATAACCACGGGGACCAACGTCGTAATTTTTGTAAACTTTTCCTGAAATACTTCTCACGTGGTCGTATATTTTATAATTAACGTATGAATATTTTTATTAATAGCGTTATTGTTTTTAATTACCTTTTTCCACTAGTTTTAATTATTAACACGCCTTATTCTCACGTAACGAGTTAAAATTTACTTTTTCTCTTGTTTTAGGTTTTTACTGTGCCGACTCAAGTAGTGCCTAACATTACGGGCCATAACTTATACAATAACTCATTCGATACCAAAATAAATCGTAAAAGCAAATAAACAATGCCAAGTCAAGTCACGATTATCCGAAATAGCTCCTATAGTCAATCTACTCGATCTAACTAGCGTAATGCGGTTACCTAAAAGGGTTCCCTAATTTGCCAGTTGTCACACCAACCACCTAGAAATAGCACAAAGAAACATGTGAGGAAGACGCATGCTTCAGCTGGCCTTACAGTCCTTCAAATATCATCCTCCTTAAAGAAACCCACATGGTTCAACGGGAGACATCACACTCTCAGGTTACTCACACAAGCTCAGAAATCACAATTGTTTGAAGTTCGGTGGGTAGAGAAGGATGCAGGAGGATTTCAGGGAAGGGGTCCGACAAACATGCAACTCGGGTCGAGTTACATGCACTTATCGGGAAAAACTCAGGTAAACGCATACCAACTTACTTGTCCTTATCCGCGTTACTTTACATATATAAATCAGACCAAACCACTACCCGAGAACCACCCTGGGTACGACATACATAAAGGCACCCTGACATCCCTCCTAGCCCTTACCCTAGACATAACATGCAACCTACCCTACACTTAGAACAAGCCTAAAAAACGTACCTAGAAAACTCCAACACTAGGGAACTCATAGAGAATAAACCAAAGTATCTAGCTAGTTCACTCAAACGCAACTACCCTGGCACACAACCCAGAGTAGAGAACAATACCCAAAAGGAATGAGAGTCCCTCAGGGAACAGGTAAAAAGTGGCAACGTGATCCAATCAAGGCACTCAGGCACAAAGAGAGGCAACGAGGTCATTGAGATTTGGCAATGTACCCCACCAAGAAGCATTCTGTGGGATACATTCATAACATCAATGATAGCCTCACATAAGGTGAGTAGGATATACATAGACGGGGGAAGTTTAGTTGACATAATGTACGAACACTGTTTCAACAAGCTCCTAGAACACATCAGGTCAAAACTTAGTGTAGGACCGAATATATTGAAAATTTATGTGGTTCGGGAGGTCTAGGTTGATCAAACATGAACCCATAACCCAGTTTGCAACCTAAAATCCGGATTGTTCTGACCCATACCGCCGGATCCCTGGTTTTGCACTGGCCGGATCCCCCAAGTGAGATCCGCCGCAACCGTGGGACAGAAGGCTTTTACGCCTATAAATAGTAAGCCATTTCTTCATTGTTACTCACCCTTCTTCTTACAACTCTCTCATATATTATCTCACTCTCCTAACCTTTGATCATTTGATCATTCTAGTAGTTCTTCTATCTTTTGTTGTGATTCTCATATAGGTCCTTTACAAAGGCGAGATCACACTATACTACAAGTCATCCAAGCAAAGGGTCCTTAATTGATTTGTCCATCCAAAATATTTTTGTAGCAATATCTCATAATTCATATTTCACATAGTTGTTGTGTAATAGTTGTGTAAAGGTTTGGTTCTACCTCGTGGAAGAACTCGGTATTTAGCTTTGTACCGGAAAAAGTGTAAGCGACGTTGTGAGGCTTCTCCGCCAAGTTGAAGGAGCTTGTTGACCTAGTGCTTGAACTCTCGAGTGGAGTACTCGGGGAGTTGATTAGGGCAAAGAAGGTGTCCTTGTAGCCGAACCACTATAAATCACTTGTGTCGCTACTTTCTATCCTTTACTTTACTTGTTTTCATTATTTACTTTACTTATTGTTTCATACTATCTATCCATCCATATGAATTCACATAAGATCGAATCTAAATCATTGAAACTTAAATTAAAATCGGTAAAACTATTCAAACCCCCTTCTAGTTTTCCCCAATGTACTTCTAACACTATTATTTGTAAAAATTCTTCTTTTGTGGATGCTGGTACTTGTAAAAGTGTTGAAGGTTCATACACCCAATGTGATAAAAAAAAACTTTATGCCTATATCTGTCACACCCTCGCCAGAGGCGGAAACACGAGGTGTAACGGAAGGGAACATAAGCACAAGATAATAGAACATACCAACGTTAATATTTAAAAGAAAGAGTACACCATTACAATACCAGTTTAGCCGTCATCGGCAAATATATTACAAAGTTTAGATTCCAAAATATTTCGTTCTATTACATAACGATTTGTAGTGACAAGTGAAAACTTCATTATGCAAGACCTGATAGAAAAAGCTTACTAACGATCACCTCAAATGCATGAGAGAAAAACGGGTCAACTATGAAAATAGTTGGTGAGTAAACACGGTTCGTAAAATAAGAAAAACTCATAAGAAATATTCAAAGCTTTCGGTCATCGAAAATAATCCACAAAGCAAAGGCATTGTAAATCCACTCAGTTCCAAGTTCCGCCCATACAAAACTTGCAACCTGTGTGTTCACACCCATTGCACAAAATATAGCGTCTAGTTTATGCTCATGCACACGTTGCCAAATGAGGTCACAAAGCAAAGGCAATGTAAATCCACTCAGTTCCAAGTTCCGCCCATACAAAACTTGCAACCTGTGTGTTCACAACCCATTGCCAAAAGTAGTATGTATAATGGTCAAGTGTAAGCGGTCATAATAGTTCACAATATAGTACCACTAATATAATAATTCAGGGATGCTCCAAACATGGGAGACTTTGCCGTGATGCTCCGAACAAGGGAGACTTTGTAGTGATGCCCCGAACAAGGGAGACTTTGTAGTGATGCTCCTGATAAAGCCAAATTATGTTGGGTGCCACTACCCCAAAGTTATACTGGGTGCCTCTTCCCAAAGATATACTGGGTGCCTCTTCCCAAAGATATACTGGGTGCCTCTTCCCAAAGATATACTGGGTGCCTCTTCCCAAAGATATACTGGGTGCCTCTTCCCAAAGATACGCTCCGAACACGGGAGACTTTATAGTGATGCTCCGAACATAGGAGACTTTATAGTGATGCTCCGAACATAGGAGACTTTATAGTGATGCTCCGAACAAGGGAGACTTTGGGACAAGGTCATAACATGTACGGTTCAATAAGTTCAAATAAGGCATTATTTCATAATTAAGTTCAAGGATTTGTTTCAAGTTCACAAGTTCTAGTCAAACTAGTTAATAAAAGTTGTAAACAATTTAGCTCAAGAACGGTTCATGCATTTCGCCCCAAAATATAGTAAAACGGTAAAAAGGGAGTGTGATTACTCACTTGATGAATCGTTATGATGACAAGAGTGAGTACACCGAGGTATAGAGAAACTTTAATCTTGACCTATGATGAATGTTATGATACGTAATGAGTTATGATGTAATGATATGCATGCACTTCGTATGTTATTTATACCATTTGTGAGTTTTGAAAATAATACTTATCGTCGAAAAATACTCTTTTGACGCCTTGACCATTCTAAAATTACTTTACAAGTATTTACGTCAAAATGTCATCCTACGATAGTTTCTTAATGATTTATTGTGAAATTTTCACTTTTCGTCGTAAAACAATGTCGTCGGAAATTTCATGAAAGTGATAAAAATGGCTCCGAAAAACTAGTCGTAAAATGGTGTACGTCGATCGTTAGGAAACTTAACTCGACGGTTTTGGAAAGTTTGTATCAAAATCTAGAAGTTTCAGTTCAGGAGTTTTCGACATAAAGGTCTCGAACATAAAGATAATAAGGGTTAAAGATGGTGATTTTGTCTAATTGTTGTTCAAAAAGTGAGTTTCGGCCAAGTTTAAGCATTCGTAAATAATTTATTACAACTCCTCTATACAGACGGTTTGTTTTGAAAAATATGCTTGGTGATCTTGATTTTATTAGAAGACATTTCGTTCCAAAAAGTTCCACATCATAGTTAAAAACAGCCTCCAACATGGTCGTTTTAGTTACCGTAACACTTGTCTCGTAAAAATAATATAGTTTTTCTAAAATAATAAAGTTACGGCAATTTATGAAAACGTATATATCTTAGTCGTTTCAAATCCGTTTTCTACGTATTATATGTCCTTAGCTTCGTATCAAAGTATACTAATATATTTTTGATAAGTCGAAATAATTTGTGAAGCTTAAGGCTCGTTTTTTACTCGAACAAAGTAAAAATTGGTTGCTGAATTTTCTGAAAATATATATTTCGTCGTCAAACTTTAAAAATTCATAACTTCTTCGTTGTAACTCCGTTTTAATCTTTCAAGCGGCCACGGATTCGTTTTAAAGTATATTTTCTAAATATCAAGGCCAAAATTTCGTGCCTACTGTCGGATTTTCCAGAAAATCAAAACAAGGACAGAACACTTTTTATACGTATCGAAAATAGTTTTTTTCGTACTAAACCTATTCCAATCCCTTCAAATCAACTCCAAAGCTAATCTAATCCTACCATACACCTTCTTAGGGTGTCATGGGTTCCTAAACATCATCAAGACCAACATATACCAAGGGGATAATTATAGGATGACCTTATATATAATAAACTCTAAAAATCATGTAAAATGGTATAACTAACACAAGTCTTGCATGTTTGCTCCAAAAATGAAGAGATACATATGTAATGATAAGAAAAGATGAAAAATGATAGAAATATGCTTACAAGCTATAATGATGAGGTGCAAAGAACAAAGGTTAACCTAAACACCCTAGGTTTTTTATTTCAAAACCTTATCAAGAGTGTGATCTAGATTGTGATTACTTGTGCTTGCAAAATTTTTTTGATGATCCCTTGCTACACCCTTGAAGTGGCCGGTTTTTGGAAGAGAGAACAAGAAAGAGAGAAAGTTTTACTAGCCTTGAAATTATTGGAATGAAATGAGATTGTGAAGTGAAGTGTAGATTTAAACAATCAAAGGAGAAAAAATCACCATACATTAAATGCATACCCCTCCCCCCTAGAACCGGTTTTTAGGGGGAGTGTATCACTCAAATATCTTTTTTTTTTTTATATATATAATGTGTATAATCTGTAATAAGTGTAAGAAAAATGTGTAGGTAAAAATAACTTGTAAGGTTTTATATACATTAGTGTATTCAAGGTAGTTTTAGGTAAAAGTAACTTTTAATAGATCACAGTAGAGTATAATGAGATCATAAAAATTGTAAAAATACATTTCTTGTAAGATTTGAGTGATATAATAATTATCGTGTAGTTTTTAAGAAAAACGTCGTAATAATATAAATTTAACGATTTATATACAAAATAAATTTATAACACTAGGTAAACTCAAAATATAGTTTTTATAACTAAATGTAAGTATAAAAATATGTCGGGATCATTTTTGGAAGTATCGGATTAAATGTTCAAAATAATTACTTACGCGATAGCGTTAATTTAATATGAAATTATACGTTTAACGTGAAATGAAAAATCATGCATGAACTAATATGATGAATATTGAGTTTAAGAAATGACCGAAATTTGAGAATTGTGACATTCTTCCCATGTCAGCGGAATCACGTCCTCGTGATTCGATTAACGATACTATGGTCCGAACCTCGACAAGAGTTCTAAAAGTTCATGCTCGTACGAACAGTCTAAATGATCATATCAATGCCCATGTGTACAGGTTCCCCATTCAACTAAGTACGTGCCCGTGATTAGATTTGATAGGGTAACCTTACCCAATATCGAACTTAGCTCTCAAAAGACCTTTAGGTAGTCGATTCTAATTTAATCTCACAACTCATCAAACAAGAACTGTCATGAGATTAAACTAAACCGACTTGAGTAAAATTGTCTCTTAGCTTGATTTTCGCAACTCATCAAACAAGAACTGTCACTAGATCAAGCTAGGAAACAAGTTGTTAGTAAGATAGGATTCAACATCCTTGAATGAAGTCTTTTGAAAGATTCGTTCGATCTTGGATTTGCTTACACAATTTCAAATTAAATCAACAAAATATATATAACAACTAAGGTCGATATCAATAGGTCTCAAATTAATCAATGTCGTGAACGTGGTAAAGATTGGAAGGAAGTTATTTACTCAAAATTATGTCCACTAAGAAATAAGGTAGTTGTTTAAAGGAATGTACCCGTTACGCGTTGCGGGCTTCCTCGGTATCCAGATAGAATGCTCGACCACGTGCGGGGGGAACTTCAATGTTCTGATCTTGTGGGCCTTCTATTGCCAATGCCAGGTTTGGACGATTACCTCCTGAGCGTGTGTTTCTTGCAGCCATGATCTTACAGTGAACCAAAACATCGGGTTGAGTAAACGACATTCTAACGAAGTCAGATGAGGTGCAGAACGGTGGTAATGTGTTATAGTAATCGAAATATGACAGGAACAGAGACATGCTATGTCTAACAAGTCGAAAGATGGAAAGAGAAGATATGAACAAGGTACGGTAATGTAGACGTGAACGTAAAAACATGCTATGCATACCCACCACCAATGCAACTTGGTGACCAGACTCAAAAGACTTGACTAAACATGATTTAAAACTACCACTCTTATCATTGTATGGTTCTTCATAAATTAGACATAGTTGATCAGGCTATGTATAATTTATGATTAACGATGCACCGATAGGACTAGATGACTCGGATGATGTTCAATGTTTAAATAATTTTTTTTTTCTTTTTTTTTTTTTTTTTTAAGCGGTTATAGCTATGATTTTATTTTTGAAAATCGGCATTCTCTATAACCTTTGGGCTCTGATACCAATCTGTCACACCCTCGCCAGAGGCGGAAACACTGTTCGTGTAACGGAAGGGAACATAAGCACAAGATAATAGAACATACCAACGTTAATATTAAAAAAAAAGAGTACACCATTACAATACCAGTTTAGCCGTCATCGGCAAATATATTACAAAGTTTAGATTCCAAAATATTTCGTTCTATTACATAACGATTTGTAGTGACAAGTGAAAACTTCATTATGCAAGACCTGATAGAAAAAGCTTACTAACGATCACCTGAAATGCATGAGAGAAAAACGGGTCAACTATGAAAATAGTTGGTGAGTAAACACGTTTCGTAAAATAAGAAAAACTCATAAGAAATATTCAAAGCTTTCGGTCATCGAAAATAATCCACAAAGCAAAGGCATTGTAAATCCACTCAGTTCCAAGTTCCGCCATACAAAACTTGCAACCTGTGTGTTCACAACCCATTGCACAAAATATAGCGTCTAGTTTATGCTCATGCACACGTAGCCAAATGAGGTCACAAAGCAAAGGCATTGTAAATCCACTCAGTTCCAAGTTCCGCCCATACAAAACTTGCAACCTGTGTGTTTACAACCCACTGCCAAAAGTAGTATGTATAATGGTCAAGTATAAGCGGTCATAATAGTTCACAATATAGTACCACGAATATAATAATTCAGGGATGCTCCAAACATGGGAGACTTTGCCGTGATGCTCCGAACAAGGGAGACTTTGTAGTGATGCTCCGAACAAGGGAGACTTTGTAGTGATGCTCCGGATAAAGCCAAATTATGCTGGGTGCCACTACCCAAAGTTATACTGGGTGCCTCTTCCCAAAGATACTGGTGCCTCTTCCCAAAGATATAATGGGTGCCTCTTCCCAAAGATATACTGGGTGCCTCTTCCCAAAGATACGCTCCAAACACGGGAGACTTTATAGTGATGCTCCGAACATAGGAGACTTTATAGTGATGCTCCGAACATAGGAGACTTTATAGTGATGCTCCGAACAAGGAGACTTTGGGACAAGGTCATAACATGTACGGTTCAATAAGTTCAAATAAGGCATTATTTCATAATTAAGTTCAAGGATTTGTTTCAAGTTCACAAGTTCTAGTCAAACTAGTTAATAAAAGTAGTAAACAATTTAGCTCAAGAACGGTTCATGCATTTCGCCCCAAAATATAGTAAAACGGTAAAAAGGGAGTGTGATTACTCACTTGATGAATCGGTATGATGACAAGAGGGAGTACACCGAGGTATAGAGAAACTTTAATCTTGACCTATGATGAATGTTATGATACGTAATGAGTTATGATGTAATGATATGCATGCACTTCGTATGTTATTTATACCATTTGTGAGTTTTGAAAATAATACTTATCGTCGAAAAATACTCTTTTGACGTCTTGACCATTCTAAAATTACTTTACAAGTATTTACGTCAAAATGTCATCCTACGATAGTTTCTTAATGATTTATTGTGAAATTTTCACTTTTCGTCGTAAAACAATGTCGTCGGAAATTTCATGAAAGTGATAAAAATGGCTCCGAAAAACTAGTCGTAAAATGGTGTACGTCGATCGTTAGGAAACGAACTCGACGGTTTTGGAAAGTTTGTATCAAAATCTAAAAGTTTCAGTTCAGGAGTTTTCGACATAAAGGTCTCGAACATAAAGATAATAAGGGTTAAAGATGGTGATTTTGTCGAATTGTGGTTCAAAAGTGAGTTTCGGCCAAGTTTAAGCATTCGTAAATAATTTATTACAACTCCGCTATACAGACGGTTTGTCGTTTTGAAAAATATGCTTGGTGATCTTGATTTTATTAGAAGACATTTCGTTCCAAAAAGTTCCACATCATAGTTAAAAACAGCCTCCAACATGGTCGTTTTAGTTACCGTAACACTTGTCTCGTAAAAATAATATAGTTTTTCTAAAATAATAAAGTTACGGCAATTTATGAAAACGTGTATATCTTAGTCGTTTCAAATCCGTTTTCTACGTATTATATGTCCTTAGCTTCGTATCAAAGTCTAATATATTTTTGATAAGTCGAAATAATTTGTGAAGCTTAAGGCTCGTTTTTTACTCGAACAAAGTAAAAATTGGTTGCTGAATTTTCTGAAAAATATATATTTCGTCGTCAAACTTTAAAAATTCATAACTTCTTCGTTATAACTCCGTTTTAATCTGTTCAAGCGGCCACGGATTCGTTTTAAAGTATATTTTCTAAATATCAAGGCCAAAATTTCGTGCCTACTGTCGGATTTTCCAGAAAATCAAAACAAGGACAGAACACTTTTTATATGTATCGAAAATAGTTTTTCTCGTACTAAACCTATTCCAATCCCTTCAAATCAACTCCAAAGCTAATCTAATCCTACCATACACCTTCTTAGGGTGTCATGGGTTCCTAAACATCATCAAGACCAACATATACCAAGGGGATAATTATAGGATGACCTTATATATAATAAACTCTAAAAATCATGTAAAATGGTATAACTAACACAAGTCTTGCATGTTTGCTCCAAAAATGAAGAGATACATATGTAATGATAAGAAAAGATGAAAAATGATAGAAATATGCTTACAAGCTATAATGATGAGGTGCAAAGAACAAAGGTTAACCTAAACACCCTAGGTTTTTATTTCAAAACCTTATCAAGAGTGTGATCTAGATTGTGATTACTTGTGCTTGCAAAATTTTTTGATGATCCCTTGCTACACCCTTGAAGTGGCCGGTTTTTGGAAGAGAGAACAAGAAAGAGAGAAAGTTTTACTAGCCTTGAAATTATTGGAATGAAATGAGATTGTGAAGTGAAGTGTAGATTTAAACAATCAAAGGAGAAAAAAAATCACCATACATTAAATGCATACCCCTCCCCCCTAGAACCGGTTTTTAGGGGGAGTGTATCACTCAAATATCTTTCTTTTTTTTTATATATATATAATGTGTATAATTTGTAATAAGTGTAAGAAAAATGTGTAGGTAAAAATAACTTGTAAGGTTTTATATACATTAGTGTATTCAAGGTAGTTTTAGGTAAAAGTAACTTTTAATAGATCACAGTAGAGTATAATGAGATCATAAAAATTGTAAAAATACATTTCTTGTAAGATTTGAGTGATATAATAATTATCGTGTAGTTTTTAAGAAAAACGTCGTAATAATATAAATTTAACGATTTATATACAAAATAAATTTATAACACTAGGTAAACTCAAAATATAGTTTTTATAACTAAATGTAAGTATAAAAATATGTCGGGATCATTTTTGGAAGTATCGGATTAAATGTTCAAAATAATTACTTACGCGATAGCGTTAATTTAATATGAAATTATACGTTTAACGTGAAATGAAAAATCATGCATGAACTAATATGATGAATATTGAGTTTAAGAAATGACCGAAATTTGAGAATTGTGACAATATCGCATGTGGAAATCCTTATCTAATTCCACTCTTAACTTCACTTTTACTTGTCCAAACTTAATTTTCTTTCTTCAAATCTTCTTTGTAAATATTTTTTTGAAAACCAAATACAAAATTTTAAAAGCCAGCAAAAACAAAATACAAAAATAGAAAATTTTCAAAAATTCAAAGCATTAGAAAATTTCGAAACTCCAAAGTTATTATGCTACGACATGTCTCTCGTATAATCGATATTCTGTACTTAAAGAAATGTCATTCAACAATGATACAGACATGTATAGATGCTTGAGCGAGAGTTCACTAAAATGTTTTCAAAACATGTTTTTTATCAAATTTTCTTCAAAAATTTGATGGCTTACAGTTACCTTAGGCTGTAACCCGGGCTTAAAATTAATGGCTTGTAAGTATTTCAGCTTGCAACCCGTGCTTTAAAGAAAGGAAAGTGCTACGCAAAATCGATTTTCATAATTATCGAGTACTTATCCTAAAATAAATGAAGATAATTCATCTACAAAATGTCATGAAGGCAAAGTTTACCAGAACAGTAGGGTTAATGTTGAAGCATTAGATATGCACATATCTAAAGAAGTTGCAACCACAAGACAATCATTTTATTATGGGATTTTACAAGAGATATGGGTACTAGATTACCGTTTCAGGAAAATTCCTCTTTTCAAATGTGATTGGGTTAATCATAGAGCTTGTGGTGTGAAACACGATACTACTCTTGGGTATACATTGGTTTACTTGAACAATTTAGGCTCACAAGTACGACAAGTGTTTTATGTGAAAGACCAGATAGATAAAAAAAACTTGTCTATTGTCTTTAAGACACATCCCATGAATTACAAAGATAAGTATGACGAAGTCGATGAGGAATTTAGTATCGTCATTCACCAACACAATGATAACTATTGCCACGTGTGGATCGACGTGACTTGGGTAATGAATCACGAAATGACTACTATCGTTATACGAAATCCAAGTGAACCATGTCATGCTCAAGTTGTCACACTCTACCTTTATCATATTTCACCCGTTCTTTTAAAGCATAAAGACATTCAATTTTTTGTACTTGTGTAAGGATTTATGTTTGTACTATGCTAACCTTTTAAGCTTTTGTTTTGCTGCAAATACTCTAGTGAAGGATTACATTTTATCTATTAATCTTTTACTTCCTGCTTGGTTTATATGTGTGAGCTGTTATTTATGCATTTATTAGAAGGACCGGCCTTGTGTCCTCACATGTCATTCCTTGGAGCGCGATTAAGTGTCAAGTAGTTTTGGTCTGCATTTTTATGGAAGTATGTTGTCTCTGCGTGTTTGGCTTTGGGTTTGCACGTTTTGCTGTTTAAAAATAAGCTACATCGAAAAATCTTTAAACCAAATAAGCTACCACTTATTTAGTTTTGCTAAATTCAAAATTTTAAAAGTTAAACATGTTGAAAATAAGCAGAAGGAGAAAAAGCCACGGTTTAATAAGCATCTTCTATAAGCACTCTTTAAGCTTCCAACCAAAAACAATGAAGCTTAAACTTCTATATTAAAAAGGAAATGCATTACATTAACGAATAGGTTACTCTGGCAAGATGGTAACCCGCTTGACTTACGTAAGGGAGGTCGCGGGTTCGATTCTCGCTAGGGTGTAACATCCTTTTTTATTTTCTTGTTATTTTTTATTAACATAATTTAGTCACACATTTGTGATATGATGGGTTATTATAAAGGCATATAGTCACATGATCATTCTAGAAGAAAATGTGACTATACACATTAGCTTTTGGCAAACTAACACAAACTAAACTTTAAACACACATATTAAGTTACGTGACCATATTTAGTGGATAAAATGACCAAAAGTATTAATAAGTGTAACCATATATTGTTTAAAGTAAAGAAATGTGTATATTGTGTAACTATTGATCATCAAATGGTCACATGAAATTATGTTTGTGTGGCCTTTTGTAATATTTAGTCACACAAAGCATGTTTGTTTTGGGTATTTAATCAATACAATTAAGCATAAAGTGGCCAAAAGTGTTAATAAGTGTGACTATATGCTATTTAAAATGAAGAAATGTGTATTTTGTGTGACTATTGTTCATCCAATGGTCACATGAATTTTTTTTGTGTGTGGCCTTTTGTAATATTTAGTCACACAAAGCGTGAAATTTAATGATGACCGATTTCACATTTTGCTCTAAATAATAGCCACATGAATACTTCACGATGTGATTGTTATGAACATATTGGTCACATATAATCACCTTAAATGTGGCCATAAACATAATTTAGTCACACATTTGTGATATGTTGTGGCTATTGTAAAGGCATAGTCACATGATCGTGCTAGAAGTAAATGTGACTATACAAATTATCTTTTGGCAAGCTAACACAAACTAAACTTTAAACATACATATTAATTTACGTGATTTGTGATACGTAAAGGCATAGTCACATGATCGTGCTAGAAGTAAATGTGACTATACAAATTATCTTTTGGCAAGCTAACACAAACTAAACTTTAAACATACATATTAATTTACGTGAACATATGTACTGGATTTTGGCTATACTTAAATAATGTGTGACAAAACGTTTATTGTGACCATATAGGGCATTTGGTCACAGTTTTAGAAGTAAATGTGACTATACACATTAGCTTTTGGCAAGATAACACAAACTAAACTTTAAATACGTTGTTAATACAAATAAACCATAAAAATGTTTGTTTATATTTAGCGATCTCGTTATGTTTTGTTGATAATAAATATAAATTTATCATAAGTAAAATTATAGGAATATATGTTGTTTTGCAAAGTATATACATTTGGTCATTTACATAAATGTTGTAATAATAAATTGTTGTAATATAACATGTAATAGGTTGGGTAATATCCAAGACCCATGACCCATACCTATGGAGCTAATCCATGACCCATGACCCATTGCATGACATCATGCATGAAATCATGTTGGGTATTATCCAAGACTCATGACCAAATGTCCATGACCCATGATCCATTGTCTAGATACATTGTATCTTGTTGGGTACCCATGACCCAAAGTCCATGACCCATGGCTCATAACCCATAAACCAGTTTGCAACCCAAAATCCGGACTATTCTGAACCAGACTGCCGGATCCCTGGAAATGCACTGGCAGGATCCCTTGGTGAGGGATCCGTCGGAACCGTGGGACAGAAGGCTTTTGTGACTATAATTAGTGAGCTATTTCTTCATTGTTTCTCACCCTTCTTCTTACAACTCTCTTATATATTATCTCACTCTCCTAACCTCTGATCATTTGATCATTCTAGTAGTTCTTCTATCTTTTGTTGTGATTCTCATATAGGTCCTTCACGAAGGCGAGATCACACTATTATACAAGTCATCCAAGCAAAGGGTCCTTGATTGATTTTTCCATTCACACGATTTCTGTAGCATATTTTGTAATTCATATTTCACGTAGTTGTTGTGTAATAGTTGTGTAAAGGTTTAGTTCTACCTCGTGGAAGAACTCGGTCTTTAGCTTTGTACCGAAAAAAGTGTAAGCGACGTTGTGAGGCTTCTCCGCCAAGTTGAAGGAGCTTGTTGACATAGTGCTTGAACTCTCCAGTGGGGTACTCGGGGAGTGAAGTAGGGCAAGGAAGGTGTCCTTGTAGCCGAACCACTATAAATCACTTGTGTCGCTACTTTCTATCCTTTTACTTTACTTGCTTTCTTTACTTACTTTACTTATTGCTTCGTACTATTTATCCATCAACACGAGTTCACATCAGATCAAATCCAAATCTTTGAAACTTAAATTAAAATTGGTAAAACTATTCAACCCCCCCCCCCCTCTAGTTTTCCACAATTGGCATCAAGAGCAAGGTTTTCAAAATGTTTTAAAGTAAATTATATTTTAAAAGCTTTTCGATCAAAATGAGTTTTGAAAACTATAGAGAAGGGCAATCTATGCAATAACCTTCACTACTTGAAACTAATAGTTTTATTTATTGGAAAAATAGATTTGAAACTTATGTGAAATCTAAATATATTGATCGAAATCTATAAATATTGATCTTTGGTATATTATTGTTGAAGGTGATTTTCAAGCAACTGTAAAAGTAGATAAAACCGGCAATGAAGAAAACATTTCTCATGATCGTCTCACCGACGACCAAAAGAAAAAACTTTCCAAAAATAGTGAGGCAAAAATGGTTTTATATAATGCCTTACCCAAAAAGGAATTTGAAAGAATATCTATGCATAAAACCGCTAAAGAAATTTGAAACTCTTTGGTTGTAACACACAAAGAAAATCAAAAAGTTAAAAACAACAAAATTGATTTATTAGTTCAACAATATGAACAATTTTCAATATTGGATGAGGATAGTATTTATAATTCTTTTGCTAGCTTTAATACTATTATTACTTCATTACAAGCACTTGATGAGTCTTTTTCTAGTCGTAATCATGTCTGGAGATTTCTAAGAGCGCTTCCATCAAAGTGGAGACCGAAGGTGACGACCATTGAAGAATCCAAAGACTTGTCAATCCTCACTCTCGATGAACTCACAGACAACCTAAAAGTCTATGAGCTCGTACTCGCCAAAGACTCCGAAGTCTCGAAGGAAAAGAAAGAGATACATAAATCTCACGCTTTAAAGACCAAGAAAGTCTCAAGTGATGAAGAAACCTCATCTTCGGAAAGTGAAGAAGAAGAGTATGAAATAGCGGTATGAGACTTCAAGAAGTTCTTTCGGAGAAAAGGAAGATATGTCAAGCAACCTTAAGACGACAAGAAATGGTTGTAGAAAAGCAAAGATGACAAGAAAGTGAAAGACGAACGCAAGTGTTTTAAATGCGGGGATCCAAATCACTTCATTAGTGAGTGTCCCAAACATGACGAGCAAAAGGCGTTCATGAGTGGTTCATGGGGAATGAGTGAGGAAGAGAAAGAAGAAATTTGTCTCATGGCAAAAGACTCCAACGAGGTATGTTCCGAAATGTTTTATCTACTCAAGGTAATTAAAAAAAACAAGCTTTTGAAAAATAAAAATGAACTTTTAGAAAAAGAAGTTCTTGAACTAAAGGATAAATTAAAGAGACTAGAAAAGGGAAAAGAAGTGAGTAGTGAATCCAAGATTTGTGTAGAACTTCAAACTCTAGTTGATCACCTTGATTCTAAAATTGCTAGATTAAGTACTAATTACCTTGATAAAATACCTGATAGTGTTAAAAAGGGTAATAATCAAAAGGGTCTAAGTATTCAGGAACATATCACGTCAACTAGCAAGATTAAGAAAACACAATTCGTTAAAGCAATTGAAAAACCAGCCACTGTAGTCCCGGATCCGACGGATCCCTTGAAAAAGGATCCGGCTAGTGTAAATTTAGGGATTCGGGCACCTGCAGCAGTAATAGTAAAAGTAACGCAACCACCTCTTCAAGAACCGAATTTGTTATCGTTAACAAAAAGAAACCAACCCATGTTACTGTTAGAAATGTCAAACAACCACCCTCCCTAAAACAAGGTCAAGGTTTTATGAAAAACAAAACCCCATCATTTTCTAAACCAAACACAATTATAATAAGGCTAAACAATCTTTCTCCTAGAAGTAACCACCATAAAATAGGCTGGAATCCTAACATACAAAATGGTTTTCCATTTCAAAACTATGCACCTTGGAATGCTTTTTCACCATTTTCGTATATGCCTCATATGAATAAAATGTATAACACCAATGGGCCTATGAACAAATGGGGACCAAACTTTTGAGTTAATTATTTTCTTAGGTATGCATAAAGGTTGACTTAGATCCGGACGAATGGATCAAGGTTAGCGGGTGCACAAGGCATATGACCGGTAATAAAGTATTGTTCTCCACATACGAATCCTTCAATGAAGGAAATGTGGTATCTGACAATAGTAAAAGCAAAATCATTGGAAAAGGTACAATCTCTCACAAATCTTTGACCATTAACGACGTTTGTCACGTAGAAAACCTAAACTTTAATCTACTAAGTATAGGTCAAATATGTGATAAAAATTGCAACGTACTCTTTAGCGAAACCGGTAGTAAAATATTGAAAAATGGTATTACTATAGGAAGAGGCATTAAAAAACATGGAGTCTACGTTATTAAAATTGGAAACGAACCAAAAGACAAACTTTATCTTACCTCTATGGATGATACTTCAACCTTATGGCATCGAAGATTGGGTCACGCCAATATGCGACTTCTTCAATCTCTATCATCCAAAGAACTTGTAAGAAACCTACCTAAACTAAAATACGAACATCATTTTTGTGATGCTTGTAACATCGGAAAACAAGTCCATGCTAGTCATAAAGCTAAAAATATGGTTTCTACAACAAAGTGTCTAGAATTACTACATATGGATTTATTTGGTCCATCCGCTATCCAAAGTTACGGAGGTAACTTCTATACCTTGGTTATAGTGGATGATTACTCTAGGTACACATGGACTAAATTTTTAAAGAATAAAACTGAAACATTTGATTACTTTGAAATCTTAAGTAAGAAAATCCAAAGACAACTAGGAAGTCCTATTGTGTCAATCCGGACGGATCATGGTCGGGAATTTGATAATGAAGTGCAATTCGGAGCTTTTTTTGATGCTAATGGAATAACCCACAATTTCTTGGCTCTTCGCACTCTACAATCAAATGGAGTAGTTGAAAGAAAAAATAGAACCCTACCAGAAATGAGTCGCACCATGATTAATGAGCAATCTATTCCTCAAACATTTTGGTGCAATGCCGTTGACACATCAACCTACATACTTAATCGAGTCTTAATTAGACCATTATTACGAGGCAAAAGCCTTCCGTGAGAACACTTTCGAGTCTTTGGAAGTAAATGTTTTATACTTATCACTAAAGACTATTTAACTAAATTCGATCCAAAATCAACCGAATGTATCTTCTAAGAATATTCTCCTAATAGTAAAGCGTATATAAAACTAAATAAAGAAACCATGAAAGTTGAAGAATCCTTAATTGTCAAATTTGACGAGAGTACACCTAAAACTACCTTACCTCTTGTCGATGACGAGTTAATTGAAAGTGAACTCTTAAAAATCAAAGAAAATATAAAAAAGGAAGATAAACCATTAAACAATGAAATCATCAATGTCAAAGAGTCTAAAGACCATCCCGTAGAAAAGGCTATAAGAAAATTAAATGAAAGATCTCTAAGGTCTCAAGTCCAAAACCAAAGTAGTCTATTTTGTTTCGTGTCAACCATAGAACATAAAAACACTCAAGAAGCTATAAAAGATGAAAGTTGGGTTATGGCTATGCAAGAGGAATTAAATCAATTTGTTTCTAATTGGAATAAAATGGGTATATAAAAATAAGTTAGATGTAAATGGTGTCGTGTCTAGAAATAAAGCTAGACTTGTTGCTTAAGGATATAACCAACAAGAAGGCATAGACTTTGATGAGACCTATGCCCCCATAGCTAGATTAAATTCTATAAGAGTCCTTCTTGCTTATGCTTGTGCTCATTATCTTAAGCTCTTTCAAATGGATGTTAAAAGTGCTTTTCTAAATGGTTTTATAAATGAAGAAGTTTACGTATCTCAACCTCCAGGTTTTGTCGATTTAAAAAACCTAATCACGTATACAAACTAAAGAAAGCTCTCAATGGTCTTAAACAAGCCCCAAAAGCTTGATATGATAGACTCAAAGTATTTTTAATCAAAAACAACTATACCATGGGGTTAGTTGACAATACACTTTTTATAAAGAGAAATGAGTCACAAATAATTATTGTTCAAATATACGTGGACGATATTATATTCGGATCAACTTGTCAAGACACGTGTGATGATTTTTCAAGAATCATGCATGATGAGTTTGAAATGAGTATGCTGGAGAATTAAGTTTCTTTCTTGGTCTATAGATCAAACAACTAGAAGATGGTATCTTCTTTAATCAATCCAAATACATAAAAGAAATGTTAAAGAAATTCATATTAGAAGAGTCAAAACTAATAAGAACACCAATGTCCTCCGATACCAAACTCACCAAAGATGAAGACGGTGAATCCGTTGATAACACCAAATACCGTGGCATGATTGGTAGTCTTGTTTACCTCACGGCTAGTCGTCCGCATATCATGTTTAGTGTATGTCTTTGTGCTAGGTTTCAAGAAGACCCTAAAACTTCATACATCTAGAAGTCGTCAAAAGAATATATATTAAGGGTGCAACTCAATTGGGATTATGGTATCCTAAGGGGACGGGGGTAGAAACTATTTTATATGCAAATTCTGACTATGAAGGTGATTATGTTGACCGAAAAAGTACAAGTTATGTTTGCACTTTCATGGGGTGTTGTTTAACATCTTGGTTCTCAAAGAAGCAAACGGCATTAGCAATCTCAACAACCGAAGCCGAATATGTCCCCGTCGGCAAAGCATGCCAACAAGCACTATGGATGAAACAAGCGTTAGTTGACTATGACATCTATCTAAGTGACATTGCCATTCTATGCGACAACAAAGGTGCTATAGATCTTAGCAAAAATCCGGTGTTGCATTCTCGTACCAAACATATAGAGATGCGTCATCACTTCTTAAGAGACAATGTTCAAAAAGGGAACATTTCGATTAAGAAAGTGTCATCCGAAGACAACATAGGTGACGTCCTCACCAAACTATTGAAGCAGGAGCAATTCAACTTGCTTCGTCTAGGTCTTGGTCTTATGGAACTGTTGGAATCACTCCTAAACTAGATTACAAGTATTACTATATAATATGTAATAGTTAGCTTAATTAGGCTTTTATGTTAGTAATTATGGCAAGGCTTATGTAGAAAGCCTATAAGCCTTGACCCAAGCCCAATAATAAAAAGAAAGGAACTTGCATGTTGCCCTAGTTCCTTCCCTATAAATAGTCTTGTAAACCTTCTCTTGAAGGTTGGTTGTTCACTTTTCTATTTCACTCTAAGCATAAACCTTTCATTATTGTTTATACGTGTGTGTAGTTAAGTGTTCATCCGATCTTCTATTCTTATTTCTTTTATTGATGCTTGTGTTACATAAATGGGAACCTAACAGTGGTATCAATCGCCAAATAGTTGGGTGAACGATTTGTTTTTGAAGTTTTTCCTCCTACGCGTAAGTTTCGGTATACTAACCTTCAAACGCTTCAAAACTTTGATTTTTACACTTTAAAACTCAAGATTCTTATACTTTAAAGGGTATTTGGTGATAAAGTTGAAGTTTTTGGCAAAAAGTTTGAAACTTTATGTGTTTTTCATTGTTTTTGACCTTGGTTTCATACGAGTAGTTCTGTCTACGCGTAAGGTGCATAAGGGTTTTAGATCATCAAGTTTCACACTTTTGTGTTATTTTGGTGATATTGAAGCTTTTTTCACCACAAAAATCTGGTTTAGAAACATTGGTGTGCTTAAAAATCGGTTTTAGCAAAAGTTGGCTATTCCTGCGTACCTAAACCCTAGTTTTACGTGTAAGTGTTCAAAGTCTACGCATAAGGTTTTTTCTTGGTTTGATCTTCAGAGATACTGGTTTACTCAGTGTTTTCTTGCTTGGATAAACCTGAAAACACTTCGACTTTAGATATCTTCTACACTGAATAAGTGTAAAGGATTTTTGGGATAAAACCCTAGTTTTACGCCTAAGCATAAAAGCTTACGAGTAAAAAATCTTACGCCTACGGAAATATTACGCATAAGTTTCTTACTACTAAGTCTTTAGTTTACGCATAACCTAAGTTTAACCAAGTATACGCGTAAGCTATTTCTACGCGTAAGCTCTACTCTTACGCGTAAGGTGGTGTTTTTACGCATAAACTATTTCCTTTGCATAAGCTGGTTTTCTACGCATAAGGATTCTTCATCAACTAAGTTTCATTCGACTACAAAGATCCATTTTTCAACAAAAGTTTCAAGATGTCTCAACCACCATACTCTAGCTACTTCCCTCATGTGTATCCTCAACAACAACAACAACTCCATCAACAACAACAATTTTATCAACAACTACAACAACAACAACAACAACAACAACAATTTCCTCCAGGAGCAATTCAACCACAAATGATTCAACCACCCCCTAGTCTTCAAGTACAACCCTACACAAACTTTCAAAATCAACATCTATCCAGGAATACTATGAAGGAACCGTCTTGGTTTGCAAAGATGTGTGAAGCTTTAAGTAGCCAACAATCCATTCATGAGGCAGGATCACTTGATAGACCTCCAATGCTCACTCCCGGAAACTATGATCAATGGGTGATAAGGTTCTTTAGGTTCCGTGATCTAAAGAAGCCACATGGAAAGTTCTTGAAGAAGGTCATCCTTGAAGGTCCATTTCAGATGCCTACTGTCACTGTACCCGGAGATCCAAATGCTAATCCACCAAGAGGTGATGTCACCAACGTTGTCAGTCTTACTGAACTTACTACTGATCAACTTCTACACTTTGAAGCCGATGAACTGGCAATGCAATATATCCTTTTGGGATTACCCAATCTGATACTTCGAAGTGTTGATGCTCAAAAGACTGCTAAAGCAATGTGGGGGCATATTCATCTTCTCATGGAAGGCACAGAACTCAATCAAGAAGACATGGAATCCAAAATCTACTTGGCTTATGAACACTTCATGATTGAACCAAGGGAAACATTAGAGTCATATCATCATCGATTCTCAGACATCATCAATGACTTAGAAAAACATAACATTATTATGCCAAGAATTGCAGTCAACACTAAGTTCCTGAGTAGTCTTGGTCCTGATTGGGAAAAGTATCTCATTTTCATCCGTCAAGCAAAAAATCTTCATCATGCTACATACGGATTGTTGAACGACTATTTGAAGCTCCACCAAAAGGAAGTTGACAAAGAAATGGTTATACGTGGACTCCCTGTTTCGCCTTCACTTCCAGATAATCAAACTCTAGCTTTGTGGGCTCAAGCATGCTATCCTCAATTCCCGAATTTGCCTACAACCTTCACAAATCCTCCACAACCAACTGCAACAATTACACCATATGATCCGTCACAACACCAATCTCATGAAACTCAATTGGTTCCATACAACAACAACAATGATCAAGCACTTTACAGTGAATCTAATGAGGATTCAGAAGCTTTCGATGCATTGCAACAAGGGTTTGTCATGATTGCTAGAGCCTTCGGCCGATATTCAAACAAATCCAACAATCGCATTCGTACCTCATCAAACACAAGGAATCAGGCTGTTTTTAACAATGGACATGTTGAAGTTCAGAATCATGGTAATGGTCGTCAGATGGGCGGTGGTCAAGGGTTTAATCCAATGGGAAGGAATAACATGGGTGCTCCACAACAACAAAGGGCTCAAGTGGTTGAACCGGGTAATGCTCAGAATGGAGTTACTGGTCTTCGTTGTTATAACTGTAATGAGAAGGGTCATCTGGCTAATGCATGCCTAAAGCCGAGGACAAGAGGCAGTGCTTATCACAAAGAGGCTTTACTCTTGGCTCTTAAGGATGAAGCTGGTGGAACTATCACCAACAAGGAACAGAGCTTCATGGCAAATGCAGATTCTGATGATGACATGGAGGACTTGCATGCTAATGCAGCAGTGATGCTAATGGCTAACATGCACGAACTCCACATGAGTGATACAGGCCAAGTGTATGACACTGACGGCTTGTCTCAGGTACCGGATCAAACTATATTCATTAATGATCTGATATCTTCGCCAACATCTGTATCCGACAAGGATCGAGTGTTCAACATGAGTGTCTACATCTCATTCCGATGAAAATCAAATAGATCCCTGTAGTTATATTTGACGATCAAGATGACCTTATGGTTACCATTGATAATCAAGTTGATTCCATGGTTATACTTGAGGATCTGACTAATGATCATGTTGAGACTCACGTTGAACAAGCTAAACTTTCGTCTAATCTAGATATTGAGCTCATGACCTTACTTAACGACCAAAAATCTCAAATGGAAACATGTCGTAACATCAATCAGCAATTAAAGGATAAAAATGCACTGTTAACTAAGGATAATGAATGCTTAAAGTATCAACTCAACATTTTTCAAACACAAGAAAAACGTGAAAAAGGTTTTGAAGTCGGTTTTGCTAAATCTTACAAAAATGAAAAATCATTAGAACAACAGATATGTGATCTAGTCGCATCCAAAAATGCTTTGTTGTCTCAAATAGAACAACTGAAATATGATCATAAACAACAACTTAACGCTCTCACTTCGGAAACTAACAAAGCCAAGTCTGAGTTGTTAAATTGTAAAAAACAGCTCTTTGAGTACAAAAAGCATTCAAAGAAACGAATAGATGACTATCTTGAAGAAATTGTCGACTTACAAAACAAAATCAAAGAGTTTTAAAATGTTGTTTATAAACATGGTGAGTCAATCACAACTATTCAAAAGTTTACTTTCAAACCAAATCCAAATGGATATGGACCGAATCTTGCTGATTACAAACCAAAGTTTTCAAATAGAGCATTCAAACCAAATCCTCAAGTCTACAGTGCAGAACTTAGAATTGATGATTCCATTATGAGTGTTGTTAAATATAATCGCATGGAGGAATTAGATGCAGATGACGAGAGTCGGTCAAAAATGGAAAATGTCGTTTATAACAAACCATTTAACTATTCAAAAGCCATAACTTTTGTCACATAACAGGATACTTCTAACACACCTTGGATTATCACACCAATTTCTGAGCCTTCTAATGTTGGTCCCCAACACAATGGTGCACAAATTAATGGTCCTTTACCTTCACTCATTTAAGTTAAAACAATACCCGAAAGTTGTCAAATTATTAAATACTTTGAACTTTTCTTATCTGACATCAAACTTTTGGAACGTGAGATTGAATTTCATTCTGAAATAAAAGTTGAACATTTTCAATCGCCTCATGCGCGAGAACAAAGAGATATTTTTCAGAAAAGAATTCCCATGTTCAAATTTTGAAAAATTGTGCACTATATTGGCAAAGGGATTTTCACAAAGAGATTGGACTCATGAAAACAGTTTTTGAAAAAACAGAAACATCTATTTCAAATACTAAACGTAAAAAGAAATTGTTAAGAAAAGATATTGATCAACTCTTGGAAGATGTTATCTGTGCTGATATCAATAATGTTGTGTTATTACATTCTGTTGCATATGCATTTGATTATATATCTGCTGATTCTATTGATAATGGTGAGAATAATGGTACTGTGTCACAAGTCAAATCTTTAGAAGTTGAAAATGAGCGATTGTTAAACGAGCTTTCAAATGCAAAACATCGTCTTCAATGGTGTCAAAAAGATTGTCAAAATCGAGAATTTGCTTTACAAAACAAAATTTGCCAGTTGCGTGCAAAATCTTCTGATCCTAAACTTGAGCAACTGGATGATCAAAACGTGTCTTTAAAGTGTCAAATTTCAAAATATTAACAAGAAATTTCAAAAGTAAAAAAGGAATATGGTGTCATATTTGATTTACTCAAAAAGACTCGTGATAAGGCGTCAAAAGATCTTGATGAACATCTTGCTTATACCAAAGATGTCTTACGAAGAGATGGAAACACTCGCTCTGAAAATCTAGATTTGTTACACACTATCCATGACTTAAAAGCAGAGTTGGTAAAACTTAAGCAAGATAGGAACAATAACACTAAAGTAATTGCCCCAGGAATGCTTAAAATTGACACTAGAACGCCAAATGACAAACCACAAGATACTAACGTGCTTCCCTCTACTGAAACAGGACTAGTTACTTCTTTTCCCAACGCTAGCACTTCACAGCTTAAGAGCAAATCAAGGAAGAATAGGAAGTTGCGACGTAAGAAAAGAACAATAAAGATTGCTGAAGTAGAAGAACACCTTAGGACTTTGAATAAAACTCATGTTACTCCCACTTTAGATATTGCGTCTGACAAATGTAATGGAAAAAGTGATGTAACTAATGCTGAACCTTTAAGTACTTTAAAAGTTATGTTTGAAGCTTCTTGTATTGGTTGTCGTAAAAGCATGTTTTCTGGTTGTCATGACAAATGTGTTGCTAAAGCTATCTTATCTCGTAAGCGGAACAATATAAAATGGAATACCTCTAGGCCCACTAATGCTTCTAAGTTTGTGCTAGGCAAACCGCCCTCTAGTGTTCCTGCTACGATCATTGATGTACCAATAGCCCCCCTGCACCTCCTAGGAAGAACTTATCACCTAGTGCATTCACTAAGACAAAAGCTAAGACTAGTTGGAGATGGCATAAATGGTTACATAATACACTTGGATTTCAATGGATACCTAAAATCATTAATATGTGTGTTTCAACTATAACTGTATTGGAACCCTCTAACTCTTCGGGTTCCACATCTACTACTATTCCATATGTGTCGTCTGTGTGTAATGCAGGTGATACAGATCATCCTCTGGTTTGTTGATAGCGGATGTTCCCGACACATGACAGGCAATCTTAAACTGTTATCAAACTTTGTTTCAAAGTTCATTGGCACTGTCAGATTCGGGAATGATCACTTCGCGGCTATCATGGGCTTCGGATATTACATCAATGGGAACATCGAAATTAGCAGAGTTTATTATGTGGAAGGTCTCGGTCACAATCTCTTTTCAGTTGGTCAATTCTGTGATGGAGATTTAGAAGTTGCTTTTTGGGAGAAAACTTGTTTCATTCGTGATCTACAAGGAAACGATCTTATGTCTGGTACCCGCACATCAAGCCTTTATACAATCTCAATGCAAGACATGATTGCTTCATCTCCCATCTGTCTACTTTCAAAGGCAACATCTACAAAATCTTGGCTATGGCACCTCGTCTCTCACATTTAAACTTTCAAACCATAACCAATCTTGCACGATACAAACTTGTTGAAGGTCTCCCAAGATTTTGGTATTCTAAAGATCACCTATGCTCAGCTTGTGAACAAGGGAAAAGCACTCGTGCTCACTTTCCTTCAAAGGTGGAACACAGCTCACAGCATGTGCTTCATCTTCTTCACATGGATTTGTGTGGCCCGATGCGCGTGCAGACGATTAATGGCAAACGCTACATATTGGTAATTGTAGATGACTACTCAAGATGGACTTGGGTTTATTTTCTTCGAAGTAAAGATCAAGCTCCACAGATGATCATCACCTTTCTCACGAAAATTCAAGTTCAGCTCCGGAACACAGTTAGACAAATCAGAACAGACAAAGGAACTGAATTTGTGAATCAAACTCTTTGTGCATATTATGAGAAAATGGGAATTGAGCATCAACTGCTCGAACACTGGAACAAAACGGAGTTGTTGAAAGATGAAACCGTACGTTAGTGGAAGCTTCAAGAACGATGTTGATAAATGCAAAACTTCCAAATTACTTGTGGGCTGAAGCCGTGTCAACTGTATGCTACACTCAGAATAGTTCAATGATTACCAAACGCCACAACAAAACACCTTATGAGCTTATCCACAACAGTAAACTGAATCTCAAACACTTTCATGTATTTGGATCCCTTTGTTATCCGAATAATGATCGTGACGACTTTGGTAAGCTCAAAGCCAAAGCTGACATTGGAGTCTTTGTTGGATATTGTGAAAACTCTAAAGGTTACCGGATCTAGAATCGTCGTACAAGTAAGATTATGGAAACAATTCATGCAAATTTCGATGAGCTTACAGAAATGGCTTCTGAGCATAACAGCTTGGAACCCGGACATAACCGTTCAAACTTCCCTCAAACCCCATCATCAGCTGAACCTAGTTTACAACTTACTCGACGTCAAATGGAACAGCTATTTGCTCCTCTATTTAGTGATGATATTGATGAACGTGCTCCAGATGTATCAAATGTTTCCGCTGCTCAACCTGATCATAATCCAATACCTGATACACCTGCTACAACAACTACTGTTGAGGAAGCACCACCAGTTGATTCTACAACAACAGTCGAACAAACCGCATCCAATGACGCTGAACCAGCTGATGATCTTCTGAACAATGAAGTACCCCCACCTGTAGATTATGATCCAAATGCGTTCTTCAATCCGTTTGCTAATGAAACTGCCACACCTGATGTTGCAGAATCATCCACAAGCCATTTGAATCCTCCTAATCTGCAGAATGTATATCAACATCAACCCTCCACACATCGTTGGACTAAAGACCATCCTCTAGTGAACATTATTGGCAACCCGAATCAACCAGTCGTAACTAGACAACGACTTCAGATTGACGGTGAACATTGCATTTATGCACTTACCGTCTGCCAAGCTGAACCCAAAAACATTAAGGATGCCATGACATATGACAACTGGATTGAATCCATGCAAGAAGAACTCAATCAGTTTAAACGTCTTGAAGTATGGGAATTGGTTGAAAAACCAACTGGAGTCTATGTTATTGGTCTCAAATGGATTTGGAAAAACAAGCTGGATGCTGAAGGAACGGTTATCCGAAATAAGTCACGTCTGGTGGCTAAGGGTTATAGACAGGAAGAAGGGATTGATTACGAGGAATCATTCGCACCAGTTGCTAGACTTGAGGCCGTACGGATCTTTCTCGCATTCGCGGCTCACATGAACATCACGGTCTTTCAGATGGACGTCAAAACTGCTTTTCTGAATGGAAAACTGAAAGAGACGGTCTATGTCAGCCAACCAGAAGGATTCGTTGATCCAGAGTTCCCTAATCACGTCTACAAACTGAAAAAGGCTCTCTACGGTCTCAAACAAGCTCCTCGGGTGTGGTATGATAAGTTGTCATCCTTTCTTATCGCTAATAATTTCGTCAAAGGATCGGTCGACCCTACACTATTCATACAATATCACGGGGCACACATTTTAATCGTTCAAATTTATGTGGATGACATCATTTTTGGGTCAACACATCTAAAGTACTCAAACGATTTTTCAAAACTTATGAAAAAACATTTTGAAATGTCCATGATGGGTGAACTTACGTTCTTTCTAGGACTGCAAGTTCATCAATCACCCCGTGGTATTTTCTTGAGTCAGTCCAAATATGCTCTTGAAATTTTAAACAAAAATGGAATGCAAAACTGTGACACCTATGCCACACCAATGGCACATACCAAGAAACTGGACGCTGATTTGCATGGGAAATTGGTTGACCCTACCAAATACCGAAGTATCATTGGGTCTCTCATGTATCTAACAGCCAGTAGACCTGATATTGTCTTTGTTGTATATCTTTGCTCCCGTTATCAGTCGAGACCAACTGAAACTCACCTCTCTGAGGCTAAAAGAATCCTCCGATACATCAAGGGAACCATTAACTTGGGGATCTGGTATCCGAAGGATTCTGGTTTTGAACTAATAGCTTTTTCAGACGCTGATCACGCAGGTTGCTTAGATTCTCGAAAAAGTACTTCAGGAGCTTTACAATTTCTTGGTGATAAACTGGTATCATGGCAATCGAAGAAGCAGGATTGTACATCGTACATCCTCAACCGAAGCAGAATATGTAGCCATGTCGGCGTGTTGTGCTCAAGTCATTTGGATGAGAACACAACTCAAAGACTATGGTTACATATTTGACAGAATCCCGATGTACTGCGACAATCGAAGTGCTATTGCGATATCGTGCAACTCTGTTCAACATTCGAAATCAAAGCACATCAATCTTCGATATCATTTCATCAAGGAGCATGTGAAAAAGGGTACCGTTGAATTATACTTTGTGGGTACTGAATACCAACTGGTAGATCTTCTCACCAAAGCCTTAGCTCCTGCTAGGTTTACTGAGTTGGTCCACCGGATTGGTATGCGGTGTTTGACTCCAGAGGAACTGGATGAACTTTTAAAACAATCTTAAAACCAGTCAAACACCAAAACCTCTTTTGTAAATATTTTTCAAAAACAAAATACAAAAATATAAAACTTACAAAACTACAAAAATATTCTTCTATCTAAATTTCTTTTAACATGGCAAGTACAAATCTTCCGTCAACACTTTACTATTTCAAAATCTCAGTAATTTTTACAGTCAAGTGTTGAGGGGGAGAAAGTAAATATTTTTCTGTTTCATAAAACCTTGCACTTGCATGTTACCTTATTCCGGTTGTATCTTTGAAAAATGGTGGTCACATTTCTGGTTTATTGACACTTCCCAGACTCAAACTTGTAAAATTTCATCACTTCTTAAGTCGAGGGGGAGTGTCATCAAGTTTCTTTCCAAATATCATGCATTTCGTAACCAAAATGAAAGATATGGGCTTTGGATGAAAATGGTTGAGGTGGAGAGACTAAGATTGCCAAAATCTTAAACTATTTTTTAATAAAACTCTCCACCTAAAATTCAAAACACATTAACTTCAACATTTATTATTCTCAACCACTTCATCCTACGCCTAAGCTTCAATCTTCAAAACCGTGTTTTAGATCTCAAATTTGTAAGTGGTTTTTGATTCTAGGTGATAAACAAAACAACGGTTTTGATTTGTTTGGAAAACTAACGGCTTGATCTTACACTAGGCATGATTTCATGTTCTACGCGTAAGCATATGAACATGCAATCATGATTCTGGGTGTTTGATGTTGAAACTAGTACTTTTAAACATTCTTATGATCATTATAAAACTGTTTCTAACATTAAAATCCACCCAGAAACATCAATTGTACCATTTTCATAATTAGGGTTTATGCGTGGAATTAGGGGTTTTCTTGTGTGAATGTTTCTGGACAATTAGATGGTTGAATGACGTTTGTTACATACTTAAGTGATCAAAAACTCCTTTGATTCTTGCCCCGTAACATGATTTGTGCATAAATTGAGAATTAGGGTTTACGTATCATACGAATTGGGTATTCTTGATTCATAAGGGTTTTGATGTTAAAACTTGTTTAAAACAACTCATTAGGCCTCTAAGATATCCCAGAAAACGTTTGGTGCAAACCATATGGCTAAATCACTTATTCGTAGAATTTGAAACTTAGGGTTTAGTTCTACGTGTAAGGAAAACTTACGTGTAACTGTGGATCATTGTGATTTCATATAAGACTGAAAGGGATTGAAGTAATATATTAATGATGATGTTATGACAAATTTGTTTTAGGTTTTATGCGTGCAAAATTCAGAATCAAGGTTAACAGTGCTCCTACGCATAAGGATCACCTTACGCGTAGAATGTTACACTTAAGAGTAATCTTACGCATAAGGTTCTACAAAGGGACTACGCGTATCCTGTGAAGGATATGCGTAAACTTGATACTTACGCATAAGGTTTACCCTTACGAGTAAACCTTACGCATAAGCTCTCACATGCGCTTACGCGTAAGCTCAATGCTAAGGGTTCTGCTTTACTCCTACGCGTAAGAGGAGTTCCTACGCATAAGCTTATGCTTACGCGTATGGTTAACTGTTTACGCATAAGCTTGCCATTTCTACTCTTAAGCCTTATTTTAACCATAATTGTGAATTGTTGAGCGTACAAACTTGTAAATAAATAAATCATAACGTCACGAAACCAAAATGTCACTAATAAGCTTAAATGGTTAATATGTTGTGATAATAAGTGAAAATTTGGACTTTAAAACTCAAAGTTAATAAATTCACGAAACTTTTCACGACTACTTTGGACTATTGGACAATCAAGTGACGTTGGACTCGTAACATTCATCAACATAACATATTCAATAATTGGACAATAAAATCAACTTTTGACTAACGTAATGTCTTTCGATATGTTGGTTCTTTTGGCTCAATATCTTTCAGATCACGATATGGACGTCCAAATGGAAAACGTTAATGCACCAAATGTTCTTACAAAGGAAGACATCTTCCCCAACGGTTACACAATGAAGATTGGGAAGAACAATCTCAGAGTGTCGATTTTGACAACTTCACGTGTTCTGAGTCTTCTTGTCAAGTTGTTGTGGATATTCTGAAGACTCACCCTTACCAGAACATGCTCACTAACTTTGCTACTATGCCGGAGATCTATGTTCACCAATTCTGGCACACCATACAAAAGGTCAAAGGTCAAGATGTTGTGACAGTGACACTTAATGACAAACAAGTCACCATCACACCAGCAAATTTAAGGGCTATTCTTCTTCTTCCTACCATCGAGCCTCTGATTACATGCTACTCCTTCGAAAGCATCACTCTCCAGTTCATGGTCGACATTGGCTATGATGAAGCTGCTGGGATTATCACAAAACACTCTTCAGTAGATCTCAAGAATATTCCTCAGCCATGGAGAACACTTTACATCATGATTGCCAAATCCGTTTCTGGACGTGACAGTGGTCATGAGCATCCCAAGCTCATGGAACTACAAATATTTTGGGGCATGGTCAACATGAAACACATCGAATTTGCAGCTCTGATCTGGGACGACATGATGTCATACCTTAAAAAGCCTGGCACCAAGATCCCTTATATCATATACACAAAACTGTTGATCTAAAGGATTCTAGGGAATAATCCAGATATTCCCTTGAGACTTGATGACCCCAACCATCACTCCGTGTTGCTTGAGCCCACACTCAATGTTGTCAGATTTAAGGAATCAACAACGAAGAAACAAGGTGCGGTATTACCAGATTGCCTTCTTACTGCTGCTATCAAGGAACTTCAATCGTACAAACGTTATGGAAGCAGCTTGCATCAGCAAAGTGGGTTCATAAATGAAAAGTCTTCCTGGTACACCTCTTAGGAAGACAAGGAGATCAGCAAAGGCTGGAAGTATTGCGAGCACTGAGAGTACGAGAAAGTATCCAAAGAGGACTCACACACTCAAAAAGAGAGTTCCACTAAAGGATGCCATCCCTATTCCCAAACCAGAACCAAAACTGATGGAAGAGGACTCGGAGGACACTGAAATGAGCGAAAGAGATTATCTAATCGAGATCCGCCACAGATGACACACTAACAGTTGCAAAACCTCTAAGTCCCAAGGCTGATAAAGGGAAAACTCCAGTGCTAGAGCAGGAAGAAGAGAGCTCAGAAGAAGAGCCACTGGATGAAGACAAAGACTACAGAAAGAAGGTAAAGAATCTCAGACTCCAACATGTTGCTCAGGAATTCAACTTACAACAAACTCGTGGCCCAGGGGGTTCAAGTGGTGGTGCACTAACCACACCAGTTTCCGATGCGGTTAATCAACCCGATAAGGGAACTGGTACCACCACCCACGAATCAGAACAAAAGCAACTCGAGGATAAGATCATTTTTAACTTTGAGGAACCTGATAAGAAGAAGGAGGCGACTGAGAAAATTACTGATGAAGATGTTGATGCTGCTGCTAATGAAAAAGGAGAAAAGGGAGCTCTAGCAAAAGCAGATGAAGAAGCTAGGGTTAAGGCAGAAGAAAAGACTAAAGCCGAAAAGGAAGCCGATGATTATCTTCTAGATAGTCCCGCACGTAGCAAGGAACAAACTTCTGAGCTACCAAAAGACCCTGAGCCTCCTCATGAATCATCATCGTCAGACTCATCCTCTCACTCATCTCCACCACCATCCAAAGGCACCACCAGATCAACATCCAGATCGATAAAGAAACCAACCAAAACTTGGATATCACGAGCTAAGATAAAGATTGTCAAAGCTTTCAGGCAAGTCAGGAAGATAGACGTGACCAACAAAAAGCTGAATCAACTTGCAGACAGGATCAATCTTCTTCAAAAAGTGATAAACGAGATGTCAGATGAAAGGGAACAGATTCAACAGCTTCTAAAAGGAGATTTCCAAAGGGAAATGGAAAAGACGGCTAGAGAATATACTCACAAGTTTCTTCTCGACACCGTCCCTGGAGTGACACGAGAGATGTTCACCAGACAACTTTATCCGAATCTCATGCAACTGGTCAAGCAAACAATGCAATCTACTCCTGTAGCCATGCGGACCAATCCAATTGAGCCTGCAGTTTCTCGATGCAGAGTTGATTTCCAAGCTGGTGTTACAAATGTCTAAACGATCTGCAACGTTTACTTCTGACGAAAGTAAACTATTTGAGGCATTGCTGGATTATCAACTCAAAACCTCATGCAAACAGACAGCTGAAAAGACTAAACGTCCAAGAGACGAGGATGATGCAGATAAGGATAAAGAATCAAAGCGCAAGAAGAAAACAGGTGAATCATCCTCTATGCCTCCACCACCAACCCAAAGGACCTCCACCGACAGAAGATCTCCTCCACGTTCTACTACTGCTGATAAACCTCAGGACTCTGAGTTACCACCACAAACAGAGAAAACCGGTGATCACTTTGAATACACTGGTGGTGACGATGAAGAGATCCCTGAGCCCCAACAACAACCCACCTCTTCTGCCACAACAAAGAAACCAGAATCATCATTAAAGCCAAAGAAAAAGAAGAAGAAGACCGCTGTTGTCTCATGGCTAGATGAAGATACTACCGAAGAATATGACTGGTTTTCTAGACTTGTTGATGCTACCCCTTCATTACCTGAAGGTCAAGAAATGGTAGATGGCCGTACAATGGAGCATGTGAAGCTTATACAAGAAAAGTTCAAAGTGAAGAAGATGACTAAGGCAGAGTTGAGGCGAATCAAGAATGATGCATTTCAACTACTTAAAGACAGCTCAGACAGTGCAATTGAAGTCGAATATCATCTCAACAACATTGCACGAGCCGTGTCTAACAACATTGATTGGCTCAATCCTGAATCAAACATTGACTTCACCAGACAAGATAAAGCTCCATACTACACTGACTGGACCAAACCTCTACCTACCATTGGTCCACCGGATCAACCCAAGATTCCATACCGCTATTTCTTCAACAACGACCTGGAGTTTCTTCTACACGGTAGCGATGTTACCAGAAAATACGCTACATCACTCACACTCCCTTTCCCGGCAGCTATCTACTCTAACAATATAGCCATCGAGGAAGAAGCCACACACATGTTTGCTAACAAAGTGGAAAAGTATGACCTCGATGCACTGTATGGCATTCATCATTGGCCAGAACGATGAAAAATCTACTATAAAAGCTGCCAGGTTCTTAAATCGAAAAAGGAAGTGTTCAGTGATAAACGGATCATTGCTATTCAGCATGTTACCCTGTCGTCAAAGTGGGAATACACATTCCTAAAGAAAATAGTGGTCAAACGACAAGACGAAAAGGAATATGACTTCTGTGAAGCGGATTTTCTGAGATTGTCGCTAAATGACATTGAAGATATGTATCTCGCCAAGGTACAAGGAAGAATGCGACATTTCTCTATAACTATCCAATTCGAGTACATCAAGTCATTGCTCATATTAATCCGAAGCATCGTGATCCAAGAACGTGTAGAAGATATTCAACTTGTCGTGGAATCGTATCAGAAGCGTGTTAATCTCACAAAACCACAGCTTGACCTTCCCGACATAAACCAACTTGCTCAGTACACCCTTATCAAGAAACCATTTGGGGTTGTAAAACGTAGTGAACTACACCACAACTGCTTTATGGCGTGCAAAGAGCTTCATAAGTTTGGGGATCACACATTGAAGAAGGTTCGGGACGGGTTACCATAGAGGTTAAAGGAGATACATGACGGTATAGGGTTACCGAAGAGATGGAATTCAAGGGACAGAAGGGATGTAAAGAAGATCATCACGCGGATTGATGAAAGGTTGTTTAGGCGGGATCAGATCAGAACATTGGAGAGTTTTGTTGGTGGTTGTCCAAGCATATCTCTCACAAGCTATCAACGTCCAAAACATATTCCTGGAGTTATTGCTGGACTACCTGATACTCCTGGTACCCCTTGATTTGTTTATCTTATCATTATTTGGATGTGTGATTTAATTCTAACAATGGCTTGTGCACACATAACAATGTACAACCCGTACTTGAAATGAAAGGACCCTGTGGTACGCATCAGTGCCACAATCCTATAAAAGGAGCGAAATCTTCTTACTTTTGAGTAAAACTAATCAAAAATTTCATTTTTCAAAGTTTTGCTCAAAAGAACAAGTACTTCCCCTTATGATTTTCAAAACCTCAAAAGTTAATATCACTTGTTGAGGGGGAGTTTTTGTTCACAAAATTGTTCTTCGTGGTAATCTTCCCACAAAACTCAAAATGGACATATTCGATATCAAATTTCGTCAAAAACAACATTTATATGCCATTTTTGAGGGGGAGAAAAAAATTATGTGACAAGAAATATGTTGTGAATTGCTAATGAATCGTTGTGCTAAAAAGACTTAACCAATGAATTGACGAGATCTTAAATGTTAGTAACTCGAAAAGACTTGTCCGGGACGGGTAATAATTTCAAGCTAGTTTTCTAGTAATGTAAACGTGTCTTGCAAAGGACTTGTCCTAGTAGAATGTACCATTCGAGAAACTCTTGGTAGACATGAACTCTGACGGGTTTGACAACCTTTCGAGGTTTGTCCACACCTTCAAGGTAGTTATTAGAGCTAGTTGTCACCTAAAAGCTGACAATGTAACTCTTTAACTATGCAACGTAACCGTATCTCGCGGGGGATTGTCTATATTGAGTTGATCAATTCAAAAGTGCGCGCTCTTCTCTCACTGTGCAAATTTCGGTCAAAATTCTTAAGCATGTGTGGAGGGGGAGTATTTCTACAAAATATAAAACTCTCACAGTGGTACTAAAAGTTTTTATTCATAACCACTTTGAGAGATTTTCATGTAAATTGGTTTTATGGCAACATAGGTTAGTCATGGAGTTATAAGGTGACTAAGGTTAGGAATAACCGTCCTATGATCCGCCAGAGCCGGAGGGATCTAACCAAGGACACCACCAACAGCTAGAATTAGAAGTCCTTAGGTATGATTATAAAAAGGAGAAAATGAGAATCGGAGAAAGAAGGAGTTGAAGAATTAAAAAGAAAAGTAATGAAAAGGGTGAAAAGAAATATGCTACTGGTTGTCACTTGATGACACCGGTATTGAAGATCAAAGTCGTCATGGACCCAGTGAAGCATGCACTAAACCTTCTTAGCCACTCAAGTTTCTCTCAACAAAAGCTTGTTTCATTCTCACAGGGAACCCTACGTAAACTATCGGCTTTCTCCTAGAGATTACTGGTATTGAAGCAAGGAGACCCTCTCCTAGTCTCCGCCAGAAAACCAAAGCGCACTATTGAGTCTAGAGCCACGAGATTCATCAAAAGATCTCTTAGGTACACTTGACATTTCATCAATTGTCGTTCAACATTAAGGACGCAAGTGATACATTATCGAGTCCTACACAGATCTTAACAATCTGTCGAGAACATTTATGAGAGGTTCACACATGTGATCCTCAGTGATTGAATGGAAACTCCTGCCAGGTCAACATCAAACAACCGACAGCAGGTCACTTCGTAACTCTTTGTGGGTTACGCTTAATGTGTCTCAAATGGTCTACATCGTGGGTGATGCTTGGTGTACCTCAGCGACTCACCTGAACTGTAGGTGTACTTCGGTACATCGCGTTATCTCACTTGTGGGACTCAGTTCAGCGCCTTAGTGAGAATTAGAGACGTGTTTTCACACTATGTTGTTAACACACACGAAGTTCAAACTTGTAAGTGCTGGATTATTTCTAACCCATGCTTTATGTTTTCTTCTTATGGATGCTCGCTGGTGGAAAAGATCGTGCAGATTCTTCACATGCTCATACCAACAATAACACTAATTGAAGTTCTCTCAAAAGGCAACACAAAGTCAGAATGATTCTTCTTCAAAGTCAAAGAATCTACAAAGTTTAAAGACTAAGAGAACTACATCAATACTAAAATTCAACGTTAAAGAGCGCAGAGCATGTTGGAGAAAGACGTGGAGACACTGAGCAACGAAGGCGGACTGATGCGATAACAACAACATACTATCACTACCACCACAAAGAACAAAGATCAAAGAACAAAGATAATGAAGACGTCAAAGCTGAAAACCTTCAAAGTAAACAAGATCCCTACACTGGGGAGATTGTTGAATCAAGACACTTCTTCTCACAAGAAAGAAGAATGTCAGAAGAAGTCGAAGCTACTATTACATCAGCACCTACAACGTTTTCACTCTAATCATTAATTACCAACACTTAGGGGGAGATTGTTGGAATCACTCCTAAACTAGATTACAAGTGTTAGTAATTAATATGTAATAGTTAGCTTAATTAGGCTTTTATGTTAGTAATTATGGCAAGGCTTATGTAGAAAGCCCATAAGCCTTGGACCAAGCCCAATAAGGAAAGGAAAGGAACTTGCATGTTGCCCTAGTTCCTTCCCTATAAATAGTCTTGTAAACCTTCACTTGAAGGTTGGTTGTTCACTTTTCTATTTCACTCTAAGCATAAACCTTTCATTATTGTTCATAATGCATGTGTGTAGTTAAGTGTTCATCCGATCTTCTATTCTTATTTCTTCTATTGATGCTTGTGTTACATAAATGGGAACCTAACAGGAACAATCGTCTTGAAATACTTTTTCTCTACAAGATACGTAAAATTTTGTTTTACCTCCTCTTCTGAGTCTAGGATCTCTATTTCATACGACTTACTAACAATATGGGGATTTATTTTCAAAACTAAAGATATTTTCTATACAAGAAACTCTTCGAAATATTTTCTAAAAGATATTTCACCCCCGTATTTTTCTTAAAATCACTCTCACGTCTGGGACAAACACTCTTTTACTCATCGTTAATACAAATTAAAAACCTTTTTATTCATTGCATCTCATATGTATTTTGAATGCTAAAGGGAATATATAACTAATATGTGTTTTCGGGTACATTCAATCAAGCAAAAATGAATTAAGGAGTCTTCGGTTATCTCATGATATATATAAATACGTACTTTTTCACTTCTATGTTTTTTTTATTTCTTTAAAGAGTTGAGATAACCACAACTCCATATGGTTTCCATATAGGCACACACTAGGCACTATTGTTTCCAAAAACAATGCCTGAGAACGCCAGTTCCCCGGATCCCAGAATTTACACTGGACGGATCCTTGAAGGATCGTATCCATGGGAACCGTGTCACAGTAGCCTCTTTTATCAAATCTTTTTTCTTATTTTGGCTTGAAATTTTCAAATTTTCAACATTTTATCTTTATCACTAATGAATATTTTTCTTAATGCTTGTGCTCTCATGATCACTTGCTTTAAATTCATATCTAATCATTAGATTATAGTCCATATTTTGGTTTTAGCATTCATTGCAATGCATTATTTGTTCTATAAATAAGGTTCTAAAATACTTGCATATCCATCACTTTCAACCTCACAAACAACCATTATCATGTCTCCCAAAAGATCATCAAACAATGATGAACTATCTAGTGAAAACAACCCTTTTCAAGAAATTTGAAACTTTATTCTACCACCTTCCGTAATACCACCACCACCCAAAACTAGAAAAACAGCTCGGATTAGCATCGTGCCTTGTTGCTTATCTAAACCTTTGTCAAATAGCTCATCACCAACTACTCATTCTCCACCAAATTACTACAATATAGCACTTCTATCATCTCCTAAAAACTCACTAGTACATTTACCAACCGAGTCTCAACTTGACACTCAAATCACTCTAGCGGAACTCCTTAAAACTCCAAAACCCATTTCGCTACCCTTGTCTAGTCCACCACCCGCTCCATCCCAACCATCAAAATCTACCCAACTAGCCTCAAACATAAACCCAAAAGAGCTAGTCTTTTTAACACCTCCAACATCTCCAAATACGTTCTTCAAAGAGCTTGAAAACTCACCACCTCTACCACCCATCACCTTACAAGAAAATCTATGTTCTTTTCCACCACCAATCACCAACATCATGGACTTTGATCCATACTTACCAACATTTCCACAACCTAATCCGCACTCTAAAATCAAACTTGGTCGAGACCATCCACCCACACCTCCTCATCAGTTTTTTTTGAACATTGCCAATCCACTAGGGATCTCGCAATGGAAATAAAGGACGAAATGCTTTCATTCTCAACCATATCCTTGATCGCATCAACATTATCACTCACCAAAACTTCCATCATTAGACCCTATGCAAGCATGGAAGGAATGATAATAATACTTTTTATATTTTTTTTCTTTTGGGTCTTTTTAAAGAACAAACCCTTGTTCTTAGTTTTACAATTGTATGTGGCATATATACCACTACATTTTGATATTTTATTACAAGGATTTGTTTACATACCTTGGCTTTATATCTTGTTTCTCGTCTTCTACAAGATTATATTACATGTTATCACTAATGTGGAAAACTAGAAAGGGGGGGGGGTTGAATAGTTTTACCAGTTAAAACTTGGTTTTAAACTATTTAGATCGACTTATTTCAATCCACTTGAACGTGTGTGTTGGATGTGGATAGACAAGTATATAGATAAATAAGATTAAGATAAAGAGTTAGAAGCATAAAACTACAACGCGAGTATTTATAGTGGTTTGGCTACAAGGACACCTTCCTTGCCCTACTCCACTCCCCGAGTCACCTACCGAGAGTTCGTAATCACTACACAACACCAAATCCTTGTGGCGGAGAAGCCTCAACGTTTCCTACTCTTTATCCGGTACAAGGCTAGATACCGGGTTCTTCCACAAGGTAGACCAAACCTATCACAACATCACCTACCCTTTATTCGGTTTACAAGCTAGATACCGAGTTCCATTACAAAGGAGGAACTACTACCTAACACTACACAACTCCTATCCCTAAGGAGATCTACTCCCTTATGACAAACATCAACAAGGATATTAATATCCTTTGACTCAATATAAATCAATCTTGTGCATCAACACACCATATCGAATGTACACCTTAGGCACCTTCAATTAATGCCTTTGACTTGACCTCAAGGCACCCTTCACTAATGCCTTGTGACTTGACCTCTAGGAACCCTTCACTAATGCCTTTAGCCTTGACTTCTAAGCACCCTTCACTAATGCCTTTAAATAATGTCTTCGTCTTGACCCTTTAGACATTTTTCACTTATGTCTTCGACACTACACTTCTAATGAGAAAGAAGAGAACTATCAACAAGAGAACCTCTATAGTCTTGATGATGACGAAGCATGGCAACTCATGGAATTGAGCTTGCTCGACTTCAAAAAGTGGTGATCTCGCCTTTAAGAGGAACCTAGAGAATCACACTAAAAACAAAAACAATACTACATACAAAGATCACTTGGATCTGTGGTTAGAGAGTTTACAACTCAAAGAGAAAATGTATATATGAGGGGTGCTTTACAATGAAAAAATGGCTCACTATTTATAGAGAGAAAATGTGCTATTGTCCCATGGATCCCACGGATCCCTTGCTTGAGGATCCGTCCAAGTAAATTGAGCAAACCGTGGGACGCTCCTCTTTACCCATGGGTTTTGGGTCATGGGTCATGGGTCCTAGACTTTGGACCATGGGTATCTAACTAGATACAATGTATCTACAAGATGCAATGCATCTAGTCCATGGGTCATGGGTTAAAACCATGGGTCATGGATAATACCCATTTATAACTTATGCATGATGTCATGCAATGGGTTATGGGTTATGCTCCATGGGTATGGGTCATGGACTTTGGGTTATACCCAACTACATTCAATGTATTTGGTCAATGGGTCAAATACTTAAACTTCTACCCATTATAGTACATACTAATTATATATATATATATATATATATATATATATATATATATATATATATATATATATATATATATATATATATATATATATATATATATATATATATATATATATATATATATATATCTACCCAATATATAAACAGTAGTTGTTGTAAATATGTATTACTAAATCATAAAATCACTATTATTTGTTTAGTGTTTTATGTGAAATCGTAAGTGTGTTAGTAAACTATCGACTCAAACCATTTACGTATTTTATTTGTTTCGTTAAAATGATCTTACGTTTGTTATCAACAAAACATTAGAAGATCGTAAAATATAAATAAATGTTTTTACGGCTTATTTGTATTAACAATCCCCCTTTTTGTTGATGACAAAATATAAGATTATTTTAAGGAAAAACTAAAATTCGTAAAAGTTTGAATTGTAGTTTTTACTTTCTTCTCCCCCTTTTTGTCGAAACAAAAAGAGCGTCGAAAAGAAACTAACACGTTGTTTTAAGAAAAACATGTAAAAGAAAAAGATAATTGTGAAAAAGTAGAGAGCAAGTTGTGGAAAACTAGAAGGGGGGGTTGAATAGTTTTGCCAATTAAAACTTCCTTTTAAGCTATTTAGATCGACTTATGTCAATCTATTTGGATGTGTGTTGGATGTTGATAAACAAACATATAAAAGTATGTAATGAAAAGATAAGAGTAAGAAGCACAAAACCACAACGCGAGTATTTATTGTGGTTCGGCTACAAGGACACCTTCCTTGCCCTACTCCACTCCACCTACCCGAGTTCGTAATCACTACACGACACCAACTCCTTATGGCGGAGAAGCCTTCACAACGTCTCCTACTCTTTTTCCGGTACTAGGCTAACCACCGGGTTCTTTCACTCCAAGGTGAACCACACCTAACACAACGTCGCCTACCCTTTATCCGGTACTAGGCTAGATACCGAGTTCCATTAACATGGAGGAACTACTACCCAACACTACACCAACGACTAATCCCAAAGGAGATCAACTCCTTTTTACAACATCATCAAGGATATCAATATCCTTGGATCTAATGCTAATCTATCTTGTACATCGAAACACACCATATCGAATGTACATCTAAGGCACCTTTCACTAATGCCTTTAATTAGATCTTCAAGTCACTCTTCACCAATGTCTTGTGACTTGACTTCTAGGCACCCTTCACTAATGCCTATAGTATGGACGATCGACACCTTTCACTAATGTCTTCATCTTGACACTTGAGACATCTTTCACTAATGTCTCCAACACTAAACTTCTTAGAAGAAAGAAAAGAATCATCAACAAGAGGACTTCAGTAGTCTTGACGATGAGGAAGCATGGCAACTCATGGACTTGAGCTTGCTCGACTTCAAAGGTGGTGATCTCGCCTTTAAGAGGAACCTAAAAGATCACACAAAACAAAACTACAAACATAGATCTCTTGGATCTGGGGTTAGAGAGTTTTTAAATTAAGGGGAAAGTATGTGAAAGCAAGTAAGAAACAATGAAGAAATGGCTCACTATTTATAGAGGAAAAATCTATCGTTCCCGGATCCCACGGATCCTCCCACAAGGGATCCGTCTAGCGTAAAGCTAGGGATCCGTGGGACGCTCATCTTTACCCATGTGTATTTTGGTTATGGGTCATGGGTCATGGGTTGATCCATGGGTCTTTAGCTAGATACAATGTATCTCTTGAGTGCAATGCACCTAGTCACATGGGTATGGGTCAATACCATGGGTTATGGATATTATCCATATATGATATAAGCATGATGTCATGCAATGGGTTATGGGTCAAGCTCCATGGGTCATGGGCTTTGGGTTGTACCCAACTATATTCAATGTATTTGGTCAATGGGTTGTGATACTTAAGTTTCTACCCATTTATATTACCCAATATACTACATACTAGTTATGTGTATATTTTACTCAAATATGTAAACACTAGTTGTTGTACATATGTAATATTAAATCATAAAATCACTTATACTTGTTTTAGTGTTTTATGTGAAAATGTGAATATGTTAGAAACTATTAGTTCAAACCATTTACGTATTTTAGTTGTTTCGTTAAAATGATTTTACGTTTGTTATCGACAAAACATTAGAAGATCGTAAAATATAAATAAACGTTTTTACGGCTTATTTGTATTAACAATCTCCCCTTTTGTTGATGACAAAACATAAAATTATTTTAAGGAAAAGCTAAAATTGTAAAAGTTTGAATTTGTAGTTTTTACTTTCTTCTCCCCCTTTTTGTCGAAACAAAAAAGAGCTCGAAAGGAAACTAACACATTGTTTTAGGAAAACATGTGAAATGAATAATAAAAAATAAAGAGCAAGTAAGGGAAAGGATCTCGTCTTTACTCCCCTTGACGAGTTCATCCCTATGTAAGGCTGCTAAGAGAATAATACTAAGCTAGTTCATTTGCAACTAAGTTTGCAAAAGATTTCGTCTATGTGACGAATGTGCTCCCCCTTGTTGATTGCAATTTTGCAAAGGGATGTCATAAAATGTAATCCTAATATTTCAAGTAATTTGCAATGTATTGCTTTGACACAAAGCTCCCCCTAGCTTTAGGGTGTCAAAGTCTTCATGTGAAAATTGAATAACTACAAAACAAAGGTTAGAAAACAAGTATAATGCACAATTTCCTGCAAATGTGATCCAAGTTAGAAAAAAAATAGTTTTTTGTATCACGGATCCCACGGTTCCCTCCTTGTAGGGATCCGTCTGGCTGATGATCAATTTCAGCAATGATGATATAACATATTATGTTAATATCAAAGTGAGATATGTATTATACAACATACTCATATACACAGAGATATAGCAAGTAGCATGTATTTTCATTTAATAAAACTAGATATATGATATATATGACTCTAAAAACTAAGAAAATGATCGATACATGACTTGGAATTACTAGACTTGTCTAAGTAACGCTTGAAACTAGGACACCATTAAAATTCTCTAGCTCAAGTTTGTTTAGGTTTAATCTCGTCGAAACGTTCGAGGAGGTGATAGAACATGAAACGTTGGTCTTCTCGTACTTCATGTATCAAACTTTCAACATGTTGACAATGATAACAATCTTTGTCATGGCTAGGTAGTGGTGGTGGGAGAAATGAAATTGCTTGATGCGAAGGATCAAGTGAAGCGGCTTGTGGAGCCTCAAACGACGGAGGGATTGGTGGAGGTGCATTTGAGAATGGCTCGACCAAGAATGATGGTGGTGGTAGAGAAGTGTCAACTTCCATATGGTCGGGTGGTTGACTTTGATGATTTCTCATAATCCAAATGGGATTATATGATGGAAACGGCGAAAAGGAAGCCGGAGCTAATGTTGACTCAACACCTTGATTTTGTACCATTATTCCTCCTAATGAGGAGAATGTTGTAGGCAGAGGAGGATGAGACGGTCTTGGAGGCAAATCCTCTAAATTGTAGAGGTGTGGTGATGATAGTGGAGATGTAAAAGAGATAGCTCTAGGAACCAATGGTGATGGTTTAGTGGAGATGATATTGTTTGGCCTAGGAGGTATGGTGGTGTTTGGCATAGGTAGTTTTGTGGGTACTATCCTTTTAGGAATTGGTTTGATTGGTTGAGAAGAGATCCTTGCATTTGTTGGCTTGACCGGAGATGATTCGGTTGAAGAGATTTCGTGTACAACACGAGCAATTTTCTTGGGTGGTTCTTTGGTGGATAAGTTACTACTTGGAGTTTTCCTCATGATGAGATGATTTCAAGAAGTTTGTAAGGGTTTCTTGAGTGCTGAAAATGAGGATGAAGGTGATGACTATGGAAGTCCTAATATTGTGGTTTATAAAGCAAGAGATTTGGCAAGTGCATTCAAGCCTTAAGCCACTAAAATTCATTGGAATGTGATGATTAACATGCACAAGAGTCAACTTCACAGTTTGTACTGATCTAGGAACTCATTTAAGATGAGATGGAGTGTTTAAGTTGGAAAGATGAGCTTGAAATGATTGTTTTAGCTAGAGTTGACATAATCTGTCACTCGGATCCCACGGTTCCTTCCTCAGAGAGGATCCGTCTTAGCTAATCCTAGGGATCCGGCGCAGCCTATGAAAGAGTAAGAATGATGTTTCTAAGGTCTAAGATCTATATCATCTTGAGTGTTTCAGTCCTCCTAAGTGTCTTAAATGAAGGGGTGCTTAAGTACATGAGGGTAATGAGTGGTGTGGCTAATGATTGCCTTTTATGGAAGAAATTGGAACTTTCATGAGTACTAATGAATGAACAAGGAAGAAACTAAAGATTTTGAGAGTGTCAAGTGAAGCTAAATGACCCTAGAGATCAGATAGTGACTTAGAGTAATGCTTTGGAGGATATCCTAAAGGCTTAAGATGGAAAAACTAGAATTTGATCAATTTTGACCAATTTTGTAAGGATGATTATGATCAATTTTGCTATGAAGGATTTCCTAAGTTAGATATGAGGGATTATGTGAAAAATGATGTGTGAGTTTGAGAGTGGAAGGGTAATGGATTTAAGTGAAACGATAGATCTACAAGCGTCTTTAAGTGTGATCTATGTGTGAGTAGGAATGATCTACATAATTTTGATAAGGACTTAATTTGCCTTAAGACACTATGTCTAGCTTAGTGTGAGGTGTTCTAAGGACATGTTTAAATTACAATGTTTGCGATTGCATTTTCTGCTTTTGCGGATCCCACGGTTCCCTAAGTGTAGGGATCCGTCTAGCACAAACTTTGGGATCCGTCCATCTATCGCTAAGGAACCTTTACTAAAAGTATGCAATGATCTTGACAATGCATTATATTCCAAGGTTAGTTTAAGAGGTTCTAACACTAAGATATCAAATGTAAGATGTTTTATTTCATGAAGGAAATTGGATTACATTGATAAAGCACGAGTACAAAAGGATTGATCCTATTTGAAATACTACTAAGTTCCTTGAGCGTTTTCGCTAGAAGGATCATCAAGTGGTTGATGAGTGTTGGTGGAATCAAGAATGAAGAAAGTCTTCATGAGAGATATGTTTAGCGGTTCCATCATCTTGTTCACAAGTACGTACAACGGACTTTGAAATTGAGGATGAAAATGCATGACGTTATGATAGAGGCGCGTCAAGAACATTCCATAAGGGATGAGTTTATTCTTGGAGCCTTGAAGATTTACAATTCGCCTTGCGAAGAAGTAGGCGAGATTGTATGGTTGTTGTGTTAGCAAACAATACATTATGTGAGCACAACAAGCGGGAAGGATTTCTCGATTTCCCCTAAGACTCCAAACATTTTCATGTAGGATGAGTGCAAGAGGCTTGTACTCTTCTCGGATGTCCCGTGTGAAGATAATGTTTGGATCGGAGTAATATGGTCGAGATTTGCATATTATGCGATTTAAATCTTCCGGGGAGGGTATATGTGAACAATATGGACTATTTTCTTCACGAAAGTTAAAGAGAGAATCAAGAGACCAATCTTTCGTGAAGGCACATTGTCCATGATTTGGAATTCGGAGGATGTGAGCAAAATTCCCAAGGGTTAAAGTAAACTTTTGGTTTTGATATAAAACCAAAGAGATAGAGAGCGATCCTCGTTATGAACGAGTTCAACTTGACGGAAGAATTCCATTATGAACCTTGGACATATCTTCTCGTTGATTTCAAGAAGACATTATAGTCCTATGGTTCGGAAGGAGGTATTGATACCTTCTTTGAATTGTAGAGAGGTGTCTACAATACGCCCTTCGTGGAAGTGACGGTTTTCGAGATTATTGAACCCACGGACATGATTGCTAGGTGTGTTGGGTTCAAGGGAGATGTTCTGAGTGTAGACGCTAGTGAGTGAAAAATCAAACTCATATTCATGCGTCATAGTTGAACCTATAGAAATGATGAGTTAATAGAAAGTGATCTTTGTGGTCAACCAATGATTATCTAGCGTTTTTACTAGATTTTTATTAACAATGGTTTTTAATAACAATGACACTTAGCTTACTTATGGTTTTGACATTCTAGTGGAATATTACCTTTAGGAAGAAAGTGGTTTTTTAATTTGCATGAAAACTGTTTTTAGTAGGACGGTTCCTTTCAAAAAGGGATCCGCTAGTACATTTGCCGATCCTGTGGATCTGTGAGTTACAAAACGATTTTATGATGAAAAACATAGGTTTTTAGATCTCATAGTTTTATACCAAGATATGTGTTTTAGCCTACATTCTTTTAGCATGCATACATGACTTCTCATGTATCATGAGAAAATAAAAAGAAATGATAAACACATTATGGTAATAACCTAGATAAACTAGATTATTAGTAATATTTCATTTCAATGCTAAGGATGATACAAAGGATTGGGTATATAACCCCAATGTAGATTAACAACACAAAGTATATGTCTCCATATGTGAACTTCATCATAGGGAACACAAGTGCGATGAGTGTTAAGGCGATGAGCACGAGGGCGATGTAAACCATGTTGAAGATGATCCTTCTTGGTTTCGGTTGAGATGAAATGGGGAGGAAGATGAAGTTTTGAATGCGAGGAAATTTTTGAAATTGGAAGATTTGAAAAAGTGGGATAGAGTAGGACGACGGATGGTGTATTTATGGGGAAGGAGGAATTTTTGAAATTTGTGTTTTGTTTTATTATAAAAAGGATGTGTTTTTTGGATTAGTGAAAGTAGAAAACATGTTTTATATACCCCAACTTTTGACGAAAATTTTACACGTATGTAAGAAAAAGCTTCCTAGTGAAGCTAAATGTAAAACATGTGTATATACAAAAGCTACTCAAATAAATAACTAAGTAATCACACTTATTTATTAAACTAATATCATTTAGAGATAAGTGGAAAGTCATACCTCAAATGCACTTAGGAATGTCTTTAAAAATGACACAACAAATGTCCAAGACAATTCAGCTCCTTTATGCTTAAGATACCTTCTTATGGAAGGTAATCTTGTTACCAAGATTCCTATAGCTTGGTAGATATGAGCTTTGACTAATCAACATGACAAAGAGTATTAGTGCAATTAAATGAAAATTAGATAAGAAAAATGTTGTCATCTAATCAACATCCAAACAAAGAGTTTTAAAAGACATGGTGTTTGGTTTTATGAAAAACCTTCTTTGTAGTTTTCAATTAACCATGTATCGTATCAAGTTTTTAAAGTACAATATACTTCAAGAAACTTGGTAACGAATCTCTGATGCCAATTGTGGAAAACTAGAAGGGCGGGTTGAATAGTTTTACCAATTAAAACTTCTTTATAAGCTATTTAGATCGACTTATGTCAATCTATTTGGATGTGTGTTGGATGTTGATAAACAAACATATAAAAGTATGTAATGAAAAGATAAGAGTAAGAAGTACAAAACCACAACGCAAGTATTTATAGTGGTTCGGCTACAAAGACACCTTCCTTGCCCTACTCCACTCCCCGAGTCACCTACTCGAGAGTTCGTAATCACTACACGACACCAACTCCTTATGGTGGAGAAACCTTCACAACGTTGCCTACTATTTTTGTGGTACTAGGCTAACCAACGCGTTGTTCTTTCACCCAAGGTGAACTACACCTAACACAACGTTGCCTACCCTTTATCCGGTACTAGGCTAGATACCGAGTTCCATTAACATGGAGGAACTACTACCCAACACTACACCAACGACTAATCCCAAAGGAGATCAACTCCTTTTTATAACATCATCAAGGATATCAATATCCTTGGATCTAATGCGAATCTATCTTGTACATCGAAACACACCATATCGAATGTACATCTAAGGCACCTTTCACTAATGCCTTTAGTTAGATCTTCAAATTACTCTTCACCAATGTCTTGTGACTTGACTTCTAGGTACCCTTCACTAATGCCTATAGTATGGACGATTGACACCTTTCACTAATGTCTTCGTCTTGACACTTGAGACATCTTTCACTAATGTCTCCAACACTACACTTCTTAGAAGAAAGAAAAGAATCATCAACAAGAGGACTTCAGTAGTCTTGACGACGAGGAAGCATGGCAACTCATGGACTTGAGCTTGCTCGACTTCAAAGGTGGTGATCTCGCCTTTAAGAGGAACCTAGAAGATCACACAAAAACAAAACTACAAACATAGATCTCTTGGATCTGGGGTTAGAGAGTTTTTATCTCAAGGGGAAAGTATTGGAAAGGGTAAGAAAAATGAAGAAATGGCTCACTATTTATAGAGGAAAAATCTATCGTTCCGGATCCCACGGATCCCTCCCACAAGGGATCCGTCTAGCGAAGCTAGGGATCTATGGACGCTCCTCTTACCCATGGGTATTTTGGTTTTGGGTCATGGGTCATGGGTTGATCCATGGGTCTTTAGCTAGATACGATGTATCTTTTGAGTGTAATGCACCTAGTCACATGGGTATGGGTCAATACCATGGGTTATGGATATTATCCATATATGATATAAGCATGATGTCATGCAATGGGTTATGGGTCAAGCTCCATGGGTCATGGGCTTTGGGTTGTACCTAACTATATTCAATGTATTTGGTCAATGGGTTGTGATACTTAAGTTTCTACCCATTTATATTACCCAATATACTACATACTAGTTATGTGTATATTTTACCCAAATATGTAAACACTAGTTGTTGTACATATATAATATTAAATCATAAAATCACTTATACTTGTTTTAGTGTTTTATGTGAAAATGTGAATATGTTAGAAACTATTAGTTCAAACCATTTACATATTTTATTTGTTTCGTTAAAATGATTTTACATTTGTTATCGACAAAACATTAGAAGATCGTAAAATATAAATAAACGTTTTTACGGCTTATTTGTATTAACACAAGTGACTAGAAGTGTTCTCGTCTTAACTCCCCCTTGACGAGTCCATCCCTTAGTGAGGGCTTCAAGTAAGAATAAATACTACACTAGTTCATTTACAACTATGTTTTAAAGGATTTCGTCTATGTGACGAATATGCTCCCTTGATAATGCAACTTTGCAAAGGGACGTCATGAAATGTAATCCTAATGAGAATTATATTGCAAATGATTTTGCAATGTATTGCTTTGACACAAAGCTCCCCCTAGCTTAGGGTGTCATTCTTCATGTATATTAAAATATACAAAATAAAGGTTAGAAAACAAGTATGTAATGCATAATTTCCTGCAAATAAGACTCAAGTTAGTAGAAAACAAGTCTTCTGTTTCAAGGATCCCAAGGTTCCCTCTCCTTGAGGGATCCGTCTAGGCAAAATAGAGGGATCCGTCTGACTGTAAACAAAATACAGCAAAGGTGATGTAAAAAATGATGTTAACATCAAAGTGAGATATGTATTAAAGCAACAAGCATATACCGAACAATATGGCAAATAGCATGTAATTTCATTTAATAAAAACTAGAGATATGATGTACATGACTCTAAAAACTAAGAAAATGAATAATACATGACTTTAGATTTCTAGACTATCTAAGTTGAGCTTGATACTAAGATACCACTTGAATCCTCTAGCTCAAGTTTGTTTAGGTTTGATCTCGTCAACGCTCGAGGAGGTGATAAAACATGAAACGTTGATCTTCACATACTTCATGTATCAAACTTTCAACATGTTGACAATGATAACAATCTTTGTCATGGCTCGGTAGTGGTGGTGTTAGAAAGGTAATGACTTGATGTGAAGGATCAAGTGAAGAGGGTTGAGGAGCCTCAAAAGAAGGAGGGATTGAGGAGGCTCATTCAAGATGGCTCAACTAAGAATGATGGTGGCGGTAGAGAGGTGTCAACTTCCATGTGATCGGGTTGTTGACTATGATGATTTCTCATAATCCAAAAGGGATTATTTGAGGGTGACGGAGAAAAGGAAGCTGGAGCTAGTGTTGACTCAACACCTTGATTTTGTTCCGCTATTCCTCCTAAAGAGGAGAATGTTGGCGGTGGTGGAGGATGTGACGGCCTAGGAGGCAAGTCCTCTAGATTGTAAAGGTGTGGTGATGAGAGTGGGGTGGTGAATGATATGGCTCTAGGCACTAAGGGTGATGGTTTAGTGGAAATGGGGTTGTTTGGTTTAGGAGGTATGGTGGTGTTTGGCATTGGTAGTTTTGTGGGAACAATCCTTTTGGGTATTGGTTTGATAGGTGGAGGAGAGATCCTACCATTTGTGGATTTAAAGGAGATGATTCGTTGAAGAAACCCATGAACAACACGAGCAAGTTTCTTGGTGGTCTTTGGTATGAGTTACCACTAGGAGCTTTCCTCATGATGAGATGACTAAAAGGGGTTTGTGAAAGTTTCTAAGTGATGAGATGAAGATGTAGATGATGACTTTAGGAGTCTTAACAAGATGGTTTATAAAAGAAAAGATTTGGCAAGTGCATTCAAGACTTGAGCCACTAGGATCCTTTGGAACGTGATGATTAGCATGCACAAGAGTCAACTTCAGAGTTGTACTGATCTAGGAACTTAATTAAGATAAGATAGAGTGTTCAAGTTAGCAAGAGTAGCTTGAAATGATTGTTTTAGCTAGAGTTTGAGATGAATCTCTGCCACCGATCCCACTTCCCTCCAATGAGGATCCGTCTAGGCTAATCCTGGGATCCGCCGCCGCCAGCTAGGAAAGGAGAAAAAGATGTTTAGTAAGGTCTAAAACCTATATCTCGAGTGTCGTCTTCCTAAGTGTCTTAAATGAAAGGGTACTTAAATGATCAAAGGCAATGAGTGATGTAGCTAATTATTGCCTTTTATGGAAGAAAAATGGTACTATTATGAGTACCAATGAATGACCAAAGATGACACTAGAAAATTTGAGAGTTTCATGTGGAGCTAAATGATCCTAAAGACCAGTTAGTGACTTAAGATAATTTTGTAAAATACCTTAGAGGTTATAAGAAATGAAAAACTAGCATTTGATCCATTTTGAGGTAGGGATGACTAAGGACAATTTTCTAGAATTGAGAGATCCATAAAACTTGATGTGTTGATATTTGAGATGATGGAGCATAAGAGCGGAAGAATGATGAGTTTTGATAAATGGATAAATCGAAAAGCACTTTGAGTGTGATCCTTAATGAGCTATGGGTGAGTGTGAAGCTATAAGCTTGAGAAGGACTTAAGAGGTCCTAAGGCATTATGTTCACTAGTGAAGTAGTCTAAGAACATGGTTTGAAGTGTAAAGGATCAAGAATCAGATTGCTTTTCCGATCCTACGGTTCCCTAAGTGGAGGGATCCATCCAGACAAGGTGAGGATCCGTGTCACGCAAAACATTACCTTCAAAAAAGGTATGCAAAAGTTGCACAAGGCATCATATTTCAAAGCTGGTGTTTTCTAAGAAGTTTGAACAATAGTATAGTCGAGACATCAAATGTTAAATGTTTTATTTCAAAAGAGAAATTACATTACAATGATAAAACATGAATACTAAGGATTTATTTTGAAAAGAAACTAAGTTTCTTGAGCGTTTTAGCTAGATGGATCGTCAAATGGTTGATGAGTATCGAATGAAGAAGGACTTCATGAGAGATGTGTTTAGAGGTTCCATCATCTTATTCACAAGTACGTACAACGGACTTTGAAATTGAGGGTAGTACATGATGATGATAAAGGCGGTCAAGAACATTCCATAAGGGAGATTGTTCTTGTTTTGAAGGTTTACACCTTTGCAAGAAATAGGCGATTGTATAGTTGTTGTGTTAGCAAACAATACATTATGTGAGCACAACAAGCGGGAAGGATTCTCTATTTCTAAGACTCCAAACATTTTCAATTAGATGAGTGCGAGTGGCTTGTACTCATCTCAGATATCCCGTGTATAGATAATGTTTGGATCAGAGTAATAGGGTCGAGGTTTGCATAACGGCGAAGTCAAGTGATAACCTACACGCGTCGCGGGGTCAAAACTTCCCCTTTTCGCAAGTTTTCAACACCCTAGGCAGAGAACCTAATCGTTGTAGTGTAGTATTAGGGTAAGCCACGGGAATTGATATCGTTCTCTAGGGGAATAGGAATGCTAGTGAGAAGTTACTACGCTAAGGTTGGGGTTGAGGAAGATTTTTTTTTTATCTTTTTATGTTTTTTAGGAAATGGAAAGGTACGAATCTCGGGTTTAGATTGGGGGGTTGGTATTTCTACCGATTACTCTACTTATCTAATTATCTAAACTAAGGTGTATGTAGTCTATGTCTAATTATTGTGTGCTCGTATGATGATTTAAAGATGTGTTTACTTAGGTTTTATTACTCCTCAATTATCTCCTATTGATGGTTGAATTGTCACGTCCTTATTCTTAATCGCGTTGTGTGTCTAAGGTCGTAGGGTATGCGTTTATCCCTATCTCTTTGAAACTACCAAAGGTCAATGACTACAAAATCTCAAGGATTTATAAACTTTAACTCTAAGGTACTCTTCAGATGGTTTAGCCTACAATGACTCTAGGTACTATAAGCTAAGGTTCACAAAGACTAATCAAGCATTAACAACACAACGGATAACCTATCGCAATACTAGATCATTAACAATTAAGATAAGAGACAACCAATCAATATTCAATAATTAAGTTTCATATTCCCTAAGCAAACACACAAGTAAATTAGCTGGACATGGGAAACATGCAAGCATACACACAAGTAATTGAAGACATAATTGAATTAATGAAGTAAAAAACTTATCTTGATGTAAGATAGGGTATGGAACCCTAAAAATAACACAAGCAGCCTTGGTTCGGTTTAGGTTTTACTCCAAAAGATTGCACACCTGAAAACTAAAAATTCGGATTCTATATATAAGATTACAAATGCGACGGTGTCACCCTTTTTTGATTTGTCGCCGTCGCCGTCATTAGGGTTTCATCTTGCCACGTTAGTCTTGCGACGGGTCACCTTATGCTTGTGATGCCGCCCTTAGTCTCCGACGTCGCTGGATCAAATCTAGCCGTCTGAGTTGCGACGACCTACTCTTTTAAAACCTGAAGCCGTCACTTGTAAATGAGCAATTTGGCTACTAAGTCGTCATAAAGTTATGACGCGTACAATATTTGTGCCTGACACGTCCCCTTCAGCTCCAGCAGCCTGAGTGTCTCGATTCTTGACTTTGTCCATTTTCTCCGTATATTCGCGCCTTTTTGTCCGAATAAGTGTCATTCCAGCATTTTGCCTTCAAGATACCTAAAAGTGAAAAGGAACGATATTAAGTAATAACGGATACAAAAGTGATCAAATAAGGGCTTAAACGACCCCTCAAAAGGTATATTTTAAAACCTTATCAAATATCCCTACACTTGGTATTTGCTTGTCCTCAAGCAAATGTGCTTTTAGCTAATCAATTTATAAGTTAGGAGTCATGAAGCATTGGTTTAAAACAATCCACAACACATATAAGCCCCGAAAAGTCATAACAAGCACGGAAATTACATACTAGCACCTCACATGGGGTGTTTGGATACTCACATCTCTCTGATGTATATGAAATATAACAAGTTGGAAATGGAAGATAAACACTCATTAACCCGTCCTAGTACATAGATTACCATAGGCTTGAGACTAGATCAAACCTCCATCGCTTTGGCGTAAGCACCTAGGAAAGACTATCCAATATGTCTTTTAAAGGGTTGTGTAAGGCTTAATATAGGGAAACAAAGGGTTTGGTGGGATAGGCTATTTAGTGGTGGCAAGTCAAAAATCTTTATGTTACAAGCATGCGAAGAATGGCGTTGTTAAGCCAAGACTCGACACTCTAGACTCTAGATAAATGAAACAAACAAACATAAATCAAAAGATAGATGTAGGATGGTAGCCCGTATATATATATATATATATATATATATATATATATATATATATATATATATATATATATATATATATATATATATATATATTTTCACTCTATATATTTTTATTTTTATTTTTTTCTTTTTCTTTTTTTTCATTTTTTTATACACTTTTACTCTACCATCCTCTACGATAACATCAAAATGATAGGGATTTATAGGCACATCCCTACACTTGAGTTTTTATTACTCTAACACTAATTTGACCCGAATTGAAAAGATCAAAACACTTGGAGTACATTATTACGCAAATAAAGGAATTTGAATTTAACGTTCCCCTCCCGTCATCTCATAAAATTTAACTTTTCCCATGAGTCCCAATCGTCCCAAAACTGTGTACAAAGGATATGACTCGATTTAGCAACTTATGCAAGCAACAAGATAATTGAACTAAGGGTTTAGGGTGATAACAATAATGCACTAAAAGTGAGTGCATACAAGGTAGGCTAAGGCGATTTGGGTGTACATTTAGGGGTGGGTGTAAACAATGCTCTTCATTGATATTCCGGAAAACCGAAACATCACGAGAACCGCGAAAAGGATAGGCTCTGAGGGGTTAACTAGGGTATCGTGTACTAAAGATGAGTACAACGCAAAGGGTGTGGGGGAATTACTCAACCAATGTGGAAGAAGTAATTATATTACGGTATCAAACAAGGGTTATCCTAATGCCTCTTATCATTTAGTTATTCCTAACTACACAATTGTAGTCTTACTAGCGATCTCGGAATGCATCACAAAACAAGTTCTAGAAATCTATTATACTACGGTTCACACCTAAGCATTAAAGATGAATGCTTTAATTCCTACTAATCTAAGGGCGATCCTCACATTTTGGGTGGAATTTAAGTGGTAAAGGGTTTTTGTGCTAGTCATGCAACTTCCTATCTATGTGACGCTTTTGTTAAGACTAATGGCCCACTCCTATATATCATGAAAAATTTAAAATTTGGTGCCAAAATTACCCTAACCGACATTTTCTCATGGTTTATTACACAAATGCAATTGGACAAAGCAAATATTCAAGGATAAGCATAGTTTCAAAGTTCCCGTTTTATTTTTCCTCCCTACACTTGAACTGAACATTGTCCCCAATGTTCCCCGAAAGTATCAAAGTTATGATAATGGAAGGTAATAAAGATGAAAGAAACTAATACTCCCCTGATTAGCTCGGTAGGATCCGTGTAAAGTGGTGGTTACATCTTTATTCAAGAAGAACGTTTATGAAAAGCTCCTTCTTATGTATCTTCTTCTTAGTAAATTAAACCTGCACACTTGAAGAAAACAAACGAAACCTTCGCATAAAATCGGCCGTAATAATATATATAAGACTCTACTAAACTAGGATATAATGCTTGTGGAATGGATGTTTACAGAATTTCTGGAAAATTAAGACCTGGAAAATTCCAAAATTTTTATAAGTAGCTCAAAAACGAGAAAAGTAATCTGTTGTTTTGCTCCTTCGACGGTGTCGGTTGCGATCCGGCCAGGTTATCCGACAAAAACGGTCTGCGATTTTTCTGGAAAATTTACATCTTTAGAATCTGGAAAATTTCCTGCAAAACATCCATTATGACTCGATACAAGCATTTGACTCGAACAAACACACATGTATATCTTTTACATAATTGTAATTCTCATGTTTACGTTTCTTTTGAAAACGTGTAATCCTCCCTACACTTATCCCTTATGTAAAATACCTTTATATGTAATTAAGACAAGGTTAAAGACAAAATAAAGCATTTTTACAAATTTAAACATGAGAATAAACAATCAATAAAAGATACATGACACACAAACAAGCAAACAATTAAGCATGGGTTGCCTCCAACGAAGCGCTTTTCTTTATTTAAGAGTCTTGTAGCTAGACTAAGTCGCACTCTACGCATCATATAAGTAAGCCTATCCTTTAGAATGTCATAAGGATCAAACTTATCATTTAAGTTCCTAGTATACGTTTGTTCGATATGCCTTTTCAAATTTTCTCCGTCGGATCATAGATCGTTATCCTAATGTGCCACTCTCCATTTCCATCACTAGGCGGTCTATCCCAATCCCATTTATGTTTAGGCTTATCGCTCTCAACTTTCCACTTATTCATGACAAGGTTGACGGCAAGCCCTAGGAACTCGGTCATCTTCCTAAATACTAAGGCGTCCTCGAACGGGTTCACTTCCATGTCCCTAGCCATTTATTTTTCATGGAAAGTTGCTTTACTAGCAAAGGCTTCATCTAGGTAGAAAGGTCGTTGGGGACCTATGAAGTTCTTATCTAACCAAGGTCTGTATCTAGATGGCGTTCTATCCAACCTAATCTCATGTGGGATTTCCTCTTCTTTGTAGTAAGTATGCTTTTGACATCGTAAATTGACCTAGCACTCCCCTCTCCTACCACAATTTTGGACATCTTACAATCAATGATGGCACTAGTGGTAGCTAAAAATCCTCTTCCTACTAGCAATGGGCATGTCAGGTCCTTATTCATGTCTAGCACATGGAAATCCGCCAAAAGAGTCAATTCTCCTACGTGTACTACCATGTCTTTTATTATCCCTACCGGATATGCAATACTACCGTCCGCTAGACCTAAGATGGTTTCTGTTGGTTCTATCTTACCTAAGTTAAGGTCTATGAAGGACAACGGAACAAGATTGATGCATGATCCTAAGTCGGCTAGAGCATCGAGAGGTTTGGAAGTTCCAAGCCTATACGGAAGAGTAAATAGACCGATATCTAACTTCTTATAGATTATTTCGCAAAAAAGCGGACCCATGTTTTCCAAGTTTAAGTTCTAACTCATATTTTTCTTTTAAAGCATTATAATAAGGTGCATGAGTTAAGACTTCAAGAATCGGTTTTTCTTGATGGGGTTCCTTGTACTCCTCCTCTAGATTAGGTTTGGGTCATGAAGGTGCTCATAACGTTTAGTTGTCTCTTTACTCCGAAGAACCGTTGTATGACGAAAAACATTCCGTCGGCTGTTCGGATGCCGAGACCTATTCAATCGAATTTTGCAAGAGGTAAATTATTTCCTTATTTTCAACAAACTCCTGATTATAGGGCTACTTGGTATTTCCCCATTGGTCAAGTGTAATGCAAGAATTCGCCAATTGGGATACGCTGCCGCCTCGATTCTCTTGACGAGTATCTCAATTTGGTGCAACAAACGCGCAATCGTCTCCGTAACTTTGCAAGGTTATCATGGAGTTATATGGTGCTGAGTATTTGCAAAGCCCAGTATTCTAACCTTGAAAGATTATATGCTCATCACGAGCATAAGCATGGGTTTCCTGGAATGATGGGAAGCATTGATTGTACATTGGGACGGAGAATTGCCCCAATAGTTGAGTGAGTACCGGGCAAAACCCTCGGGTTTGCCCCACAAGTTGACGGGTTTCTCAAGAGTAGGTTCTACCAATGGCACGGGACCTTGGTATCTCATTTTGGATTGTTTGAAACTCTTGTTGATAGCATTTACCGAGTGAACCGTTGGTTGTGAGGAATGGGTGCTACATCTCCCATGGTGAACAAGAACATGAAGTCGATGAAATCGAACTCACTTTTGGCTTCTTTATAGTATCACTTGGGAGTGCTCTAATTTCCTGGTCATTAAAGGCTTTTAAGAGGGCATCAAGCTTGTTTGTCATCTCGCTTTGTCGTTGCTTAAAATCGGCTTCAAGCTTAGTTAATCGAGTTTCTTGAGATGACATGAATCTAGATGCAATTGCCTCAAGACTAGTGGGGTTCCCGGTGTTTGGAGGATTGAACCTATTAGGTGGACTAGATGAGCTTTGGGGTTTGCTTGAATTTTGGTTCCACTTAAGGTTAGGGTGATTTCTCCATGAGGGGTTGTAAGAATTTCCTAAGTTGTTTTGTTCGGGCTTGAAAGTGTACCACTTTTCTCCCGCCCGCCTCGGTACGCGTGGAGGCGTAGTCCCGCAAAGCTTGCTCAGGGAGTCTTGTGCAATCACGAGTGTCATGGGACCACTACAACTCACAAGGTAGAGTGATTTTATTCACTTGATGTGAAGACTTAGGATTTTCGTAGGAGCTCATTAGGAATTTAACTTGATCTTCAAGCTCGAGCATCCTACGGTCGGAAGATTGTGAGTCAATGGGAGGCGAGGAGATTGCCTTAACGGTTTTGGGCAACTCACGGGGGTCATTCCAACTTGTCATAGAGAGCAAGGTCCTCTATTATACCCCACGATTCTCCATGGTGAGATCACTTTTCCACCGGCCGCTTGGTCAATGGATCCCTTAGTGGGAAGTTGACATGATCATAGAAGAGTTGGACTTGGAGCCAAAGATCAATGCCGTGATGAGGGACTTTATGGAGTAAATCCTTGAATTGAGTCCATGCTTCATAGAGAGATTCACCTTGACGTTGTTGGAACATCAAGATATCATTCCTAAGCTTAGTGGTTCTACCCGGTGGGAAAAATTAAGCAAGGAAGCAGAGTGAGATCATCCCAACTTGAGATGGAGCCGGCGGGAAGTCGCTCAATCCAATTACTAGATTGGTCCCGTAGAGAGAATTGGAAGAGACGCAAGCGCGTGGTCTCCCGACTGATGGCATCGAGGTCGATGGAATCGACGATTTTAAGGAAATCCTTAAGATGCCGAAGGATCTTCGAACGGTCCATGGAATGCACATCCGCTTTGAACCAACCGATAGTGTCGGATCGCAGGCCGTAGTTTGGGCTTGTTCCGGAAGCTCAATGGTGTTCCTATAGCCTAGGTGGCTTGGTCTTGAGTATTCACCAAGAGTATGGCCTCGTGGTGGGTCATTTGGTGGTGGGTTGATGAGTGGTGGTTGGTTATCACCTTCCATAATGAAAAGTGATGGGGCTACTAACAAAGGTCACGAAGAAGGGGGATAGACTACGAGGAAGCTAAAATGGGGAAAAAAAGCTTACTTGATAGGAATCAAGCAAGGAAACCTAAACGAGTTGGACTCCTAACTAGCTATTCTATTCCCTACGCCAAAAACTTGATAACGCTACACGCTGGCGTTCGGGGTCAAAGGAACTTCCTTTTCGTCGAGCAAGTTTTTCAACACCCTACAAAGGAACTTAATCGTTGTAGTGTAGTATTAGGGTAAGCCACGGGAATTGATATCGTTCTCTAGGGGAATAGGAATGCTAGTGAGAAGTTACTACGCTAAGGTTGGGGTTGAGGAAGATTATATTTTTATCTTTTTATGTTTTTTAGGAAATGGAAAGGCACGAATCTCGGGGTTTGGATTTAGGGGGGTTGGTATTTCTACCGATTACTCTACTTATCTAATTATCTAAACTAAGGTGTATGTAGTCTATGTCTAATTATTGTGTGCTCGTATGATGATTTAAAGATGTGTTTACTTATGTTTTATTACTCCTTAATTATCTCCTATTGATGGTTGAATTGTCACGTCCTTATTCTTAATCGCGTTGTGTTTTTAAGGTCGTAGGGTATAAGGTTCAATACACCCCCAAAATATCACAGCGGAACGATAGTGTCTTTGGGGTATGACTTCATAGCACAAAGTATGGATACAGAAAACGACCTCTAAAATGAGACGTTTTGGAAAGTTTACCATTCGATTAAATAAAGTTAAAGTTTACACAACATGAGATCCCAAAGTTTGATAATACATAAAGGTTTACAAAACATGTCGAATGGTAATTGTTAAAAGCACAAGACTCCAATGCATTCCATGTGACCCAAAAGCTCCATGAAATGCTATCACTTACAACCTCGAGATAAACATGCTAAAAAGTGTCAACACAATGGTTGGTGAGTTCATAATTTTGTTGAAAATGATTTGAAAAAGTCTTTAAAGAATGTTGATGCAAAGAAAGGCATTGTAAATCCATTCAGCCCGAAGTTCTACCATACAAAACTCGCAACCTATGTGTTCACAACCCATTGCCTAAAATAGAATTGTCAATCTTGTTTGTAAGTAGGACATATGTGCATACGATATATACATGTACTTAATGCAAAGAATCACAGCCAACTGAAACTCTTGACAAGTCTAAATTGTTTGTTATGTTTCATTGAATAACAGATTATATTCACCCCAGGTCACGTCATCAAGGACCCTAAGGTGGGGAGCGCCACCGATAGTACTATCAATACCTCTCCGCCGCTCCCGCAGAGTTAACCAGCTATAGTATGTATGTTGAAGAATAATTGTAAACAAGTTTAGCACACATTAAGGCACATATCGCAATAAACCACACATAATGTCCAAAGAGTATAAGAAGTATAGTGTAACACAATTGTATAAATGGTTTGAGTATTCGCAAGAGTAAAACAAGTATTTAAGCATGTATCTCCCCCAAAGAGTTTGTAAGAATTTAAACGAGTAAAAGCGGGGTATAAACTCACCTGGTATGATTGATATGCTAACAAAATGAAGTGCACGAAAATGAGGCTCGGAAACTATCCGCAACCTAAAATGAATGATGTGCTCTAGTATAAGTCATGAAACAATGTTGTGCATGCAAATCCATATGTAATCTATACCACTTGTATGCTTTTGAAAATAGAATTTATCGTCGAAATATATGTTTATGACATCTCGTCATGTTTATAAATACTTTACAAGTATATACGTTGAATCAACATCCTATGATAATCGTTAGTGATTTATTGTGAAATTATAACTTTTCGTCGTAAAATAATGTTACTTGACAATTTCATGAAAGTGAATATACAGCCTTAAAAGCTAGTCGTAAAATGGTGCACATTGAATGTTAGTAAACAAACTCAACGGTTTTGGGAAGCTAGTATCATTATCTCAAAGTTTTAGTATTTAAGTTTTCATCCTAGAGGTCTCGATCATAGAGTAAAACATATAGGTAAAGTATGGTATTTTAGTCCAAAAATATAGCTTAAGGGTGGTTTTCTGGCAAAGTTTGAATGACTATATTTATTTCGTTACAACTCCACTTGACAAACGGTTGGACATTTTGAAAAATATGCTAGGCGAACTTACTTTTACTAGTAGACATCATGTTATAAAAAGTATTACATCATTGTTAAAAACGTCCTCCAACTTGTTGCCGTAATACTTGCCTATTAGAAATATAATAGTTTTTCCGTATATAATAAAGTTACGACAACTTTTGTAAACGTGTATAATTTGACCATTACAAACCGTTTTCTACGCTTACATCCTTAGACTCGATAAAGTATACTAATATATTTTTGATAAGTCGACACATTTTATAACTTTTAAGACTCATTTTGACTCGTAAAAGTTAATATAACATGCTGAATTTTCTGGAATATTAGTTGGTCGCCAAACTTCAAAAATTCATATCTTCTTCGTTATAACCTAACCGCTCAAGCTGCCACGGTTTCGTTTTAAAGTATATTTTCTAAATATCTAGGCCAAACATTTTTACCTACTGTCGGATTTTCCAGATTTTGAAAATAAGGACAGACCCTTTTGCAAACTTGTCGAAATGAGTTTTTCTCGCGCCAAACCTATTCTAACCCATTCAAAACAATTCCTAAGCTATTCTAATCCTACCATACACCTTCTTAGGGTGTCATGGGTTCCTAGGCATCACCAAAAGTGATATGTTTCAAGGAGTAATTATAGGATGAAATATATATATAACACTTAATAACAATGAAAAAGTGGTATAAACCTCCATAAGACTTGCATGTTTTCTCAAATATGATGAAATGAATATAACCATGAATATGAAATATGATGATGAATATGAAAAGCTTACTAGTTAACTTGATGAGGTTAGTGAACAAAGGTTTTATCCTAATCACCCAAGGTTTTTATTCCAAAACCTTAATCAAGAGTGTGTCTAGAGTGAAATATACTTGTCTTGAAAATATTTGGTGATCACCTTCTTGGTCTCTATGTGGCCGGTTATGCAAGAGGGAAAGAGCAAGAGATAGTTTGATCTTTTATTACTTGTGAAAATGAATAAGTGAATGTTTGTATTAGATTTTAGTATAATATACATATACTTGAGATATTTAGCCAAAAACCACATGACCCACCCTCCTTGTGTCGACAAGGAGGTGTAGTCATTTACTTAATACTTTTTTTTTTTTTTTTTTTGCATAATGTGTAATGTTTAGTAAGTTAATTGAAGTTAAATGATAAGTTGTAGTCACATATGAGTATATAGGGTAGCGTTAGTAAAAAAATAAGTTTTAACGGGTCAAGATTAAATATATCGAGGTCATAAAAATTATAAAAATATATTTCTTGAAAGATTTGAGTGAATAAATATTTATCGGGTTGAATTTAAGAAAACCGTCGTAATTATATAAACTTAATAATTTATATATAAAATAAATTTAAAAACATTGGGTAAACTCATAATATTATTTTTATAGTCTTAATATGAGTATAAAAATATGTTGGGATAATTTTTGAAAGTATCGGATCAATTGTTCAAAATAACTAATTACGCGATAGCGTTTATTTAATAAGAAATAATGCGTTTGATGTAAAATGCAAAACCATGCATGAACTAGTATGATGAATGTTGAGTTTGAGAAATGACCAAAAATTGAGAATTGTGACATTCTTCCCATGTCAGAAGAATCGCGTCCTCGCGATTCAATCGATGATACTTAAAGGTCTATCATTAGGTTCAAAACAGGTGTATGGTCAAAGTGCTTATGCCGTAACTTACGCTGCCTAGGTTTCTTATCTTATGAGGCTCATTGAATCTGAATACATGGGTCACTTAATGGTCTAGGAAAACGCATCGCCACGCATTGCGGTCTGCCTCGGTCCCTACATAGAATGCTCGACCTCGGGTGGACTGATATTGAGTACGTGGTTTGGGTTGTTTCCCAATTGCTAAAGCTAGGTGTTGGTTACCCCGTGGTTGTCCCCTGTTCCATTCAACTTAGGACACTTATTCCGAAGTGATTCGGCTGTTACATTCAAAGCAAGTCCTTTGGTTATTCCTCATGTTGCCCACATTAGCTGGTGTTACCTGTGCTTTACACTGCTCTTTAAAATGGCCGTATCGATTGCAATTTGTACACAAGCGGCGGGGCTTGGTCTTCGGATGATGATAAGCACACTTAGCACATTTGGGATGTGTACCCGCATAATCTCTTTGTTCGGGTACCGCCACAAAAACTTGCCCTTTTGTTGTCTCGCTACCACGCCCATCCGCCTATTCGACCCACTAGCTTCCTTCCTCTTGTCACTGCTCTTCAAGGAGCCATTTCTAACCATCTCATCTATCGTGGTTCCTCGCCTCAGATTGCACTTGTATTGTAGATGGCTCACCGTTTTACGCTCCACGGATTTCGGGACAAGACCATATATGTACCTCGAGATTCTCTTGGACTGTGGGGTAACCATATGAGGAACTAGTCTGGCTAATTCATGGAAGCGATCGGTAGGTCAGCGCGTGACTGCTCCTATCATAGAGTGATGATAAAGTTCATGTTCCAGCTTTCGCATTTCATTGTCCGGCAGTATCTCTTGCAATAACGCCTTAAATTCGTCCCATGTCATACCTATAGTCGCTTCTCTGCCCCTAGCCCGTAGCTGTGTGTTCCACCATGTCAATGCCTTTCCTGATAGCAAGCAAGTGCATACTTCACCTCTCGATGTGTGGCACAATTGCCGATGTCGATCACGACTGCCTCTCTACCCATCGAGTATACGCCAAAGCACCTCCTATACCATCAAACTCCACGGGTTTGCATTCTGAAAATTCCTTATACGCATCCAATCTCGTTGTTGTTGTTGTTGGTGGTGGTGTTGTTATTGTTGCCACTGCCAACTACGTTGTTGGTGTCGACATTCCCGCTCCCGCGGTTTCCCGAAGTTGTTCATATGGTTTCCAACTTGTGTGACAATAGTGGGAAGCAAGATTTGAAGTTGTTGAGCGATGATGGCGGCAAAATCGGGGTTTCCGCCTGCGTTGTTGTCATTGTTACCCATGTTACGACTGCCTCTCTACCTCCATGCTCACACCTTCCACCCTTTGCGCCGACCACCTCGTTAGTGCTGCGTGTTACCCTCTTTGGTGCCATGATCTCTCAAGAAGGAAAGGGTTGAATTCCAATGTCTATACTTAACGTCCTCAAACATAATACCACGCCACAAATTGGTTTCTAAGGTGTCCACACGATCTACGATGCGTGGTCGCATATGTCCACGCTGTTGTGACGCATTTATAATTATGTTGGCCACCATAATTATAATCGCTCATTTCACACGTACATACCACCGCATACATGTCTCGCTGATTGTTGTTACTGAAATAGTTAGCCATTCTATCATCCTATTCTAAACGGTGGAGGAGGGATTTAGGTAGGTATCTAGGAGAGTCGCACTTGGTGTATAGGAAAATCCTTTAGGTGTTAAAGTCACTAAGAGGTTTAGTCGCCATAGCTTCCCAAAGTATCCTCAAGAGAACTCCCATCCTCGGGCAAAATCATCAAATCTATACAGCTATATTGTAACACTTATTTAGCTCTCGACGGTGTCTCATCAAACAAGAACTGCCACGATCAAGTTAGATAAGTGCTCACATCTGAAGCTCCATATTTTTAATGACTTGACTAGATTTTGGGACTCCCCTATCGGTACAAGGAAACCATGGTATCCTATGAGGTGGGTCTAGAAGAAATATTTAAGAAAACATATGCGCACGAAAAGTGTGTAAGGCGATAGGAAAAGAAAGGATTGACGGAAAGCGGTTATAGTCAGGAACTAAATGCAACCTAGTTCTCTATAACCAAGGCTCGATACCAATTGTCACACCCCCAAAATATCGCAGCTGAACGATAGTGTCTTTGGGGTATGACTTCATAGCACAAAGTATGGATACGTAAAACGACCTCTAAAATGAGACGTTTTGGAAAGTTTACCATTCGATTAAATAAAGTTAAAGTTTACACAACATGAGATCCCAAAGTTTGATAATACATAAAGGTTTACAAAACATGTCGAATGGTAATTGTTAAAAGCACAAGACTCCAATGCATGCCGTGTGACCCAAAAGCTCCATGAAATGCTATCGCCTTACAACCTGAGATAAACATGCTAAAAAGTGTCAACACAATGGTTGGTGAGTTCATAATTTTGTTGCAAATGATTTGAAAAAGTCTATAAAGAATGTTGATGCAAAGAAAGGCATTAAATCCATTCAGCCCGAAGTTCCGCCCATACAAATCTCGCAACCTATGTGTTCACAACCCATTGCCTAAAATAGAATTGTCAATCTTGTTTGTAAGTAGGACATATGTGCATTCGATATATACATGTACTTAATGCAAAGAATCACAGCCAACTGAACCTCTTGACAAGTATAAATTGTTTGTTATGTTTCATTGAATAACAGATTATATTCACCCCAGGTCACGTCATCAAGGACCCTAAGGTGGGAGCGTCAGCCCGATAGTACTATCAATACCTCTCTGCCGGCTCCCGCAAGAGTTAACCAGTTGCTATAGTATGTATGTTGAAGAATAATTGTAAACAAGTTTAGCACATTAAGGCACATATCGCAATAAACCACACATAATGTCCAAAGAGTATAAGAAGTATAGTGTAACACAATTGTATAAATGGTTTGAGTATTCGCAAGAGTAAAAACAAGTATTTAAGCATGTATCTCCCCCAAAGAGTTTGTAAGAATTTAAACGAGTAAAAGCGGGGTATGAACTCACTGGTATGATTGATATGCTAACAAAATGAAGTGCACGAAAATGAGGCTCGGAAACTATCCGCAGCCTAAAATGAATGATGTGCTCTAGTATAAGTCATGAAACAATGTTGTGCATGCAAATCCATATGTAATCTATACCACTTGGACGCTTTTGAAAATAGAATTTATCGTCGAAATATATGTTTATGACATCTCGTCATGTTTATAAATACTTTACAAGTATATACGTTGAATCAACATCCTATGATAATCGTTAGTGATTTATTGTGAAATTATAACTTTTCGTCGTAAAATAATGTTACTTGACAATTTCATGAAAGTGAATATACAGCCTTAAAAGCTAGTCGTAAAATGGTGCACATTGAATGTTAGTAAACAAACTCAACGGTTTTGGGAAGCTAGTATCATTATCTCAAAGTTTTAGTATTTAAGTTTTCATCCTAGAGGTCTCGATCATAGAGTAAAACATATAGGTAAAGTATGGTATTTTAGTCCAAAAATATAGTTTAAGGGTGGTTTTCCGGCAAAGTTTGAATGACTATATTTATTTCGTTACAACTCCACTTGACAAACGGTTGGACATTTTGGAAAATATGCTAGGCTTAACTTACTTTTACTAGTAGACATCATGTTATAAAAAGTATTACATCACAAAACGCTCCTCCAACTTGTTGCCGTAATACTTGCCTATTAGAAATATAATAGTTTTTCCTGATATATATAAAGTTACGACAACTTTTGTAAACGTATAATTTGACCATTACAAACTGCTTACGCTTTTACATCCTTAGACTGTATTAAAGTATACTAATATATTTTTGATAAG